>VDFB02047230.1:504994052-505016724 GCA_007258455.2 Sequoia sempervirens | reverse complement strand
TAGATCTATTTTTACAACCAACATTTTTTGGTGGTTTAACATGTAGTGCCTTAGTTTTTGAGTAGAGAAGACCACCACAAGACAAGCACATTCTAAATGACTATAATTTAGCTCATATCCAACCAAAGTGTGGCTGATATAATACACTACCCTTTCATGACCCTCGTTATTATTCTATATAAGTAAGGCTCCTAGTGTTGATGTGGTTGCTGAAATATAAAAAATCAAAGGTTGTCCATCAATAGGAAGTGTTAACACTGGTGGTGTAAGTAGGTAGTCCTTGATTTGTTGAAAAGATTCTTGACACTTATATTTCCATACAAATGGTACCTTTTTTCTAAATAGATGCTAGAAGGGATGTATTTTATCTGTTGTCTATGTTATGAATCATCTGATAGACTACAATCTTCCTTGTAGTGTTTTTAGTTGACTTATATTGGCTGGTGGAGGCTTGTCTATTATGGTTTTCACTTTTGTTGGGTCCACTTCAATGCTTCATCTAGAAATAATGTATTCGAGGAATTTTCCTGATGTCATGTTGAATACACACTTTTTAGGATTGAGCCTCACTTTGTACTCTTCTAGTGCTTTGAAAATATTATCAAGGACTCATAAGTGATCAACCCTTTTCAATGATTTAGCTAGCTAATCATCCACATAATCCTCCATGAGGGTGTGCATGAGATCATTGAAAATGATTGTCATAGCACGTTGATATGTTGCTTCAGAATTTTTAAGTCCAAAGGGCATGAAATTCCAACAATAAGCTCCCCATGGACAAGTGAAAGCTATCTTATGTTGGTCCTCAGATGTGATTATGATTTGATTATATCCTGAGAAACTATCCATGAGGGATAACATTTCATATCGTGCTATTAGGTCCATGATTATATCGATATTTGGCAAAGGAAAGTCATCTTTAGGACATGCTTTGTTTAGATCTCGAAAGTCTATGTAGATGCGATGTCGTATGTTGGTTTTGTCACTAGTACGAGATTGGAAATTGATTCTACATAGTTAGTTGATCTAATAAAGCTGACAGCCAATAGTTTCTTTAGCTCGGATTTGAGTAGTAAAGCAATTTGTGGGTGTATTTTTCTTAATTTTTGTTTGACTGGTTTAGCACCTGGCTGTAATGGAAAATGGTGTAATATCAAATCAATATCTAGTCTAGGCATGTTAGCATATGACCATGTGAAGTTGACTTATCTCTCTATGAAGAAGTTACTAAATTTAGGTTGCTTTGTTTCTGTCAAAGATGCTGCAAAATATATTAGCTAAGGATTATTTTTAGTGCCAATGTTGTTTTCCATAGATTTCTCAACCAACAATGGTGAATTTTCCTGAGAAGTGGGGAGAAATTTCAACCCTCCATCCTTGGGTTCCTTAGAGAGGTTTTTGCCCTCAGATATGTCCTTTATTTTCACTTTTTCATTGTCCAAAGACACCTATCAGTTTTCACCTAGGGACTCATCATTTTTTATTTTTTTCATTTTTCCCTTTATTGTTTTTACTTTTGCAACTGGAGAGATGAATAGACTCCCCAAAATAAGTCATATTATACAATTCTATGGTAAATCTAGCCTTATGGTCACCACTAGGAATTCCTTCTCGTAATCCCAGGAACTTAGCTAGTGCTTCATCATTCTCAAATGTATCCAAAGTAGGAGGTTCTTGTTGATCCCAATTGATAAGATGGGGATAGATTAGGGGTATGTCATCATTAGAGGTGTCAAAGTTAGAGGCCGATAGGGTGAGGATAGCTTTGTTGACATGGTCACAAAAGGTTCTTATTAAATCCTCCCTCTTCTTCTTCTTGGGAATAGGTTGGTCAAAAGAAGATGGATTATGAGGTGGACCAACTTTAAAGGTTTGGCTAAATATTTCATCTAAAGTGGGTTCATTGGGTTCTCTAAAGGTTTCTTCAAGTTCATAATCATTGGATGATTTTTCCGAACCCCATTCATATTCATTAGAGATGGTGAAATTGTAGTAGCATTGGTCAAATGGCTCATTGGATGTCTCGATAACCTCAGAAGTACTTACTTGCTCTTGTGATGGTGTTGAGGTACTAGAAATGTCAATCTTAATTGGTTGAAACCCAAGCCCTAGACCTTTCATTCATTTAGAAACAATGATAGATTCATTCATCCCATTCTGATATAATCCTAGCCTGCTATGTCCATCATATCCTTTGTCATGCATTATTTTGAAGACTTTTCCATATTGTTCTATAGGTATTTGAGTAGGTGGAGGAGGTTCTTCATTGTCTTCTTTGTATAGCCATGAGGTCATGTCTTCTTCATTTATAGATTCTTTACTTAGCTCCCCCCATTTTGTGAAGGTAGTTGTGGGAGGGATGTGTATAGTGATCATGGATTGTCTCTTATTTGCTATTGGTTGACCGTATAATTTGGGAGAAACCAACTAGACTCCTCCATCTCTGGAAGAAGGTGATAAAGTTCTCTCCTTCATGTTGTGTGGTGTGGCATAAAGTGGCTATTGTGATTTCATTGTCAATATTAAAGGAAAAATGTTCAACAAATTTTTCAACAAGTTCACCCCATGACCTTATGCCATATGGAAGTTGAGAAAACCATTCAAGTGTTATTCCATTAAGGCTTCGTGGAAAGAGTCTCATGAGATATGTGGGGTCATATGCAATGTCTATACACATTGTGGAAAATTATCTTATGTGCTCAAGAGGGTTATGCCTCCCATTATACTTAGGAAAGTTTGGTATGACATATCCATGCGGGAAGGGTGGCATGTGTAAAATTTTGTCAAAAGGAAATGGACATAAGTCTTTTGTTGAATAGGTATTTTTGCTAGACATTTTCATATTGTCCATTTGTTGTTGAAGGGCCTGCATTTTTGTTTTCAAAACATCCACTTGCGTCAATGATGTATTTGGTGTATTATTGGGGTCTATGTAAGTGTTTTGGGATCCAATGTTATGTGATGGGTTTTGGTTCAGCATATGAGTGTAGGATGGATTTTGGTTTGGAATATAAGAGGATGTGTTTTGTTTTGATTTTGGTTGGTTGGAAATGTGAATGTTATGCAAAAGATTGGGTTGGTTTACAAATTTCATGAAAGGTAGATGTCCCATTTGTGAAACCCCTATTTGTGGTATGGCATTAGTGGTGTTGATGTTTGATGTGGAATTTTTTGTGCTTATGATAACTTTGGGCCTTTTGTTTGTGCTATTGGTTCCAAGTGGATTTGATGATGATGCCCCTATGGTGAAGTTAAGGTCTTGTGTCATGTTTGATGTGCCAAAGGGTGATGTGTGGAATGTTGTAGTGTCTTGGGTAGATCCTCCAAATGGCATGGTTGTGTTTACTTGAGGGATAGAGCCACTTGAGGGATAGAGCCACTAGAGACTATTTTGTTGTTTCCTTGGGTAGACGAAGCTTGCAATGTATGGATATCAAGTCCAAGAGGTAATGTGGCAGCTTCTGCTAATATTTTTGCTAAATATTGTTAGGGATCTTGTGCCAAATATTCATCTACAAAAGAGGAAAATTTTGGGTCTTGAGCAACAGCCTCTAAGTCTTCAACTAAAACATGTCCTTTTTGATCTCCAGTGACAAAATTGTCCAATAAGGATTTGTGAGGCCTTGATGTCCCTTGTGATGGGTTTGCAAATGGATTGATAAAGTCTTGTGGGTCAGCCATATTGTCTCTTTGTTTCCTTTTCGACTTGGTTTCAACCATATAAGATTTTCTCAAAGGGGGAAATGCAAATGATATGAACTCAATCTATGTTTTTGGATTTTTTGGATATGAAGAGAATGAATGCTAATGCAACTAGATATTTTTGGTAATTTTGGAAAATGGGGAATTTCCTAATGCAATGTGCCAATAGTGTCTAAATGGTTTGTTGCATGTCTAATGTAAAGTGGCAATGATGCAAAGTGATAAGAATGTCTAAGAGGAATGTATAATTCCAAGTGATAAATGATGTCTAAGAGGAATGTCTAATGATGGTGTCTTAAAATGAGAGAGTTTTGATATGTTATGTCAATGTCTAAGTATGCTATGAGGTATTCTAAATGTAAGATGTAGGAAAGCTCTAAAAGGTAATCAAATTTGGGAGATTTGAGAAGAGGTTACTAACCATCCAAAGTTTAGCCAATGCTTCAATTTGAATTATCAAAGGACATTTTGTGAGACCAAGTGAAATGAACAAGAGACAAAGTGAGTTCCCAAACTAGACTTATGAGCTATAAAAGACTCGCCAAAAATGACAAAGACAACAAGTATGACAAGTGACTTGGTCCAATGACAATTTTCTTTGAAGCAAAGGTTTGTACAAAGTATGGAAAGTGGGCCTATTCTAAAATATGCAAAGGTAATGACCTAAGAGTTTGATTAATCTAAAGGTGATAAGGAATCCTAAAATGCAACTAAATTTTGCAAATGGTATTCCTATAGTTATGACTAAGTGATAACTAAAAGGTACAATATTTCTAGTTTTTGTATAGAGACCACTGTAAAAAGGTAGTTAAAGAAAGATCTTGAATGTTTGACCTCTGATTGTGATGGTGAATTTTGTTTTTCTGAGTGATTGGTAGTTGCATCTTTCAAGATCACAATTGCATCTCATAGGGAAATTCTATTGTAGTTTTAATAGATGTGCCATTTATCAGTAGTTGCATTTCAAGTTTGTTAACAACATTGTTTAATAGTTGGTTGTGTTTCACAGTATCAGTCGCAATTCACAGTGAATAAATTCTAGTTTTTCTACAATTTTGACAAGGTTTGAAAATTTGTTTTAGTCTAATTGTGATTTTCCAAATTGCAGAGGTGTTTATTTGTTCTTTAATTCAACAAAAAATTTGTCTTGTCTTGGGTTGTTTGAGACAAGAACTTTGAGAACAAGCACAAATCCTAGTTGGAAAGGTGTGTATACTTGGTATAGCCCACCGAAATACCCTGAGATTAGTGTGAAGTACTTTTCTCTTTCGAGAACTTGGATAGATTAGAATTTTGGTGTCATTGGCTCCCCTCCATGACACTCACTTCTACTGGTGCACCAACTTCGAATTCCCCAAAGAGGAATTTGTGATCTCTACTCAAGGGAGTCATTAGTGAGTATCTTCGGGCATGATATTATACCCTGCACTATACCAAGCAATGGACAAAAGGCTAGGCTTCTACAAACAAGAGGTGTCTACTAAGGGCTTCCGATTTAGGGGGTACTATGATAAAATCCCTCAAGAGGCCTCCCAACCCTTAGAACAAGGGATTTTTGCATCATAAAGATACTGGGTGAGGGCTATCATGTACCACTTCCTGTTGATTACAAACTTTCCTTGCAATTGCAAATTTTTATAGTGGTTTGGAAGGACTTGATTCTAGCCCATTACTGCTTGGGTGATTCCCTTGGGGTGAGTACTTTTTCCCACCAAGGAAGGCCCTCTATTGGGTAAACAAAATTGAATTGAAAACTTTATTTTTAGTCATCCAAGATCACACCAAGGCACGAGGAGATTGTATACACAAAGCTTTCAATTCACACTCGCAAGATTGTTCATTTTAATGCCTAAATCTAAAATGTGTAGGTGGAAAAGAAATAATTCCTAAGCACCTTTAATTATCCAGATCACTGTGAGGCACAAGAGAAGTGTATATGCACTAAAAAATCACTACCATACCACAAAACACACCAAACAATTGTAAATTTTAACATAGCTTACTGTGAAATAATCAAGGTTTTTAGCCCAACGCCATGAGAATGCAAGTACATTTTAACCCTAATGATTGTAGATGCAAATTGTGCTCTTTTTAAAGCCCATGAACGTACATGCAGTTCATTTTAAGCCATGATTGTGAAATGCAAGTTGTAGTTGTTGTTTGTTTGTTGCTAAAAAACAAGGTTCTTTTTAACCAAATGCTATGAAAATGTAAGTATATTTTAACCTTGATGAGTGTAGATGCAAATTGTGTTCTTTTTAAAGCCCATGAATATACATGAGGTTCATTTTAAACCATGATTTCAAGTTGTGGTTTTTGTTTGTTTGTTTCTTAAAAGTGAAGGTCCTTTTTAAAATGAACAACAAAACAAGGTTAGTATCCTCCTCCAACTTGCTACAAGCTACCAATAGAATATCAATAACCAGAAAACCCTAGCCTACTAAACCAGAAAGATCAAAAACTAGAAATACTTGCAAAAATTTAAAATAAACCCTAAACAGGAAATTTTGGCTCATGAAAATGATCAAATGCATCACCAAAAAAATAATTGTGGCTCATGGGATATCGATTGTGATTCCCCAGAATAGATGCATCTTGGATTTTTTACAATTGTGGCAAACCAGAAAGGCAATTGCGACAAATGACAACCAGTTGTGGCACATGAACCCAAACCTAAAAAATATCTGAAAATCTACCAAACACAAATGATCTAATGATTCCTATGACTTAACCCTAGGATTAAACTGATAAACCAGAAGGTTGGATGACCAAATTCAATCAAAATAACCAAAGTTAAATGAAATCTAAATATATTCTAATGCAAATTAGTTGCATCGTTTTCTTGGTGATTGCATCATTTTGGCTTTTGCAATTGTGTCGAACCTTATCTAAAACCTAAAAAATTGAAAATATGTACGAAATCTATAGAACTTTTACCCTTAATGTTAGGTTCTCCAAATGTAGCAAGGGAAAATTCTAGGTTAGCAATGCAAAGTATAAACAAACTAAACCCTAGCTAGAAATGAAGCACAATGGAACATAAAAGCATAAAAAAATGAAAGATCTCACCAAAACCTTCATGCATTCCATGAATCACCTTCATTTCAATTCTCTATTTTGCTATAATATAATAGTTTCCCTTAGATTTCTTATTGAGTATGCAAATATGACCTAATGACAATGTCAAAGAAAAATATTGAAGAATCAAAATGATTAAGGATGCACTAAGTTCTCCAATATTTTTGAAATGTCTAAGATGAAGAAATGACAACGATAGAGCCCTTTTATAGGCAAGCCAATTTTGAATGAAAGGTTGAGATTGAAAGACACTTAATCAATGACCAAGATTAAAAGATGAGGCACATAATAGGGTTAGGGCTAAATTAGAGCAAATGATAAAGATGAATGGTCAAGATTAAATTAAAGATCATTTCATCAATGATGGAAGTTAATTGAGACATAGACAGATAAAGACTTGATGTGGAAGACAAGATCGACACAGAAAAAGCAGTGTGTTAGAGAAAATCAAATCTTATTTAATTTAAGTGGCCAATGACTAATTAAATAATAAAGATATTATTTAATTATAGAGGAATATGATAAAGGAGGAATCATTTTGAATTAAATAATGATTTAATTCAAAATTCAAGATATTGGACCAAATTAAATAAATAAATTTTATTTAATTAGAGAGAGAAAAGGCTAACAAATAATTAAATAATTAAAATAATTATTTAATTCTAGTGGAAAGTGACATTAAATAAATAAACAATTATTTAATTTTAGAAAGAAGACAAACTTAATTAGTAATGTAATTAAATAATTAAAATTATTTAATTATGAAGAATGAAAGGGAAAAGGACTGAAGAATTATGAAGAAATTAAGAGTAACAGACCTAGGACAATTTTTAGTGTCTACATGTCTAGCCAAGAACCCAACATTTCATGCCAAGACCAAGCACATTGATGTGCAATACCATTTTGTTAGAGATATGGTTGAAGATGGTAGGGTGAAACTGGTTAAGGTAGAGACTTTGATGAATTTTTTTGATTCTTTAACTAAACCTATGAGCACAAAGAAGTTCAAATGGTGTTCAGAGACTATGTGGCTTTCGGCCCCTAGCAATTAGAGATGATGATGACACCCTTCCATTTCCTTGCAAATTGTTCGACAAGTTGGAGATTTGTTGGGAAAATGTGTCTCAACCTTGCAATTATATACGATTTGATAAGATGTATGTTGGTATGTGGCAATTGATCATGCAAATACTGTACACTCGTAATAAGACATGGGGTTTGGGGCAATGCCCCAAAATTTTTTCTGACACATCAAGGTTTTTTCCTACTAACACGCCAAGGATTTTTCCCACTAACACGTCAAGGTTTTTATTCTCACTAACATGTAAAGGTTTTTCCATTAACACATCAAATGAAAAATGACCTTGTAAAATCCTAATTCTAGAAGGTTCCAAAAAGATTGTTGTAGATAGGGATAAAATCAATCAGATTTAATGTAATGAAAACAATAAATGACTAAATCCTATCAAGCACAATAGAGTACCAAAAAAACACGAAAATCACAATAAGAAGCGCAAATGCAAACTGATCTCCACGCTAACTCGATTTATCTCCATTGCTCTTCTCCACCTGCACAAGGATGCAAGATTTCAAAGGTTGATAATAGAGGAATGTTGGTTGCTCAATTTTGCAGCATAACAACTTGATGAAGATGATAGATGGCGATTGAAGAATTATTTTGATAGAGTGAAGATGCTAGAAGAAGATTCGATGGAAGAATGATTTTGATAGCATAAGGATGTCTGAAGATTCAATGGAAATGGCCTGTGAAAGGTTTGATTTATAGATTTTCGATGTGGACAAAGATAAGATTTGATAAGATTGATAATGATTTGATTTTTGTCAAAAGAGGAAAAACAATGAGATGAGATAAGATTTTTGAAAGATAGAAAGATTTTGATTTATTGTTTTAAAGGAATTAAAACAAGATAAGATAAGATGTGAAAAAATAGAAAGATTTTGATTATCTTTTAAAGGAAATAAATCTTGAAAAAGATGAGAAGGATAATTGATGAATTATCTAATTAAATAAATTAATTAGATACACATGAGTTTAGATTTGGAAAGAAAGCGAGAAGATATTTTTAAGATTTAATTAATTAAATAAATATTTGATTTATTTAATTAATGTTGGATTTATGATTTCATTAATTAAATAATATAAATTATTTAATTAACATTAGAAAAATTAATAGAAATGATTTAATTAATTAAATAATATAAATTATTTAATTAAAATTAGAGGAATGGATGGAAATGATTTAATTAATTAAATAATATTAATTATTTAATTAACATTAGAGGAATGGATGGAAATGATTTAATTAGCATTAGAGGAATTGATGAATTATGCATCTTGGAAGGGAATAAATGAAATTAGTCAAATAAATAAGATTTATTTAACTAATTAGATGATGACATGGGTACCTAGGGCAAAACATGATACAAGGTGTCCAAATGATGCAATGTTGTGACAAGGTATCGTAAGAGGACAATTTTTTGATGTCTACATTTTGCCCCTCTTTGAGATGATGTTCGAGATGATTAGATTTGTGTCGAGTAACATCATTTCAAAGAAGTTAAGATACAGGTAAAAGAAAATGGATGGTGAAGGAAAGATAGGATAATGGAATGATGATGCCCCCTCGAGAGGATAGGCGGGTTGGACAAACACGGGTAGACTCTCAAAATGAAATGAAATGATAAACAGGATGATGGAAGATAGAAAGTGGATGAAGGAGATGAATGATACGTTATGTTGCAATGAAAGTGAGCAACCATGATGTTTGATTTAGCACTAGACATTATGCACCAAGGTATAAGGACCAAGGTGACGATGTGTCTCGTGCCCCAGCGTAATACAACCTTGTCTAGACGTATGAGGAAAGAGGCTTAGAGCATTAAAGTCCTAATGCACAAAAGGTATTATGTGACCTTAGATGCAAAGGATAATGCAAAAAGATATTCCAACACACACAAGATATGAATATTAGTTGGAATGATATGAATTTGATACAAATGCAAGATAAAATGATAACACACACAAGCAAGCAAGCAAGCATGCACAAATGATACAAAAAAAAACAAGGAATTGCCCCTGTCAAGCTGTAAACTGTTGATTGATTGATTGATTGATTGATGATGATGATAGTGTTGTCATTGTGGGGAGCGACATGTCCCTAGAGCAACACAAGGATGATGATAATTGATTGATTGACTAGTTGATTTGGTTTACGGCAAGATTAGGATCAAGACCAAAGGATGTGATTAGATAATTTGACAAGATTGATTGATTTGATTGGTATGGATTAAGGATTGACCTGCATTTGGATATTTGCTTGGATTGATTTGATTGATTTGATTGGATGCAATGGTTTTGATGAAGATGATTGATTTGGTTGAATGGTTGAATGATTGGATTGGGGAATTGATTGGATTGGAATGATTTTGATGATAATGATTAGATTGATGAGAAGAAGTGATGTGGTTTGATTTTATTGCTTGGAAATGTTTTGATTTTTTTGGATTTTTGGGGATATTTTGATTTTTTTGGAATTTTGAAATGTTTTGATTTTTTTTTTACTTTTGAAAATATTTGGATGTGTCAAAGGATGAAAATTTGAGTAGCCTTTGTGCTAGATACCAATGACAAGGGGAAAACCAAGTCTAGGTGCAAGGAGATAGATGAGATTGATGGATAAAAGTCTCATGATATATGGATGGATGGAAAGGATAGGTCATAGTGAATGGAATGGATGTATGCATCATAGGAGAGCAAGGATGTGATTTCCAAAGACTATGTCGCATAGGAATAACATGCCCCATTCTAGGTACAAGACTTAGGATGTTTCTAGACAAAATGTATGACAACAGGATAATGACATGCTTGTTTGGAAGGATGAGGTATATCAAGAGATACCTAAAAAAAACATGTTTCAACATTTTTCCCCTATATCTTCCTCAAGATAAAAAGAAGAAGGGTGGATGAATGGACTCAATATGATAGGTATGTATGAATAGACTCAATATGATGGCTAAAGATGGCAGGTAGGATGGAAATGATATGATATGAAAATCATAGGTTGGACAAATAAGACATTGTGCCCCCAAGTGTAAGTGGCATAGAAGATCAACCTACACATGATGCCTATTTTCTAGGTTTTCATCATGGTACTTATCTAGGGTGCCTGTTTGTCAGGTTCTCACCATTGGACGAAAGGATTTCTCTTTAATTTTTTTTTACTTTTTTTTGGTTGACTTTTTTGACTTTTTTTTTTGTTTTTTTTGTTTTTTTTGGATAGAAAGGGAATATGGATAGGAGGGACTCAATTTTCTAGTTCCATGAAAGGTGATAGTCCCACTAGATGAATGTCATTGCATGGACCATTCCAAGTGCTCATTATGCTTATAGATGTTGGTAAGGGATGACATGAAAGGGAGATGGAGTAGGTAGATAATGGATTATGATGTGGATTATGGAGGACAATAATGGATTATGATGTGGATTATGGAGGAAAATAGTGGATTATGATATGGATTATGTAGGGAAGATGATAGGGATTATATGGGATTTATGCAAAAGATGAATGGGAAGGCTTAGCCAAAAGCATGGACCATAGGAAGATGTTGGGGGAGATATGTAGGATAATGCGTGAAGGATGAGAGATGAAGGTATGTGGGATTGTTGTGAAATGGAAGGGAACCATGACCAGTGGTTGCACACACTATGATAAATGTTGAAACTTTTGATGTGGATGGGGTGTAGGAAGCAATGGAGACGTTTTCTTAGGAGGTGGTGGATGTAGTGATTTTGGTACCCACCTAGAATTAGTATTTTTATGATTTTTGTTTTGCTTATGGGTTTTAGGAATTTGAGACTTTTGAATGGAATGAGAATGTGGGGTAGAGGTGGATGGTTGGGATTTTTGTGATGTAGATGCCTCATTTGACTTGCTTTCCTTTTTCTTAGGTACCCAAACCATTTTTCTTTTAGACTTTTCTTTTGGAGGTATGGGCTTATATAGCTTTTTAGATGGATTTTTCTTTGACTTTTTGTATTGATGACCTAAGACATGAGAACCATTATTATTTTTTACTTTATAGGTAGAGGCATTGAAATTATTGCTTTTGAATCCCACGGTTATGGTGGAATGGGTGGAAGCTTCATGTTTATACAATGTGTGCATTTGTTGGTCATGATTAGGAATGTTAGGGTATTTATGGATGGAGGGATAAGGGGTTTGGATAATGGGGATATTAGGTGTTGGGAGAAGTGGAGGTAGATTAGATGGAGGGATATTAGGAGTTGGAAGCAATGGTGGTAGAGTGGATCGAGGGATATTAGGAGTTGAAAGTAATGGTGGTAAAGTGGATGGTGGAAGGTGTATGGTCACATGCTTTGGAAATTTGTAAGATGATGGAGGAGGGATGGCAACATATGTTTTAGGCATATGATAGGATTTATGATGGAAAGTGGACATAGGATGGATGGAGGAAGTACCAACAGCTTTAGGTTGTTTCCCTTGGGGTGTAGGTCCAAGGCCATAAGAGCGTGGAGGGACTTTGACATGGATGGGCTCCAAAATATCTTGTTCACAAAAGTCTAGGCCTTTACCTTGGTGGTTCATGTTTTGGAGTGTGCAATGGACAATGGGACTAGGTGTAGGTGGAACACTAGACACGAGTTCCTTATTGGATGGAGAAAATGAAGCAAGGGAAGATAATGCTTTTTGTTGTTCTAAGGAGGAACATTCATGAATGAGGGTGGAAAGACCATCAGGATATGATGGAGGACTTGCAATGGGGTCGATAGTGGGTGATGGAGGATCATTAGGATCTTGATTAGCATTGTGTTCACTTAGATCCAATGTATTTTTTTGATCTTCTATGTGTGCTTGGGAGGAACTTATCTCATCATGGGAAGTGGATGTTTGTGCATCATGGATGGGTGAGGTGGAAATCTCTTGACCATGGAATGCATAAAGTTGGCTAAGAGGATCATCATGGTCTTCTTGATCATAAAAGGGGTCTTGATAAAATATGGAAGATTGATCATGAACAGTATTAGGTGTGTTATGAATGGAATTATTAGGAGGGTGTTGATCTTTATGTGGATAATGGGGTAATGTTTCCTCATGTTTAAGATTTTTCTCTTGACATACCTCATGAATTATATGAATGGAGGTGGAAGGCCATGACTCTTGAATTGGATCAAGTGATTGTGGATGACATGGTTGGCTTGAAGGACTAGGCATGATGTTTGAGGACTCTTTTGTATGTTCAAGTATATGTGTTGAATGACATGGAGACATTTGATTCCTTGCTTGTAGCCCTTGGGTCACATCCCTTGTAGGTGTAGGGGTTGAAGGTGTTGGCTTAGGGTTTTGATTTGGATTGGATGATGGTATGATAAAGTTATAAGGTGCATATGCTAGATTGGTATTCCCCTTGTCAATGGTTGCATTAGAACATGAATAATTTTGACCTTATTGCAAGGTAGAACTTTAATTCACATGTGTTTTTCATGATGTGGCGTTGACATGCAAAGAAGTGGATGAATTAGATTGGTATGAGGTGGAAGGGTGATAATGAATGGATAGGGGATGACGTTGTGGTTGTTGGATTTGACAAGTGGCAATGAATTGATTAGCTTGAGCTAGGAGGTGTTGGATTTGAGGTGATTTAATTTGTTGAAAGTTTTGGAAGAGGGTTTGAAGGATTTGTATGGTTTGGTGGTCTAGGGGTTGGGGTATTTGGTAAAGTGTCTGAAGGAGGTTTCAAAGTTGGGATGCTAGGGATTTGTGTTCGAATGTGAGCATGGTGTCACACATGTGTGTAAGCTCTTGCATATCGATTTGTTCCTCAAAGTATGCAACATCATTCATGCCATTATTAGAGGTGGTAGGAGAAGCCCCTCAAAGTATGATTTTAGGTTTTGGTTTTCTTTCATGATTTTGACTATAGAAAGGGACTCCTTGAATTATGAGCTCAGGCTTATGATTAGGATTGGGCTTATTTATGATTATGACCATTTTGACAAGTGGTGACTAGGACTTTGTTGGTGATGGTGATGATGTGGAATGATTAGATTGGATGGCTTGGATTGATTAGGATGAAATGGATAGGATGTAATGTGTAGAGTGACTTGCCTTTATGTGTTTGGTGTTTAGCTTGATTTCACCATGTTTAAATGAATGATCACACATGTACACACATAAATCACTCATGCAAGAAACATAAGCAAGTTTGAGTTTTGAAATCTGAAGAATGTAATGATGATTATTAAACAAGCACACATGGAAGAAACATCAATAAGCCCTATGACTAGTCAAGTGGGTATGGCCAATTAGGTTTCAAGCTAGTCTACACAAGGTTGACTAAGGATGATTTGAAAGAAATATCCTGCCACACAGTCGAGATAAAGGGGTAACCCACCCTTCACCTTCACTTCCCAAAGGTATAAAGTTATTTGGGGCTTAGCCAAGAGTGACAAAAATTTTAACTTCCAAACAAGCATGTCTTTCGATTCACACTTCGATTGAGGTCATCCCCAGGGCTGATGAAATCCCCTAGTAGGCCTTCTAGAAAGGGTTTGAAAAAAGAAAACCAAGTGAGGTGTTTGTGATCACACACACACTTGATTCACACTCACAATGATTAATTTCCCTTAAAAAAATTGCAATGTTTATAAAACAATTCAAACACTTGTTCTTTTTATCCCCAAATCAAAATGTGAGGGAAGACAATGATTAATTTTAGACCCAATTTTTGAAGTGTGATTGAAGACAAGATTTTTTTTAAACCAATTGCAATGATGTGATCAAACAAGATTTGATTTTATGTCCCAAATTGAAAGATGTGACAAACAAGATTAATGAGATTAAAAAAATGGAATGTGTGCACCTGATTATTCGCTTTCTAGATTGTTGTGAGTGATATTTGCTGCTACTAGAGCTCCTTATGATCACCTACAAGATGAAAAAATTGATATTATAATGCAACCAAAAAACTAAATAAACTCAAAAAAATTTGCAATTTCAGAGACATGTTTTTGACACCCGAATTAGATTTCAGTATTTGATAATTTTATTGATCTGAAAAATAAAAAATCAAAGAAGAGATCTTAGCTAATTTTTTGAGAGCTTTCCAGAAATGTAAAGAAGTCAGAAAAATTCCCTGTTTTACTCTTAGAAACGCGGATTTGTGAAAACCATATAGAAAAGAAAGATTGGATTTTTTTCGCATTGTATTTGACCTTAAAATTAAATTTGTAAAACATAGACCCCCATTAGAATTTAAATATATTTCCAAAAATGTAAAAATTTCTGAAAAAGTCATCGATTTGCGTCCAAAAAACAAATTTTATGAAAATAAATAAAATTATGATAACTTCTACAAAAACAATGATAATCCCTCTATTTTTTTATTGTAGCCTCTTGAGATGATGTAAAAGACTCTGTAAAAATATTGTAGAAAAATTCACAGCTGTGTAGAAGATATGAAGAAATTGGTAAAAATTGTGGTTTTGTCCAAAAACTGTCAGATCTGCAAAACAAGGTCAATAAAACCTGCAAGAAGATATGTATGTTGGTATGTGGAAATTGATCATGCAAATACTGTACACTCATAACAAGACATGGAGTTTGGGGCAATGCCCAAAATTTTTTTCTGACACGTCAAGGTTTTTATTCTTGCTGACATGTAAAGGTTTTTCCACTAACACATCAAAAGAAAAATGACCTTGTAAAATCCTAATTCTAGAAGGTTCTAAAAAGATTGTTATAAGTGGGTGGGATGTATGCAGATGGTGGTGTATTATGAGAGTTTGATAGCAGTTGGGTTGTCTCTTAATATTTGGTGGTGATACTCCTATGAGAATCTTGCTCTACAAGTATATTGTAATCTTTTGATTTCTGAATAATATATTAGGCAGCTTTTGGAGTGTGAGGTTTTTCTCCTGAAAGGGTTCTTGCCATGTAAATCATTTTTTTATGACATGCATGATATTTGTGTTTATTTCTATTTAAGTTTTTGTAACTATTAAAGATCTGTAAAAAAATTACATTATTCTCCTCTCAATGTTAGTGTAGGAAGTTGTTCCGCTACCTTAGCTTCCTTACACTATTGTTCAAACAAGGTTCTATTATTTCATCTTATGTTTCATGTTTCATTTCATTCATGCTTCATTTATCATCAAGGTTTGACTACCAAAATGGGGTTTGGCCAAGGAAAACCCCCATCCCCTAATAAAACAACACTTTTTCTCTCTTTGTGTGATTGTAGGTTTATAGGTTTAAGAAAAAGTGGATTTGAAGCCTTCAAAAGTACCAAAATAATAGTTGAAAAAGTTATCAAAGTTGTCATAAAAATATTTCATGGCTCATGGAAACTCAAATCTAGAGCAAGATATCTAACCTATTTACATGAAACTAGTAGGAAAGTGCTTATTTAATCTATCTTCAGAGGCTCACAAAGTTTCAGTTCAAAATTTTTCTCCTATGACACTTTTCACTTTTTCGGGACACCTTGCAATAGTCTGGGTGTATGAGTCCCAATACAACCATTTTATCAGCTTTTAGAAGATTCTGACCAGTTACCTAGAGATTGCAGATCTTGCCCAAAAACCCTATACTAGGACTAAATCGCCCAGTTTGGCTTATGAGTCCTAGTACACATCAAAAGTAGCAATTTTTCAAATTTTTAGACCTTGCTTGGACTTTGTCATCCTTCTAGATTCTTCTCTATTCATCCTCAATTTATTATTATGATTTTGAGTTCATATCCTAGGTCATAAAGTTAGATTTACATATTCCTTTCATATCTTTCTTTCTAGGCATTTTCTTAGTGGTGAACCCCCTTTTAATCACACCTAAGGAGACCTTGTAGCAATCTCTTTTCCTAATTAGATCATTAGGTTGAGATCTCTAGGATTTCCTTAAATTAACTAAGAGTGAAATAGGTCTTCCTAGTCCCATCTCCTAAAAAGGTGGAACCCTATTTCCTTGTTTTTATTTTTGTGAACCTAATATTTTGAACATTGTATTTTTTTATTTTAGGAGTCATTTACATCCTATATTTAGATCTTGCATTCATTTGCATTTAATTAAATAGCATTTAGGGTGTCTTATTTTTGCATTCAAGTTTGCATCTCATTTAGGGTTTTTATAATTTCATTGTTTGCATTCTTTAAATATGAAAAATACAAAGAAATCAGTCATTTTGAATATCATCTTACATCACATAAACTTGCATTTGAAAATCAAAACAAAATTGCATATAAAATTAGGTTTTGTAATTCATCATTTTGTCACATTCTCATCTTGTATTTCACATTGCACTTATAGAAATATGAAACAAAAACCTACTATACATAGAAGACCTAAATCTCAAAAGCATTAGAAAACACCTGAAAATCTATCAAAATTAGCTTTAGAAATCTAATTGGAACTCATTTTCCCATCTGGGCGATTTAGTCCCTATACATGTGTTTTTCCCATTTTTATGGAATTTTGTGATGTTTATTTTTCATTGTTTGAACCTTCAAAGACCCCAAACTAGGACTAATTCACCCATCTGGGTGATTTATTCCCATATCAGACCTAAAACTACCTTTTATAGCATTAAAAACATCATTTATGTGTTTCTATTTTCTACTATTAGATAATTGTTTCAATTTGTTGATCTTCTATTTCATTCATTTCATTAGATCTAGCTTAATTTGGTTCATTGATTGCATCGCTTAAATTCAAAATGACATTTACAACATTTCATTTTTAGATTGTTACATAACATAATCAGTCAATTATCATGTTCTAAATCTAAAAATTGCATTAACCTTTTGCATGTTTGCTCTATCATTGTCACATTTCAAATTTGTAAGACAATTATTACATCATGTTTTCACTGTAAAAATCTATGGTTATCATACTTCATGTTCTATTTTCATATCTTGTTGAGTATTATAAGAAATTTTTGTTATGTGCATATTAATATGAAGTCCTCTCCCCTCTCTTTTTGTTCGTCATTGATTCCTCTCCTAGCATCCCTCCTATGAGTGAGGTTACTCTAGTGAAAGAGAATACAACCTTGGGAAATCATAACAATCATATTCATTCTTCTTCTAATATCTCTCCTATTTGTGAAGAAGATATCTTGGTGTTAGAAGAACCAACCTATGAAAGTTATGAGAGTCCTATTTGTCTCTCTTCCCCTAGGAAAAATATTATTGAACAAGAGAATGACATCATTAATAAACAAGAAAATCCAACCATGGATAACTCCCTTACTTGTGATGAGGTCATTTTAGAAGAACCAACCTTTGAATGTCATAAACATCTAGATTGTAGTTCTCCTAAAATCTCTCCTACTAGGGAAGATATCATGGTGGAAGAAAATGAGAACATTGACACATGTCTTTCAAACAATAGTAATGTGGCTTCCTTAGATGAAGATGATGAGATAACATTAGACTCCCCTTCACTAAGAGATCATGAAAATAAGGATAAGTGTGTTGAGGTTATGAACATTAGAACTCCCTCAAGTCCTTTAATTTGTAGTCCTCCTACAAATCCTTTAATTTTCAAACCACCCAAGCCTCAAATTATCCTCTATCCATCCTCACAATGACCAAAAAATCAAAACAAACCTATCCTCATCCTCAAACCACCTAAGAATAATGTTTTGAAACAATCAAATTATAACACAGTTTCTCATACATATAACACTAGAAACAATCCGCAACCAAGACAAACACCTTCAACATCCCTCCCATTACCTAACCCTATCTTGCTTGTTCCCTCTCATTTTCCTTTACATAATGAAAAGGAGTATAATATTGTTGAAAAACTTAAGAACTCTCCTACTAAGATATCATTATGAGACCTTATTCAAGCTTCCCCTCATCATCATAACATGATTCAAAGTGCCTTACAACAAGTTCCCACCCATCCTAATGTGCAATCAAATGAAGTATCAGCCCAAATTCAAGCTATAACACCAAAAAACTTGGACATTACTTTCCATCAAGATGAGTTACCTCCATTAGAAGTGCAAAACCAAAATGAAGCTTTCATGGTAATAGCTATATATAATAATACTGGGATAAAGCGAACCCTTGTTGACAATGGATAAGCCCTTAAGGTGTGTAGCATAATTTTTTTGGAAAAGATTGGAGCATAAAAAATCCAAATACAACCTACCTCCTTATCTATTAGTGGGTTTGATTTAACGTTGGAAAACGATCGCTTGGTGTGATCACATTACCTATTATAGTCAGGAAGGCCACATTACAAACCTCGATCTATTTTATGTCTCACTATATTTCATACAACCTCCTTTTAGGAAGACCATGGATTCATGAGATGCATGCAGTGCCTTCTACCCTTCATCATAAAATAAATTATGTCTACAACAACAAAGTGTACACACTTGAACCAATCATGAGCCTTATAGTGTTTCACAACTTGAAAAAGACAAGGAAAAACCTTTGAAAACATTGACACCAACCACAAAAGTGGAACTCGTGCAAGAGGAAGACAAAGAGAATCATATTGAACAAGTCATAAAGTTATTGGAAGATGATTAGGGTTCCTTAGATTTCACACCAACATTCATGGGAGAATATAAGATCATAAAAAAATATTCTAAAAAGGGAAAAGAAAAAGTTGTAATGTCAACACAAAATTTGGAAGACCCTTCGAAAGCATCGACCTCAATCACTTTAGAAGAAGAAGAAAATTACACAAAAAACTTTAATGAAGCTGATTATGAGCAACCACCGAATCCAAAAGAAATGAAAAATATTTATGGAAAAGGTTATGAACTTATGAAACAACTTGGGTATAGTGGAAAACAATGTGGTGCTAGAGAACAAGGTGTTTGTTTCCCTATAGAGCCTAACATGCAAGAAAATACTAGTGGTCTTGATTATTTTCCCCCAAAAGAAACAAAAGCCTTCACTCAATATTAACACTCTTACCAAGGATTCTTCTAAGCTAACTTTAACATTAGTGCATCCTGAACTGATATAAACTAGTGGTATTGATTATTGTCCTTTGAAATAAATGATAGAAACAAAGAAATCTTTGATTAATATAAATTTCATCACATAAAAATTAATTATTTGAATTCAATAGATTCTACACCTTCCTTTAAGGAAGAGTACAAAATCTCACAATCTAAAGAGTCTTGTGTAAGTATGATATAAAACATTAATGATTTGAATAGAATAGATTCTACACCTTCCTTTAAGGAAGAGTACAAAATATCACAATATAAAGAGTCTTGTGTAAGTGACATCATGTACTAAGCAAGATATATCTTTTTCACAAAATAAATGAATGTCTTCTATTGATCAAGAGAGTATCTTGTTGAGATTTCTCAAAGATCGTTTGATATCCCTCCCTCCAAGAACATGAAAGAAATTTTACTACAAGAGTTCATTTTGTGTATATGATAGAGTTCATGGTCATTCTACTAATGAATGAAAGGCTTTGAGTAGTTGAATTCAATGTATCTTAAGGATTGCGGTGCCCTTCCTTGTGTTGAAGCACATAGATCCTCTAATTGATACTGATTTTATGTTTTTCATCAATCACCTTAGCTCATCCTTGTCTTGCACTAAGTGGGGCCAAGGGGATTAGGAACCCTCATCCTTGTATGGCACTTGTTGTCTCTTTTGGCTAGTCGATCACCTTCCATGTATCTATAAGACCAATCTTGGGATGTGGAAGACATGCCATAAGTTGGCTCGCATGTGACATACTTATTCATGATGTGGTTTCATTCAAGAACATATGACTTGGCATAGAGATTTTTGAATAAGCTCTCATGTATTCTTTTACTTTAAAGCAATTTCTCACAACAATGGTGTTAGCAACCTCTTTAAAGTGGGGGACATACATTGACACTCATGTTTCACTGTGCGATTTTTCTTTCTTCTTGCGATGCGTCCTTTTCTTGGTGGTGTCATTGGGTTTTATTTCCACCAAGAGCATGATATTTATTTGACTTCTCTTGGAGACATTAGGCACAATGTTCCCTAAGAAGAGACCTTATGTGAACTAAGAAAAATCCCTTTAAACATACCTTATTCTATTTTGCAATTACAATAACTATTATATGGCCACCTTGCATAACACACTTTGCTTGCCTATAGAGCCATCTTGTTTGTTCATGAGTGTCAAGCATATGAAGTTTTTCTTGCCTCATGAATCATGTTGTTCATGTTGTGTGGTGCCTTATCAAATGTATCAAGAGGTATAGCTTTGGTATGGTTAGTATGATGAGAAGCCTAAATGTTGGCATGACTTTCTCATTGTATGGTGAGAAGCTGACAGAGGCATGACTTTCTCACTAAGCCACCCTTTTTGGATACTCACCCAATAGATAGCCTAATGTTCCATTGTCTCTGAGTGAGCGTGCATTTTGGACAAACAACTTAGATCTGATCCACATTGTGTTGGACAAATGGTTGAGGCTTGATCCACCCTCTTTATTTGGTTTTTATTTTTTCTTTCTCTTTTCTTTCTTTAAGTCTTTGACATTGTATATTTGTGTATTGGTAAGTTCATGGATCTATGACACAAAAAAAGCTCTTCAGATGCCACTTTTTTTTTAAATCATCAAAATTTGATTTGCACAAGAAAATGAAGATAGTTACGCTGAAAATTTCAAGATACAACAAGAACAAGAGTTGAAGTGCTCCGATTCTAATTTCTAAGCTACTAATTCTTTTTGAAATTAATGAAGATTAAGGGTCTAAAAAGCCAAAAAGTCTTGTTTTTATCAAAAAATAGCATAGCTCTTAAGCCCCTTTGATTAATTTATTTAGAATTTAAAACTCAATGAAGTGAGAAATTAGCTAACACCCCATACAGTTCTGTCCCCATCCACATCTTAAACACTGTTGTAAATCTGCAAGCATGTCCAATTTTGAGTATTGGCCTGCAAATTTTTAGAACTAATCAAAATTAATTTTCACGCCAACGGTCCTTGCCCAGACCGTCACCATCCGAACAGCAACCATCCTAAAACTAGAACATGTTGGTTTTTGACAAAAAAATGGAGGCAATAATAAGAGAAGTTATGGATGAAAACCTTAACTTAATCAAAATGTGAGAAAATTATATATTTAGATAGCTAAGAGAGAGCCTAACATCATCACTTTTTTTTACAAATGTGCATTGAAAGACGTGCAAATGTGATGGTGAGCATGGCCAAAAATATGTGAAATTTTGTTACCCTTTCAAAAAATCACATATTTTGCATGAAATGGTTGTCCAAACATTTGGTCGGATGCTCAATACAAAATCCAACCCATTGGGTTGGTATTTACCAATGCAACCCATTTGGCGAGTGCCAAATTTGATGCCCGCCAAATGGGTTGCTTCATTTGGCTAGCACCAAATTTGGCGCTCACCAAATGTCATTCATGACTTTTGGAATGCATTTTTCTAAACTCTTTCATTTTCTCTTTATTTACCAAGGAAACTATATACATGAAATAAACATATGGAAATTTACATATGGAAATTTACTTTCTTATACTTTAAGCTATATTTCATGTATATAGTTTTAGGATGTTTGAGAGTGGTTTTAGATCTCTAGGAGTTATAATGCAAATTCTATTTTTTGGAAGATTTTAAAAAATTTCAGACTTAGTCAAATTTCAGTAATTAGCATGTCAAATTTCAATAATCAGGAGGTCAAATTTCATCTTTCTCTCTCTATCTCACTTATTTTTATCTCTTATTCTTTAGACACCTCTCTCACACACAATCTCCATCCCTTTATCTAACAATCTCTCCCTTGAGCTCAAGAACAATGTCTCTACATTTACATCTCTCTCTCCTTCCCTCTCTAATATCTCTCTCCCTCCCTCCCTCCTTCCCTT
>VDFB02047230.1:504828566-504993952 GCA_007258455.2 Sequoia sempervirens | reverse complement strand
AGATGATCCTATTTCAAATTGTCTTGTGCCTCTTCATTTTTCAAAAATGATACCCTATGATCATGCTACCATGTAGGATCTTGAAGTGTTGGAATACTTTGAATATTCAAATGAGGATGATGAGGGTTCTTCAGATGCTCCTTCTTCTCCATTAGAGACAGTTGATGTACCTTTTCCTTCAATGATTCATTGTGCAGAGTCATTGATTGAGACTCCTATCATTCATGTTTAGTAGGATCATTCATTTTGTGTTGATGATTCATTGAGCATATCCAGTGATTCATCATAATCAGTATCTCATTGTCTTCTTGATTCAAATTCGTATTTGTCGTACATATTGGTTCATTGTTCGTGGAATCTAATATTTTAGATTTGGAGAACACATTTGAGGGTATATCCCTCCTATTTGATGATAGTTGTGGTACAACTATTGTCACCCCATCTCAGTCTCTGGAGAATGTTCAAGATCAATTTCTAGTGGTACCTTGTTTGTCACCTTTTGTTGTGATTGGGCATGTTTCTGATTGGTTTGTGACATCATCTTCCAAGGTCTTGGTGACACGTGAGCAGATTTCAGAGACATCAGCATACATCTGCATGCTTCTTTCCTTCAATTCCTATTTGGAATGGGAAGCACCTACATTTGTATTTGGTTTTGTTTCTTCTGAAATGGAGGCAAGTTGTTTGTCGACACAGGATCATGTTTTGTCTTTAGACACTTACCATTTTTGCAGGTGATTACACATTATGGGGGGGTATATAGTCTCTCTCTTTCCCTCTTATGGGGGGGTTATTAATTGTATATACATGATGTATGTAGTCCTTGGGGGTGGGATTGATTCCTCCATCCATGCATCATTTTGTTTTCCTTCTCTCTTTTGGAGAGGGATTTTTTCCCACAAGGTTTTTCTCCTTTTCTCCGATTGTGAGAGATTTTTTGTTTGCATTGTAAATGGGTACCTAACATGGTTGTGTAGCCAAGACCCATACTGCATCTTCATTTTTTGCATAATAATTCTCCCTAAGTTGCACTTAAGGGGTAGGGGGGGTGTTAGAGTAAATGGTTTTTACCATTTACCTGCTTAAGTTTACTTAGGCAGATTAGTTCCTTATTTTTTCATTTTGTTATTTGGGTAGTTTTTCCCGTACTAGGAAGTTTCTCACCCATCATCCACCTTTCATGCCTTTTTAAGGCACCTTGTACAATATGTAAATTAGATCTCACATTTTTCTCTTCCAATGAAATAGCTTTTGGCTTCTCTCGCTCATTCGTGAAGGTTCATTGGCAAATGTTTCTCCGGCGTTATTCACTCTAACACACCTAATATTATCATTGTATTTTATAATATAGAAAACATTGTCACCATCTTTTCAATGTAAAACAATATAGAAATAAGCATTTGAATAAATATTAAGACTTTACATTGTCGATGAAAGCAACTATGAACACACACCATTCTTCTTAAATGAATGACCTATAGGCTATAGGAAAACCATGTACATTTTTCCATAGAATGACTCTTGTTCAATAGGGAAAAGCTTTTGTCCATCTCTTTCTCAAACATGCTCTTTCATGTTGAGTCTAGAAAAAGAGAAGCATCGCATGACTATACATTGTGCAAAACAAAACACACTATTCATTATTGTTAGCAAATAAATCAAAGAGATAGGTCGTATATCATAATGCATTAGCATCAGAAAATAAATCAAATCAGCTAAGATAAGCAAATTTAAAGAAAAAATAGAAATAATTTTAGATAGACCTCCAAATAGATGACGGCAGTGACCTCGATCCTGCTCAAACCTGTAACCAAATAAATGCCAAAATATCTTTAAATACAAAATCAAAAAGCAATCAATGGTGTAACATATTACCTAAGAAGATAGTGATGCATGGGAAGAAGAATTAGTGGTTTCAAAAATCTTTGCATCCAGTGAAGAGGTCGACAAATTGAGAAGTGTTATGACATGCATACTAGGCTATTCAAAGATAGAAGCCGTGAAATTATAGATAGTAGGAATTTGCAAAGCAAGAGCGGTGATGAATGGTATCCTTTATTAGAATACACAGGCATTTCATCTTGCTCTCTAGGATGTCCTTCAGATTTTTGCAGCACTTGATGGAGGGTTTTCACATTGAGTTGAATGAATGTAAAAGGGCGATATCAAATCCATTAAAAACCATTTGTGCATGAAACATTTGCATGATGAAATCGATGGCATTAGTTACAAATTTTAGATAGACCTCCAAATAGATGACAGTAGTGACCTCGATCCTGCTCAAACCTGTAACCAAATAAATGCCAAAATATCTTTAAATACAAAATCAAAAAGCAATCAATGGTGTAACATCTTACCTAAGAAGATAGTGATGCATGGGAAGAAGAATTAGCGGTTTCAAAAATCTTTTCATCCGGTGAAGAGGTCGACAAATTGAGAAGCGTTATGACATGCATACTAGGCTATTCAAAGATAGAAGCCGTGAAATTATAGATAGTAGGAATTTGCAAAGCAAGAGCGGTGATGAATGGTATCCTTTATTAGAATACACAGGCATTTCATCTTGCTCTCTAGGATGTCCTTCAGATTTTTGCAGCACTTGATGGAGGGGTTTTCACATTGCACTGAATGAATGTAAAGTGACAATATCAAACCCATTAAAAACCATTTGTGAATGGAACATTCGCATGATGAAATCAGTGGCAGTCATTACCTTATGTTTCACATTACCTTCTCAGAATGAAGATTTCAACTACTAGGTGGACGTCATTGCAGCAAAACTTAAAAAAAAATTAAACGTCAATTTGAATCCCATGTATACAAATGTGCACAGATCCATTGTTACCACTGTAGGATGCCTCTCAGCATAATTAGTTACATGCATGGGGATAATAATTACCCTAAAGTATTATAGGACGATAATAATAATGTCAAAGTATTTCATTTTAATCTTGTTTGATTAAAAATTATTATGATATTTTTTGTTTACATAAAATTTAATTAAATTGATAAAACATCTAGAAATAACTACACATATAATTCTTATGTTGATTTTATTATTGAGATTCATATTTTTTAATATATAATTTTTACTAAGAATTATGTATGTGTAGTTATTTGTACGATGTTTTATCAACTCATCACTTTAATTAAGTTTTATGTAGGTATAAGAATTATCATAATAAATGATAATAAACTCCCTATGTTCATTAATTATGATATTTCATATGTGAGATTGGATTGTTGCTTTCCTTACCCAAAATTTAAGTAATATTGAAAAGTTTTTTATTTTTTGTATTGAGGAAATGCATTTACAAAGAATAAAGAGCAGTTAAAAAATTGCAAAGAGAAATTGTACTCAAAGAGGAAACATTACACCAGAGAGAGATGTACAAACTACCACAGCTCAAAAAAGCAAGACAAATATGCACAACAACTTAAACCATTCCAATAAGCTGGAATATTACATCAAAGACAAAATGCAAAGCAATATACATCTTGAAAGATAGAACTTAAACTTTGACCAATACAAACTCCCTTTTTGCTTAGCAATTGTCCAAGTTGCAGCTTGATTTGTTGAATATGATAACTCAACGTAAGGCTCTTCAAAGTGTCATTTTGAAGCATAGGAAACGGGGAGGCAAGACAAAAAAATATATTAGAGTAAACCCTTAAAAATATAGCTTCTTGATGATCATTATTGTTAGTAAAAATAGCTTTGCATCTATTTCTCCATATATGTAACAAAATAACACGTCTCACATTATTAGTAATTTGATTATTATAAAGACCAGCCCCAAAAAGAGCTTCTTTCCAGCATAACTTATGATTAAAAACAATAGAAAAATCACTGAACACATAATTCCATAGCCTTTTAACCAACTGGTAATTCCAAAAAATATGCTTCATATTTGCATGACTATGACAAAATGGATAGTTAGTTGGCTGGATCATAATACATTTTAGCCTATCCCCAACAGGTAGTTTAAAGTGTAGTATCTTTTAGGCAATTAATTGAGCATCAAAATCAACTTTAGATTTCAAAATTTGAGCATATAATTTTAACCAAAACTTCTCATTGAACCTGCACTTCCTTTTACAATTCAACTGTGACTTCAAGGAGAGATTAGGAAGTAGCTTCAAATATATTTTTTTAAAAGGGAAGAACAAGAAAGGGTATGAAGGTAACCATGACCAGTCCTTAAAAAAATTGCATTGGATTGGAGTACAAAGTTTTATAGATAGCTCCACTGGCACCAAGGATTGCACAAAGATCAAAAAAAACTTTATGTTTGTGCTAAGAGTGGACTGATTTTTAACCTCATTCCATGATGACCAACTCATTGATTAGAAGTCCCATAAATTGCCAACATTGTAGACCCCTTTTCTGAACAAGGAATAAGAATGCTTCAAAAAGCTTAATGCAAGGGGTTGTCCATCAATAAAGGATATGTTGGTTCCACCAAATCGATGAAGTGGAAAACCTAAAACTGAGTTGTAGGGAATCCTCTCCTCTCCACTTTAAAAGGTGACAAACATATTGCCAAGCCTTCTAAATAGACTGAAGGGGAAGAAAATCCTTGAAAGGGAAAAATGAAGCATAAATAATTTTGTCTAACCAACCCACTTGCTGCCATTTTCCCTTAACTGAAGCCTGATTAATCTAATATCGAATGAGGATCTTCCATGGTTCGTCCCCTTTAACTACTCCAATAATCCATTTAGCGACCAAACAAATCCCATGAGTTCTAGGGTCTATGAGGCCCAATCCTCCTTTATGTTTCGGCTGAGTACAATGAGACCATGAAGTCGATATATATCCTAGGTTACTATCCCATGACTTTTCCCATAGATATATATTAAAAAGTTTTATAGAAATCATAAAAACTAGGATTTACTAAGCTAAATAAGATAAGATAAAGACATTTAATTGGTTGCTCTTAATAAACCAAAATAAGAGTGTGGTTTCTTAATACTAAATAGAGACATATTTTTATCCTTAATTTTCCCCTTGTAATAATATTCTTTTCTAAAAGAAGAACTGATGGGGAGCCTTGCTGATCATAGAGCAAATCAACTCTCAGTGATTACAAGCCCAAGCGAACCCCTACAGAGTTGCAGGAAGTTTAGGTTCAAATTTAAAGCAAACAACTGACAAGAGCTTCGATCAAACACAGTCGGTGACAGTAAAAAAATAAACTGTTGCTTGCATATGACATTCAATCTTCAATGTTCTTTCACACATTCACAAACAATGAGGAAAAGGACAAACAAGTTTAGAACTCAGCCAACAGTGTTCCATTCATATTGCTAAGGCGTTACATTTACAAATTATGTGTGGCTCTCATCAGTCGGCCAATACCACAGACCTTTCAATGCCTCAGTTCTTCTCTTGATCTCTCTCTTTCTCTTTCAACACACCGAACCCCTGTTTCAGCGTGCTCCCTCTCTCCAAATACACGTCCTTTCCAACTGCAGACTTCAACAGTTACACGACAATTGCTAACTGTCGATGTGTTAGAGAGATTCGACCATAGAGTGTTTACAAAACATTATGAAACAAACACACTAACACAAAATTGAACTAATCAAAACAAAAGGAAGAACAAAGCAAAATGGAGAAGCCAGATGTGAGCAATGCCCTGCATCAAGAAACCACAAGCTAGAAAACATTTTGACAAAATTGAAAGCATAACACTAGAAATATGATGTTGCATAGTTAGAGACATCATATTTCCACAATCCATAATTATGATGTTGCATAGTATTACTAGACATAATAGAACCTTGATTCCTCTCCTTTGGAGTTGTATTGCGAATGGTGCATGCTAAATAGATAGCAAATAATATGATGAGTTACACTTATCGTTTCTATTTCAATTAGTTTTAAAAAAAGAAATAGTGACCATATAAGTATTTTATGGAATGGTATATATGCACTCCAAGCTCTTTGTTATGAATTTTCTCCTTATACATTTGGTAATTTGTGTCATTTTAGGTAATTCTACTTGAGTTTCTTTAGTGAACATTATTTTTTTAACCCTCTCTCCATTTATATTGATTGTGGTATTTAATATTTGATATTGGATTGGTTATAACATTATCATGTGGATGCATTACAATCAAGATCTACTGTACAAAATTTCCCATCAAGAAGGGTTTACAAACTTTATAAGATTTTGGTGCCCTTGTGTCTCAAGTTGAGTTTTACTATTGCTCCTTCATTGTTTGTCTTGCTCCCTTATGTCAAGCTTTGGTTTCATGGACATTATTAAATCTTTCATTCATTCAGTAAGGTTGAAATGACCTTATAAACAAATTACAACTTGATTAGAGAATTTTTTCCTCTACAATAAGATCTCAACCTTTTTTTCCATACCATCAATTCTATAACTTGGCTTTGCATTGACCATTCAATTGACAACCTCTTGGAAATAAAGCTCTAAACAATTTTAGCTTCATGTAAGCTAAATCTCATTGCAATTTCACTCATATTTTTAGGGTCAGTTCATATTGATCCTAAACTTTAAAACATGCTCTACACATAGAATCTACTATTGAATAGGTCATTTTACTAGAAAATTCAACATTATTATTTTGTGTATCCCTTTTAGATTGAGATGAGGAAATAAATATTAGCATAAAAAGAAATCACAACTTAGAAGTCATTACTCCATTTATTCATGGGCAACGTAGTTGAGAAAATTACACATATTAGGAAACTATAGTTTCCCAATGTGTGTAATTGGTTTAACTATAGTTGCTCAAACTATGTATAATGTTGGAGACGCATTAGTATGAATTAAAAAAAATGAGAACCATAACTATGGTAGTCCATTTCACACTTTTAAGAAAAAGTAGCCCTAGAGATGGCCCCTTTCTAAATTATAATTAGGGGGTGAGGGATTTAATAAGGATTTCCCAAGATAGAATTCCCCACTATAGAAGATAGGGATTTTTTCTATAGTAGGGAGTTCAATACATCTTTCCAAAAATTAAAATTAAATTGAGTATATTTTTAGGTATTTGTGGAGTTAATAAAAGTCAGTCAACAAAATCCCAATTGAGGAGATACTTTATGTCTTGTGATTAGGTAATTACTTCTTTAATACACCTCAACCTAGAGATTATGTTTTAGTTGCTTCTATTAACTTAACCTTAATTAACAAAATTAAGAAAATTGCAAATTCTACTTCTTTGTAGTTTTGCACCCTCAATTCTTTTACTATGCATTGTTGGAATGAGAATAAGACTAAAAAATTTAAATGTTGTTTAACATTGTTTCCCTATTAGTCACCTCTCATTATCATTTATACTACTATTGCTTGAGCAATGTTATTAACTAGATAATTTTATCATAAATATAGTAATTCAAAGTGCTTATGTCCATAATAGTTAGCAAATAAATAGAGTTATTGTGGTTCTCCATTAGTGGCTTTATAATTAAATAAGCTCTTGGTGCGCTTCAAAGGTCAACACTAATTGTTAAAATTACTAAAGAATTTCTTGCCATGATAGCAAACAATATCTTCTTTGCATACTTTGCTAGCATTTCTAATCAGTTTCTTATGATTTTACATGCTATAAAATTTGGTAATGGACTCTTCACAAACCTATTACCATTCTAAAACTACCATTTTTGGCTACTAGTATGTTCTTCGTCTTAATTGACTAGACAATGGACGTTGAGGTGGTGTATCACAAGCTTCTTATGTAGGAAGAAACCTAGCCTCTAGGTATACATCTGAACACATTAAGTACCCCATCATCTTAGAAAGAAAAGCAACTAAAGTGTATTATAGCTCTATCATAACTTTTTTCTATAGAATAAGACTACATTGAACAAGTTATTACCATAAATATGAGAGAAATAGGGTATAGTCCTTTTGGTATAATTTATCTACAAGGATAAATATCAAAAATAGCAAGTGGGGACTACAACTTGCTTGAAAACCATCTTCAAAAATAATAAAATTAAAGAGAAGAAGGGTAAAACATTATATCTATACAAAAAGGGGTAAATCTTTAGCTAAGGAAAAGGTTCTAACAATGCAAGACTTGGTAAAGCTCCATTCTTGACATGGGAATGATTATGAGCCTCACTAGAAAATAAAATTGTGAAAAGGGATTTTATTAACATATATGATCCCCTCTAATTTGTTTCATATAAAGGATGGAAGTAATTAGAGGTAAGGAGAGAAAGGTGAAACACATAAATATGTTAAAATAATATTATCAAATGATAAGAACATAAGAACACAGGTAAGATGTGATCATGAAAGTACAAATGAAAAGGGAAAGCAAAGTTTCCCCTAAAGCTACTCCAAATAAAGGAAAATACCAAGATAATGAATAAAAAATTCTAGATAATGGTAATGAGAGAATCAAGTAAGATCTAAGATATAAGAATGATATATATCATAAACAAGTAATTAGAATATATAAGCTTGATAAGGATCATAAACATGTAAGCATGTGAGAAAAAGATAAAAATGTAAGTACATAAATATGATATTATAAGATATGGGTAGGATAGCCATGTGGAAACATATAGATGCCACAAATGCATAACATATAAATAACAAGATATAAACATGGGAAAAATGTGATCATGATAACATTATAGATGTGTAAGAGGGGTATTATAAGTATGTATAAACAAATTAGGGACATCATAATAAGAATGGTATTTAGATAACATGTGAATTAGGAATCATAAACATACAACATATGAAGCATACAAATATCATGAATCATGTAGCATTGGAACATGTAGAAATATACATGTGAAAACATAAGTGGTAAACATAAAATATAGGAGTCAAATAAGGCATATAGGTAAATCATGAAAGCTAAAGAATTGACAGAGGAAATCATAATCAGTAACCATGAAACATAGGAGAAAACAAGGCATATACGAAGAAATGGAAAGATCTGTTTGAGTGGGGAAACAAGAAAAAATCATAAAAAAGAAGATGAAATCAGAATAAGAGATGCACAACAAACATGGTGTAAACAAAATGCCATAGTATAAGGAGACACAAGGTAAAAGGAAGACTAAGAGAGGAGGATCACAACATACATGTCATAATCAAAAGGTCAAAATAAAAATGATAAAAAAAAATACAATAAGTGAGATGAACAACATAGCACATGTTCAAATCCAATTGTGTCAACATTATCACTAAAGGTGCCCTTGTGTCAATTCTACATTCTAACTTGGAACGTAGAAATAAAATAACATGAATTCAAGGATGGAAAACAATAGTACAAAATATAACAAGCAATAAGAGATATGAGTATGGATATATAGATCTAACCAAAGAAGTCATCCTCATGAGGTGTGTCTATAATATTCTCTAAAAATGTATCACTAAAACTAATACCCCCATTAGAATAACTATGTCATCATGATTTTTTCTCCCATGAACAAGAATATGATATAAATACTTCAAGTGTGATGTATTTTATGGAGGAATCAGCTTAGATATTATATCATGTAACTTTATTTCTTGTACATGGGTAAGTTCAACATGTGTTATGATCCATATACTCATCAATAAAATAATCTTCATCCTATAATTTCATATGATTAGCATTGACTTGTATTATCTTTGTTTAAAAGGTCTAGGGCTTTATGCTTTAGTACAATGCATCTATCCATATAATGTTTGCATATGTGATGATAAGCAAATATATATATATCCCTTCGTGGTGCAAGGTTATAGATATCCCCTAGCTTAACTAGAGGTAAAGCAATAAGGCTTTTCTCCAAATTTATGTCTAATACAATATATGTGGAGGCTCCTTGAATATAGTAAATTCTCTAATATTGTTAGTTTGATACATGTGTATGATGGTCATAATTAGGTATACCCTTATTTCCCCCATTATTCAAATGTGATTATGAGATTAAATTATGAACAAGGATAATTTCTATATATACATGATAGAAAAGAAGATATTCTAATAAAGCAAACCCATATTTAAACACATTAGTACATAAATATAAAAATGAATGATAATACTTGATAAATATTATCCTTTAAAGAGTGGAAGTAAACCATCACTAATATTTGTTGAAGTATATCATCCCATAATATAAAATTTATGTTAGTAGTCGAATATTTAAATTAAAGAGATAATCCTTAATTGGTTCATGTTCATGTTTATAATGTAGTTTACTTGATAAAAAAAATGTCTTATGTTCAATATTATAGTGAAATTATTTCTTGAAACCATTTCCTAAACCCTTAAATAAAGTGATAGAGGAATAAGGTAATGAATAAAACCATGCAAATGCATGACCATTCATGTTTGTTAAAATAACTTAGCAAGAGACTTATCCTCATAAAAATAATTGAATTGTATAGCTGGGAAAGTCCTTGGATAAAGTAATGGATCACCTTTATCATCATACTTTGTAAAATAAGGTGTCACAAATCCAATCAATGAAGGATAAATCAAATTTTCATATTCCAAAGGATTATACCATATCTAGTTCATGTCATCTATCTACTTAAATATTTTCTCATAAGCACCAACATATCATGCTAGATGGTCAATCCTAGTGATGGGAGAACTAAAATAAGGTGAAATATCATTCTCAACATGTAATGTATATCCATATTTGTGTGCATGTCATATGTGATAGTGGGGAAGAATGGAAAATATGTATCATCAACTAGGGGTGCATTATCCTTATGTTGTTCTTTATTCTCATACATGTCTAATTATAATAAAATGTGTATTTAATAAATTAATCCATGGTTACTCAAAGATACATCATAATAAATCACAAAAGGATCCAAAGGAGACTCCTCATGGACATCAAATATTGGAATATGATCATGATGCATAGAAAACTTTATAAAATCCCATCAAGGAGGGTCCCTAAAAGGGGAAGACTAAGAAGCATAACTAACACATGCTCTAGATCCAAAAGTAAAATAATTTGTTAAGGTATATGACAAAGCATGGAAGGATTTTTAAGAATTGTGACATGAGTTAAAACATTGTTAAGCTTTATCAACCAAGGTATCACCAAAGGATGCCAAATTCATTCCTTAATATAGTGCAATATTATGTATATAAGCATGATACAATAATACAAAGAATTTAACATGTAAATTTAAATCTTCATTACCACTAAATGATTATCATAAGTGCATTAAAAGAATGTGTTTCAAGATCTAAATCGTCATAAATCAAAGATTCATCTACCTCACTATGAGAAGATGAAGAAGTATCACTATGCTCCTCATGAAGCATACCATGAAAGACAAAAAGACACAAGAAAGTTAAGATGGAATAGAAATCATATGTGAGGGTGAAATATATGTCTTGATATCACTAGGATTATAAGGTAAGATGAAGCAAGAGAGGCACAAATAGGATAACTCATTAAGAAACAAGAAAATATAGCATAAGATGTATCCAAATAATATGCTCACTATCATCATCACATATATTTTATATCTTTTGGATCTAAAACCACAATTAATTCACTCTCAAAAAATTTTAAAAACTCTATAATAGACAACCCCAAAAAAATTTATATGCTCACTATCATCATCACATATATTTTCAGTTATCTTTGGCCATTTTGGCCTCTTTCATAGATATTGTTGTGGTTTTGAAGCCCATTTACTAGGCTGTGACAGTGCATTCACAGTTTTCCAATGTCTTTGATTCAAGTTTTGTGTTTGGTGTGTGGGAATAGAAAATCTCCGTGAATAGTGCACCATTTGAAGATTTAATTTTATAGACAAAGCCTTATAGGTCATGCCACAATGAATTCTTTGTGCATTCATGGATTTCAAGGCTCTGCCAAATCTTCATACCAGGATTATTACGCATAGCAAGATCATTTCCTCTTTAGCGCCCTCCACTTTCCACACAGCCTTACATTGCAGGTGGTAGAAATATCCAGGCGAATGTCCATCAAAGGCATCTGTTGATATTGGCAATGGCTAGTTTATTTTAAAGAGGCGTAAGGTTTGGTTTGGCATGGAGTTTGGTTTCATGCACGTTGATGACTGCCTCCAACTCTGAGTTCCAGCAACCTCCAACATCAATGTTGTGCTGCCTCTACATATACCATAATATTTTGGTTCTATAATTTAATGCCACATACTCCTCTAGACCTTGTCAATTCGCCCCAAATTGGCCTATTTGCCACAAGCTGAGCCATCCTCGTTCCATGGTGAGCTCCAAGTTGAGGGCACGTCATATGCACTTTTCTTTTGGGGGCTAACTTATAACACTTAGTCTAACTGCTAGGTCACCAGAAAGTTTGTAAACAGGAAGTACTTTTCTTTTTGCATAACTTACCAATGGGAAGTATTTTTTCAAGTCTAAATATTTGATAAAAAGTTATTTTCATAACGAATATTATAGCCTCAATACATTATAGTTTTTGTGTTTCTTTAACACATTTTTTGGTTTCTGAAGTCAATTTTTTAAGCGAATTTTGACTGGACATAACTTTCATCCTAGCTATCAAAATTTCATAAACTATTTTTTTATGTATATCAAAATTTCACAAGGAATTTGATTTTACTTGAAATTTTAAGATTTGGGTTTTCCCATTGTTCCAAAATCTGTAAAAAATCATCATGCATTATAATTGATTGATTTGGCATCCAATCTTCACACAAGTTGTAATCTCTCTTGCATATTGTTTGGGAGGGCCTATGTTTTAGCACTAATCATTCTAAGGAGGTATATATGCATTTCAAATTGATATTTGTTAATAATTAGACCATGTCTAGAAATTTCAAAATGAATTGCACATATTGTGGGAGCACTCAACATGAGGATGAATTTTTCCTCATACCTCACATTATCTCATCCAACTTATATTTAGGACCGCAAAACTTGAAACACATGTTGCTACATATGAATCTAATTTTAAATCATCCATGAGCTCCAATGATTCTTTACATCAGGACATAGACATCATCTTCAGATCTGACACATTGGGACACATTTCTACCAGACATAGCATCCTTGTTTGTAGAGTCCCAGATAGCAGATTTGGATGACACTATTGAGGACATTCATATGCTTCCTGATAAAAATGAACTCCTCAATATACAATTTGTTGATGACATAGCCATTTTCATCAATCTTCAAGAAGGGAACCTAATCAATATGCTCGAGAAGCTCAACTTATCCTATCTTGCCTCAGGAGCCAAAATATACAGGGCTAAATCCATAATATTGGGGTGGTCTGATGCTCCACCTGAATGGCTCCACAAGTTTGATTTCCAATGGGGGGGCCTTGAAAGCAAGTGAGATACTTGGGGATCCCCTTCTCTGTGAATCCTAACCTAAAGGAAATGTGAATGTGGATCAAAACTAAGTTGAATAAGAAACTTGGTGGATGGAACAGATAATACCTCTCCATTGCAGAGAGAATTCAGATTTTCTAGAAGATAATGTCCTCCTATTCCATATACTTTGATTTAGTATGGTTTTTCAATAGCTATCAAGTGACTGAAATTCAGAAAAAAAAAACCCGATGCTTCTTATGGTCTGATGGGAAAGGAAAAAGGAAAGTAGACTCTGTCAAATGGGATTGGTGCTGCTTGGAAAAATCCAATGGGGGATTGGGTCTAAAGGACCTAAAAAAGAATGGTATTTCTCTAGCTAGCAAATGGATTCTAAAATCCTTGGAAGGTGAAGAAGCTTGGAAAGTTCTAGTTAGAAACAACATTAAGGAGGCTATACCTAGAATGGCTAAGTCATGGAAGTCCCTCCCTTTTAGTGACCTGCTTATTACCAAACACCCTATTGTTCCTTTTGGTTCAATGGTGTTCAAGACCATTTGGAAAGCCTAGGAGTTAGCTAGGGGGAGTGTCAAATATCCTATTTTGGTTGATCACAACCAAAACCTTATTCACCCCAACCATTATATTTGGTGGAATCTAGAGCACAATGGAAAAGCCTTGGCCCTATTGCAAGGTTGTTCTACAAAAAAGTGGCATCAAGCTAGCATTAGAACATTTAATGACATCTTGAGAGTGGGGGTCTTAGTAGGCTGGGATCAATTGAAAGAGGAGTTTAACCTCCCCCTCTCTAATACCAAAACTTACTATGTTATTAAGGAAGCTTGCAAAAACTTTAGTCTAAATCCTAGCACTACCAATGGGGAACCTAGGCCCTCTGACTTTGTGTGGCACGACTCCACCCCTCTCAATGAGGTCAAAACTAAAACTATCTACAAAGGCTTAATCTGTTCCAACCCTCCCATTGAGCAACTTAACAAGGTCTAGAAAGTTAATTATGATTGCAATGCTTGGAAAAAAACTATTATTTCAATTTGGCACAATGGTATAGATGCAAAAAAAGCTTGTTTTAGATGGCTCCTTCTATTGCAAAAGCTTCCTTACAAAATGAGCCATTCTAGTATTGGCATTTGCAGCTTGTGCAAGGTTCCTGAAACAATCATACACATTTTCTTTGATTGCTTTTTTGCTAATGCAATATGGAAAATATTTTGTAATGATCAGGAAATCTGGGACACTAATGGAAAGGTTAATTGGAAAAAAAATTGTGTCATGATAAAAACGAAACAAGGATTTGCATATGTTTTGATTTTCTCTTTCATTTGAAATTATGTGGTGTATATGGAAGGAAAGGAACGGGGACAAATTTAGTGGGTGTTAGAGGGTTTTTACCGAGTCTTTGAAAAGGTTCACACATTTTAATGTTGTGATGCATGTAGTAGCCACGATGGAGATAGCGGAGAGTAAGTTCTTGAGGCCGACCAAAGATGGAATAGTCTTGATTATTCAGCGTGAAGTCAAGTTCGGCCACTCATGGCAACAAGGCCAACCAAGCCTGTTGTGTTTATGAAATCTATAGAGACATTCCAAAGGGATATTAATGGCAAGGTTGCTGAAAAAATTGAGGACAAAGTTGTTGATAAAGAGGTGTACTTAACAAACGAAGCTATGAGACTTCACACCAATGACAACTAGGAAGTTGAAGAAGTCTTCTCTAATGAAGAGCTAGAAGCCATAGACACTCTTGTCAACTGGGGCAGTATGGACTCCTATAGTGAGAGCAGGAACATGGGGCAATCCACTTGAGTAAATAGTCTACAAATTGAGACTCTTTTATATATGTTTTGTATAATATCAGCTACAAAACTCTTGATCCACCCATTGTTGATAGTTTAAAATTTATACTAGTGTAAGGCGAAGTGTATAGGCAACATATAGTGTGCAATCTGCTTTACATGGTATAGCTATTAAACCTATTTTAGTATAATGGACTAGATCCTTGTATTTTAAGCGTTTAAACTATTATGAATACAAAAAGAGAGAGCAAGAACTCTCTCTAATTTGTCCCTAGTCATTCTTTATATTTTTTTCAACAACTTGCTAGACATTAGGAACATGTTTTGAGGATAAAATGACAAGTTTTTACTTTAGTTTGTTGGATCAAACCGTTTTGAGCATCCAACTGAGTTGTCCCTAATTTTTAGCCCTTGAAATGTTGATTTCAGGTGGTTGAATGAAGAAATATTGTTTCTTTGACCTTATCCATCTATCTAAATCTCCTTGAACAACTCCTAGATGCTTGAAGATGCCCCAAGCTAGGTCAAACTGCTCTATATTCTCTCAATTTCTCGCACACTACCTTAGACCCTTGGAAGATAACATAACTAACTTCTACCTCCCCAACTACTCATAATTTCCCTTAAATTGATTCATAGGCCATGTGGAAAAGGCTTTGGAAATGATTAAATTCCCTAATAGGGCATGTGAGATATTCAAGGGTTGGTTTTTTCCATTTTTCTTTGTCTTAAATCTTCTTTATCCTAGTCTTTGTCACTCATTTTTGTTCTTGCTATTGTCATTTCAATGTTATGGTTGCCTTTCTTTTTCATGAAAAAAATTTCTAAACTCTACCCTAGCTTTGCAATGAGATGATTGTATCATATTACTTGTTTTTGCATCTTCATAAGGTTAAAAATTTATACTTTTCTTCCTATATGAATTTGTGCATTTCATGCACACTTGCTCACTGATTATGTCTCCATGGCACTATCCTCCTATGTCATAATTTTCCTACTATTGTCCACTCTGCTATATATTGTCTTTATCACCCATAGGTCTTTCTTAGTGCCTTTAGGACCTTATCTTTGTTCATCACAATCCTTAAAGTGCATTTACTCTCTTTCATTGTTACTAAGGTTTTAGTTATGGCTTAATAAAATTCAATAATTTATTTCATTGCTCTAAAATTCAATGATTAGCCTCCTTCCAACCTTAACAAAGATATTTTACTATTCACCATATTTTTCCTTGGAAATGCATTTGGACAATCCTCTTTAATGATTGTAATACTGTTTTATAATTGGACCATGATTTTGCTTGACTCTAACAGTCATGACATCTTCATTAAATTCTATCCCCTTTTTCTTGTGTCACAAATCCTTGTCTTGCCTTTACTAAGCCTGAAATTTTACCACATGAGGATTTGGAGGACAACAAACATTTTTTTAAGAAAAAATGCCCTTCTAGATCATGATTAACCCCTTCAAACCTTAACACAAACTTTTATTGTTCATAGTGGCTTTATGGATTTTTCAACAAAGGTTAACACAATAAGGATCAAACAATATAATAATACCTATTGTTTCCATGAATTTATGAGACCATCCTTTCACCAATTTATTTTAGCAATGTGACAATAAGGCAAAAGGATAATGTGTACTTTATGCATATTGTGAGACTACAGGTCATGAGATTGACTCTAACACATCTCTTTTGTATAAAATCTTCTCATGATGGACTCCAAGATGTAAAGCTATTTCTCACTATGCTCATTAACTGTCCTCTTGAACTTGCCACCCCTTCTCATTATTTCTGATCATAGGTTTGATTCAAATCAAAAGAAATACAAACTACATCATATGCTTGTCACATATCCATTGTAACTTGATCGTTTGATCACTATCCATAAACATTCTTGTTGACTACTCACATTCTACCACTCATATGAAAATCCTTTTGGTCCTTAAAACCTTGACACTTGGTGACAAGAATCTTCTCTATCCTCCTGGATTTTTGGCTTGCACGTTATTCATTGCAGGGTTGTCCTTCATGTTAGGCCTTAATAAGGATTGTCCTATCAATTATAAAATTTTCCTTGCATTATAAGCATACATGCACCTTGTTATTTCATCTTCATTGTCACTTAGATCTAAAGGCTACTTATCTTTACCATCACACTTGTCTTCAAGATCTTTTCCCTTTGTTATGTATTTTTCACAATTTTATATCATGACTATGTTTTATGATTTTGTACTTGTATAATTACCTTTTCCACAACCATTTAACATTCAAATCCCTTGTTATCATTATTCTCTCTTTAACATTTTTTCTTTCTTCAACATGGATAGCCACAAGTTCAAGATAGTATTTGACAATAATGCATTATGCTTCCTTTAAACTTCAAGTGTTGCAAACCAAGGTTCATATATATACCCCTTTTCTATTATTCTCAAACCCTATCAACTATTAACAAAAAATCCTATAGGTTGTTGCTCTCTTCATGTGATGGTACTATGCTTCATGATAAGAGACTAATAAATTTCATATCTAGCATATCATATTTCCACTATATAATGTTTCAAGTTCTCCCATACAATTCATTTAAATATTTTCACATGAAACCTGCAATCTAATTTAACTTGTCACTAAAAGCTAGATTTGGCATGTGCAAAGGGACTTAGTCGACCCTAGGTGAATGGGTCTTTGATGAAGAGTCCTGAAACTGATTTTGCAGTCCTCTGATGCTGGAACTGAGATCCTGATTCCCGGTTACATAACTGTCAAAATGTCATCAATGAATTTTGTAACTAAGTTTTCTTAGCTTGACAACTTTGGTGACAACAAATGCAATAATGGAGAATTTACCTTCAATCTTCTTTCAATGTTCAAATCTATAACCTACACATTCAAAGAAGGAGAAAATGTTGGGCCATTTAGGGGCTTGCCTCAGTCAAACCCTATGTAAGTGTTTCCACTTCCACAATGCCAATGTCAATGATAGTAATGATAATTGAAAGGAAGGAATGATGAATAAACAAAACACTGCAACTCGCCACCCTTCAATGGCTTCCTTGAAGAACTGAACTCATACACATCACCTTAAGGATTTGGATCTTGCTTGCTTGAATGCTTGAATGCTTCTGAGACCTACAACAAAGGTTAGGCTTCACAAAACATGAACATGAACACACATAAACTCACATAGAATTTCACATGATGTTAGGATCTTGGATTGTTGAATTAAAGCTCTAAAATATTGCTCTTGACTTGCTCAAAATAATGCTCTTGATCATAATTTTTTCAATGGATTTCTTGTTAATTCTTGTTTTTGGTTCTCTTTAAAATAACTAAGTATTTAAATGCAATTGTAATAATTTTCCAAAAATTAGATTCCAAAAGTCGACACTTGATATTTGAATTTTGGATGTTAAAATGTTGCCAACAACATATTTTTGAATTTGGGTCCTGGCTAAGAAGGGGGACTCGTTCACCCATGGGAGAATGGGTCCTGACCCGAATTCCCATGAGACACTTAGGAGTAAAATAACGATTGGTTGCCATTTATTCAATGCTTGCAATCCTTCGAAAAATGGTAAAAATTAGGCTTTAGAATGCATAATTTGGAAAATTAGAAGCCTAATTAAGTCCAATTATTTAGGGGGACAAAACATGATGTGAAATTGTTTAGGGTGACAATTTATGGCACTACAGTGTCATCTTGATTTATATTTTTTTCTATCATTCTCCACAAAATAGGGCATCACTTCAAATGAGTCTACAATATTAATACTCCAGGGATTCTTAGACAATGATTTCTTGCCAAAAGTATTCTTAAAGAGGAGAAAATGTCTCACCTTTCAAAATCAACATTCAAAATCACCCTCCATGGATACTAAAAATTCATCCAAATTGTTTGCTTCTATGCATTCTCCTTTTCTCAAACTTTCATTCATCTATGAACATTTCATTTAGACAACAAACCTCTTGTCATCTAAGACCATTGATCTCCTTTAAAAACAAATATTTTGATCTATTACTAAGCCACACTCCCTTGTTTTATGTTGGTAGAAAATAATCATTTGCTCATAGTTTAGCTTGCAAATGCCTAAGATTTTAAAAAAACGTGTATTAAATTGTTGCAATATTTCAACTTTAGGCTATGATTTCTATCTTAATGGGGCGTCAATTTGTTTGTAATGATTCTTAACCATAATACTTTTAAGTGTCTTCAACAATAAATTTTCATCATGAGAAAACTCTATTAAGAGGCACTTCATTTCAAGTAGTATATTGTTATCAAAATGTACAACTTATAATGAAAGGAATGGGCTTATGATTTGCATATGGAGAAATTAAAGATCTTGAGGAGAACTATAACATTGAGAGAATATTGAAATTGAAGTCATGAGTAATTGAATAAGACTTTCTCAATTGTAGCAATACTAAAAATGCATCTAAAAGAATTTCTCCTCCCAATGTTTACATCATAACAAAAAGATCAAGATAAAAAAATCTAAAGTACAAAAAAAAATGTCATACCTAATAGTAGATGAATCATGAATCTCAAGAATCCTCTCCCATGTTCCTTTGAATTTATTAACTCAAATATATGCTTCATCATAGCTCTTTTTATTACAAAGAAATATCTAGCATATTTTGAATATGATATGCATGGAATATAAAGTAGTCTACATAAATATTAGGGAGTGCTTTAAGAATTGATTTGAAAATATCAATCCATTATTACAAACGGAATAGTCCTCAATTATTCCAAGCAACAATTTTATTTATTTGAAAAGGTTTATTGCAAAGAGAAATATCTGAAATAAATCTTTTTAAAATAAACACAATGGAACCATTTTTTATTGTGAAGAGAAAATATTTGAAACAAATCGTCTTAAAACAAAACAAAACTCTTTTTCCTTTAATCTTGGATTTCTAACCAATAGAATTGTCAAGTAGATGAAATCATCCTTCTTAGAGATTTTTTTTTAATTCATTAAAATCACAAAATTTATAGTAATGGTGGGAGACAAACAACCAAAATAAAACATGATAAAAATGAATTAACAAATGATGGGTTTAAAAATATGTCAACTAGAAACACAAATCTAACTATAAATAAAATTTGTTTTATAAAACGAAACTGAAAACCAATGCCTTAAATTCAATCCCACAAGGTGTGCCAAATATCCTTGATACTCAACTATATTCAAAAAAATCTCTGATACTCAAGTATATTCAAAAAAATCCCTGATACTCAAAAGTATTTTCAAAACATCAATATGAAAACCTACCAATGGAAAACAATTTTTTTTGTATTGATAATATGCAAAATACAAAGAAATTGCAGTATTAAACTGCAGATAAAACTTGCTGATTCAAAACAGCAATAACAACAAAATACAAAACTGGTAACCAATATATTGTGCACTTATGTTCTGAGGACATAAACAGGACAACTAAGTATAGTGACAAGTATCCTGGCCAAAACTCTCAGATGACCAGCTCAGTGTTACAAGGATATACTCTACTCAACACCATGCAGATGTAAGCCATTTATCCAGAATTATTAACTCGCTCACATTCATCAATCCACTCGCTATACCTGAAAACATATTCAGCTACCATATTAGGCCCTGCTATTCAATGTCTGATTTAAGTTTGCACTTTCGAGCTGTAATTGCCTAGTTACTTAAAAATAATTTTTTGTGATTCAAATGAAGAGGTCTCTGTATTCATTTCCAGAATTGCAAATTTTAGAAATATACAGATTTGCTTACGCAATAGAATGAAATAAAATAACAGAAGTGTATAGTTTATATCGAAGCTTACACATCAATAGGCTCGCTCAGTGCTGTCATGACCAAGAAATCCAAAGCAGAAAAACAACATTCAGTATGTACTCGAATGTGGAAAAGATAATGTGTAAAAATATTAGGAACTAAAATCCAGCAAGCAGATAAAGCAGCACTGACCATTTATAGTGGTACTGAAACTCTCCTCGCATATGCGGCATGTAGCCTCCCCAATAAGATCTTTTTTATCGCTGCAAGTCACACAAATATGTCAGAACTAAAATTAACACGAATTCTATAAAGAATAAAAAGAGTTGTTAGTTTAAAGAGTCAAGAAGCTTCCACAAAATCATTAGAGTAGAGAGCATAGCAGTTCTTCTACAAGCTTAAAGAATCCACACTTCCACAAGTGTCTAGTTCAACTCACACAAACTCAAGACATCTTTTATAGGATAGTATGGATAAATCCCTTTATCCATACAGACATTTCATAAAGAAAACACACAAAAGATGCCAGGGCCGGTGAATGGATGTCAGGGACTTGCAAGTATTGAGAACATATTGTATGCTAAGGCAATTATGAGGAAATATAAAGAGAACACACAAATCTCAGGGGATGGCAGGGTCCATTGAGGTCCCTGGCATAAAGGACCCTTTCACTGATGCTGAAACACGTTATCATATGTAAATTTTGCAAAAGGTCAAACGTAATGCCCTGTATCTAATAACTAACCATAAATTTCCTGCCATTCGATGGTCTGATGTCTAACAGTAAACCAATATCCACCATTTTTAACTACATGGCCACTACAGTTTCAACTCTTAATTTAACCAAGGACCTAAAAAGCGACTAACATTGAAAGAAAGATGATTTAACCATACGCAGGGCTGTACAGATAGTTTTTGGCCAGAAGACATTGCAGGTGGGAGCATGCCATCATGATGACTCGGGCTGAAACCCTACAGGTATTGTTCAGCCATGATTGTGTGGCCAGTTACTTGAGCATTCTAGGATGAATCTTTACAGAACAAATACCCACTCTATACTTCAATTGCATGAATTATAGAAAGTCATTAGAAATAATCACAATATCAAGGTTTCGAACCTCGTAGACTGCTGAAAAGAGGGCTTAGGGCTCAGGCAGAAAAAAGCCAAAAAGACAGGGCAGAGAAACCTTACATTTTGCACTCGACGCTGCCGTCATGGTTGCAGAAAGGACAGCTGAAGACAGTACTTAACTTCTCCTGCTTCTTCTTTGGCGGAGGCTTCGACGACTTTCTCTTCCCCATTTTAACAACAAATCAAAGTTCTTTTTAGGACCTTCGAAACTGCAGCCACAGTTAATTCAAGCTCAAAAAACTAACACCACAATCTGTAACAGATAACCAATGAACAGAAGAAAAAGGGAAAAAACAATTCATGAAAAGTTACACAAGAAAGAAAAAAATCTCTGAAAAAAAACTGTCCGGACCTACAATATTCTTCAAAGAAACAGCTTCGCGAAAATGGATTTAAATGGCTTAAACTGGTGTTTTTCGTTTCTTTTTTATTACTAAAAATTCTAGCGCCTTCCAATTCTAGAGGCATCCAATTTGGTCTTAAACTCTTTAGCCGACTTAATGACACGTGTATGGGACGGTTTGGCTTTTACAAAAGGATATTTACGGTTTTCGCCTTTTATTAGGAGATGGGATATTATGTAAAGAAGTAAATCACATATCGTTGAAATAAAATAAAATAATGGAAAGTATTAAGTTTAAGATTTGAAGATATTATTGTGATTAAGTATTAGAAATTATTTTTTTTGTAGTGAAAGAAATTGTGTTGTATATTTGTTATGGTATAAGAAAAGAAGTGTCATGTTTAAGATTAGTTACAAGTATGAGAATAATAATTATGGACGGTAATAATATTGTTTTAAGTATTTCACTAATTTTGTTTGATTAAAAATTATTATGATATTTTTTATTTACATAAAATTCGATTAAAGTGATGAATTGATAAAACATTTACAAATAACTACACATATATAATTCTCATGATGATTTTGTCATTGAGATTCATATTTTTAATATATAAAACTAACAAGAGAATTATGTATGTGTAGTTATTTGTACGATGTTTTATCAATTCATCACTTTAATTAAGTTTTATGTAGGTATAAGGATTATCATAATAAACGATAATAAGCTCCCTATGTACATTAATTATGATACTCAATATGTGAGGTTGGATTGTTTGCTTTCCTTATCCAAAATTTAAGTAATATTGAAAATCTTTATAGAAATCATAAGAACTAGGATTGGCAAAGCTAAATGAGCTAAGATATAGACATTTAATTGGTAGTTCTTAATAAACCAAAATAAGAGTGGTTACTTAATACTAAATAGAGACATATTTTGTCCTTAATTTTCCCCTTGCCATAATATTCTTTTTAAAAGAAGAAACCACAAGCTAGAAAACATTTTGACAAAATTGCAAGCATAACACTAGAATTATGATGGTGCATAGTTAGAGACATCATATTTTCGCAATCCATAATTATGATGTTGTATAGTATTATTAGACATAATAGAACCTTGATTCCTCTCCTTTGGAGTTGTATTGTGGATGGTGCATGCTACATAGCTAGCAAACAATATGATGTGTTACACTTATTGTTTATATCTAAGTATCAACAATTAGTTTTAAAAATAGAAATAGTGACCATATAAGTGTTGTATGGAATGGTATATATGCACTCCAAGCTCTTTGTTATGAATTTACTCCTTATACATTTGGTAACTTATATTAGTTTAGGCAATTTTACTTGAGCTTCTTTAGTGAACATTACTTTTTTGCACCCTCTCTCCATTTATATTGACTGTGGATGCATTGCAATAAAGATCTACTATAAAAATAAATACATCAAGAAGGGTTTACAAACTTCATAAGGTTTTGGTGCCCTTATGTCTCAAGTTGAGTTTAAATACTACTGCTCCTTCATTGTTTCTCTTGCTCCAATATATCAGGCTTTGGTCTCATGGACATTATTAAAAATCTTTCTTCCAGTAAGGTTGAAATGACCTTATTAAAAAAATTACAACTTGATTAGAGAATTGTTGCCTCTACCATAGGATCTCGTCCTTTTTTCCCTACCATCAATTCTATAACTTGGACTTTCATTGACCATTCAATTGACAACCTTTTGGAAATAAAGCTCTAAACAATTTTAGCTTCATGTAAGCTAAATCTCATAGCAATTTCACTCACATTTTTAAGGTCAATTCATATTGATCCTAAACTTTAATTTACATGCTCTACACATAGAATCTATCCTTGACTACCATTTTACTAGCAAATTCAACATTATTATTTTGGGTATCCCTTTTAGATTGAGATGAAGAAAAAAATATTAGCATAATAAGAAAGCACAACTTAGAAGCCATTACTCCATTTATTCATGGGCAAATGTAGTTGAGAAAATTAAACATATTAGGAAACTTTCCTAATGTGTGTAATTGGCTTAACTATAGTTGCTCAAACTAGATGTATAATGTTGGAGACACACTAGTATGAATAATTTTTTTATTTTTTTTAGAAATATAACTATGGTAATCCATTTCATGCTTTTAAGAAAAAGTATCCCTAAGGAGGGCCCCTTTCTAAATTATAATTAGGGGGTGAGGGGTTTAATAGGGATTTCCCTAAATAGAATTCCCCACTATAGAAGATAGGGCTTCTTTCTATAGTAGGGAGTTCAATACATCTTTCCAAAAATTAAAATTAAATTATGTTTATTATTAGTTGTTTGTGGAGTTAATAAAAGGAAGTCAACAAAATCCCAATTTAGGAGATCCTTTATGTCTTGTGATTTGGTAAATTACTTCTTAATACACCTCAACCTAGAGACTATATTTAGTTACTTCTATTAACTTGACCTTAATTGATAAAATTAAGAAAATTGCAAATTCTACTTCTTTGTGGTTTTGCACCCTCAATTATTTTACTATGAATTGTTGGAATGAGAATAAGACTAAAACTTTGTAAATATTATTTAACAGTGTTTCCATGTTAGTCACCTCTCATTATGATTTATATTACTATTTTTTTTCTTTTTGGTAACTCAAGGTATCCTCACAACCCTAGCCCAACGTCACCTAGAGGCGAGTGAGGGGCGAGACAAGTCCCTAGGGGTGTACGTGGAGCCCGCAACTCGTACACTGGCTTAGCCTAAGAGCATAGTTAAACCCAAGACCATGGGAAGAAAACCCATGACTCAAGCCAACTACGCCCCATGCGAGCATCATTTATATTACTATTGCTTTCGGTGTTATTAACTAAATAATTTCAACATAAATGTAGTAATTCAAAGTGCTTATGCCCATAATAGTTAGCAAATGAATAGTGTTATTGTGGTTCTCCATCAGTGGCTTTACAATTGACTAAGCTCTTTTTATGCTTCAAAGGTGAGCACTAATGGATAGGATCTAGTGCCAAAGCAAGTGTATGTAGCATAATTACTAAAGAATTTCTTGCCATGATAGCAAACAATATCTTTTTTGCATACTTTGCTAGCATTTCTAATCAATTTCTTATGATTTTACATGTTATAAAACTTGGTAATGGACTCTTCACAAACCTATTACCATTCTAAAACTACCATTTTTGGCTACTAGTATGTCCTTCCTTCTAAATGAGTAGACAATGGGCATTGAGGTGGTTTGTCACTAGCTTCTTATGTAGGAAGAAGCCTAGCCTCTAGGCATTTGATCACATTAAGTATCCCATCATCTTAAAAAGAAAAGTAACTAAAGTGTATTATATCATTATCGTAACTTTTTTCTATAAAATAACAATACAATGAACAAGTTATTACCAAAAATATGAGGGAAATAGGGTAGTTCTTTTGATGTAATTTATCTACAAGGATAAATATCAAGAATAGCAAGTGGGGAATACAACTTGCTTAAAAACCATCTTCAAAAATAATAAAATTAAAGAGGAGGGTAAAAGATTATATGTATACAAAAGGGGTAAATATTTTACTAAGGAAAAGGTTCTAACAATGCAAGACTTGGTAAAGCTTCCTTCTTGACATGAGAATTATTATGAGCCTAACTAAAAAATATAACTCACAAAAGGAATGTTAGTAACATATATGATCCCCTCTAATTTGTTTCATATAAAGGGTGGAAGTAATTAGAGGTAAGGAGAGAAAGATAAAACACATAAACATGGTAAAACAAAATTATCATATGATAAGAATATAAGAACATAGTTAAGATGTGATCATGAAAGTACAAATAAAAAGGAAAATAAAAGTTCCCCTAATGTTACTCCAAATGAAGAAAAATTCCAATATAATGAGTCAAAAATTATAGATAAGGGTAATGAGAGCATCAAATAAGATCTAAGATATAAGCATGATATATATCATAAACAAGTAATTAGAAGATATAAGCTTGATAAGGATCATAAACATATAAGCATGCGAGAAAAAGATAAAAATGTAAGCTCATAAGCATGATATTATAAGATGATTATGATGGCCATGTGAAAACAAATAGATGCCACAAATACATAACATGTAAATAACAAGATATAAACATGGGAAAAAAGTGCTCATGATAATATGATAGAGGGATATTATAAGTACATGTGTGAACATTAGGGACATAATAATAAGAATGGTATTTAGATAACATGAGTTAGGAATCATAAACATACAACATAGTAAGCATACAAATATCATGAATCATGTAGCATCAGAACATGTAGCAATGGACATGTGAAAACATAAGTGGTAAACATGAAACATAAGAGTCAAATAAGGCATATAGGTAAATCATGAAAGCTAAAGAATTGACATAGGAAATCATAATTAGTAACCATGAAACATAGGAGAAAACAAGGCATATAGGAAGAAATGGAAAGATGTTGTGGGAAACAACTTTGCAAAATCATAGAATAGAAGATGAAATCAAAATAAGAGATGCACAACAAACATGGTGTAGACAAAAATCCAAATTTGAAGGAGATACAAGGTAAATGGAAGACTAAGAGAGGAGGATCACAACATACATGGCATAATCAAAAGTTTAAAATAAAAATGATGAAAAATAAAATAAGTGAGATGAACAACATAACACACTCAAATCCAATTGTGTCAACATTCATCATTAAAGGTGTCTTTGTGTTTTCCAATTAAAAAAAAGTGGACCTTTGTGTCAATTCCACATTCTAACTTGGAACATAGAAACAAAATAACATGAGTTAAAGGATAGAAAACAATAATACAAAATGTAACAAGTAGTAAGAGATATGAGTATGGATATAGATCTAGCCAAAGAAGTCATCCTCAATGGTTGTGTCTATAATATTCTCTAAAAATGTATCGCTAAAACCAATACCCCATTAGAATATCTATGTCATCATTATTTTTTCTCCCATGAATAAAAACATGGTATAAATATTTCAAGTGTGATGTATTTTATGGAGGAATTAGCTTATATATTATATCATGTAACTTTATTTCTTGTACATGGGTAATTTCAACATGTTGTGATATGATCCATGTACTCATTAATAAAATAATCTTCATCCTATAATTTCATATTATTAGCATTGACTTGTATTATATTTGTTTATAAGGTCTTAGGCTTTATGGTTTAATACAATGCATCTATCCATAGAATGTCTACATATGTGATGATAAGCATATATATATATGCATTCCCTTCATGGTGCAAGGTTAGACATATCCATTGGCTTAGAGGTAAAGTACTAAGGTTTTTCTCCAAATTTGTTTCTAATACAATGTATGTGGAGGTTCCTCCAATATAGTAAATTCTTTAATATCTTTAGTTTGATACATGTATATGATGATCATAATTAGGTATACCCTTATTTCCTCCTCTATCCAAATATGATTATGAGATTAAATTATGAACACAAGGGGAATTTCTATATATACATGATAGAAAGGAAGATATTCTAATAAATCGCATTCATATTTAAATACTTTAGTACATAAATATAAAAATGAATGATAATACTTGAAAAATATTATCCTTTAAAGAGTGGAAGTAAACCATCACTAAATATTTGTTGAAGTATATCATCCCATAATATAAAATTTATGTTAGTAGTCAATATTTAAATTAAAGAGATAATCCTTAATTGGTTCATGTTCTTGTTCGTATTGCAATACTTGATAAAAATATCTTGTACTCAATATTATAGTGAAAGTATTTCTTGAAAGCATTTCCCAAGCCTTAAATGAAGTGATAGAGGCATAAGATAATGAATAAAACCATGCAAATGCATGGTCATTCAAGCTTGTTAACATAACTTAGCAAGAGACTTATCCCCATGAAAATAATCAAATCATATAGCTAAGAAGTCCTTAATAAAATAACAAATCACCTTTATCATCATACTTTGAAAAATAACGTGTCACAAATCCAATCAATGAAGGACAAGTCAAAATGTCATATTCCAAAGGATTATGCCATACTAGTTCATGTCATATACCTACTTAAATTTTCTCAAAAGCACCAAAATCTCATGCTAGATGGTCGACCTAGTGATGGGAGAACTAAAATAAGGTGAAATATCATTCTCAACATGTAATGTATATCCATAGAGGAAGATTGTTTTCATGCTTTCAGATCTTGGCATTCTCTAGCATGGTATCAAAGTCATGAATACATATTCCTTCCCACATCAACATGAATTTTGCAAATATCCCTACCATTAGAGTGTCGTGGAACCAAACAGACACCACCATTACATCCAAGGGACCTAAGAAATGGAAAATACCTTTCATTTTATCAATTTTGATATTTTGAATTATTGCAAATTTTTTTCACTATACTTGATTGTACCATACAAATTCGTACAAACAAAAAAAATTATTAAAAAAAGGTAATAACAGAGGACCAAAATCGCCCTATTCCCATCTACCCATTTGCCATTTTAGGGTAGCCATTTTTTTGTAGTTATCTTTTTTCATTTTGGCGTCTTTCATAGATATTGTTGTGGTTTTGAAGCCCACTTACTAGGCTATGACAGTACATTCATAGTTTTCCAATACCGTTTATTCAAGTGTTGTGTTTGGTGTGTGGGAATAAAAGATCTTTGTGAATAGTGCAACATTTGAATATTTAATTTTATAGACAAAGCCTTATAGGTCATGCCACAATGAATTCTTTGTGAATTCATGGATTTCAAGGCTCTATGTAATCTTCGTTCCAGGATTATACACATAGCAAGATCATTTCCTCTTTAGCACCCTCCACTTTCCACACAACCCTACATTACAAGTGAAAGAAATATCCAAGCAAATGTCCATCATAGGTGACTTCCATCAAAGGAATTTCTTGATATTGACAATGACTAGTCTATTTTAAAGAGGCATAAGGTTTGGTTTGGCATGGAGTTTTGTTTCATGTATGTTGATGACTACATCCAACTCTAAATTCCAACAACCTCCAAAACCAATGTTGTGTTTCCTCTACATATACCGTAATATTCTAGTTCACAATTTCTTTGTAATAGTTTCATAAGGTGATGCCACATACTCCTTTAGACCTTTTCAATTCACCTCAAATTTCCCTATCTACTATAGGTCAAGCCATCTATTGGCCTCCTCTAATGGTTCAATAACTAAGCCCTTAAAGTTGGAACTTAGAGATTGAATATCTACACTAAGTAGTTATCTTGCTCATCATGAAGGTTCATTTCTTTGTCAACCCAAGGACGTGAACTTGAAATGGGTCAGCATTGTATGTGCACTAGGCCTCAACTGTAGTCATCCTTATCTTATAACTAGAAAGGAAACAGTATTGAAAATAAAATGCTTGAAAGGAACTAGTATAAATACTAAGCATGAATCAATCAACTAATCTAAACATCAAAAACTAAACTGAAATGGATGATAGAAACATAAGTCTCAACAAATAGACAGGAAGTTACTCTCTCTGCCTTGGTTATAGGAACATACATAGAACAAAGTTCCAATGGTTGCAGAAACAAACAATTGCTAAGACTGTAACTAATTGTTAAATAGAAAAGTAACTGTTAAACTAAATGGATGGAATTCTCACCAAGTGGGCCCCCTTGAATGAGTCTTCCCTAAGCTAACTCAGCTGCAACAAATCAAAGTATCATTTTATTCATTGAAAACATGATTACATCATATCAACAACATGACTATATTACTTGAAACTGAAAAATGCAAGTACAATATCATAACATCCAACCCTATGAAGAGGGATATCCAATCATTATTTATAGGAGAAAAGCTTCTAACTAATTCCTAACTAACTGGGCGGTCAACTCCAACAAACTAGGAGGACACCATTTATTGAAAGCATGAAAAGAGGGAGGAATTTATGCATGCACAAGACTTTAGTAAAACTAGTCTTTCCTTAATGAGGATCCAACATAACAACACCTCCTAAATCTACTCAACTAATAGACATGATTATTTAAAAGTAAGTTACAACTTCCACACAAGTTGAAATTTTCCCTCCATTGACCTCTTTAATGACCATCTCCTTGACTTGTTTAGCAACCAGCCAACTGTCATGAATTTTTTCCACCTTGCAAGCTTCATTTATATCTGTATCTTAATGTGAACTTGCATAATGACATTAGCATGCACAAACAATTGTATATCCATAATCACCTTAAAATAAAATTCATTCAATCACATGTAAAATAAATATGGATATATCACATAGCAAGTTAATGTCATCAAAAGTCACAAGGATAAGTTCATGCCCAAGTTTCATAAATTTAGGGAAATAACATAGAGAGTGTCAATAACCAACTATTAAAGTCCATAGTAACAACAACAAATATATGATAAATCCTATTAAAATTGAGCCATTATCTAGACTCGTCATCTGCCCCCAACCTAATGATATATTGGTCCTCCAGCAGAGACAACTTAATTTATTTTCCTGACCAAAGCTCTGAAATTGCCAACTGTTGTCTTCCCTTGATTAGTCTTTGTAGTATCTAAATTTGGATCCCAATAGAACCCCTGCTTGTTTTCCAACTTGCCCCACCTTGGCCTCTCTATATCTATATCATACTGATAGGTTCTGTAATCTGGTACTAGCCACAACAGAATGGGTGGCTAAAATATCAATGGAAGCCAATAGTGCTACGTCATCAATGTACTTGATGATGTAGACAACAACTTGTTTCCATTTTCCTAGCAAAGAAGTTCTCCTTGTTCCTTGTTTTTCTACAACAAGTGGAGGATCACTAGGCTCAGTGAATTCTGCACTAGCTAACCTAGAATCCTTAGAAACAGGGTATGGTTCTCCTTCAGCAGGAAAACTTGTTACCTCAACAATCCTCTCTTCAGTGGCTATAACTTCTAGCCCTTACACCATTTCCTTACCATCAGAGAGTTTTTGTGCAAATTCTAGAGCAATGTTGTCATTGAAACTATCTAGTTTTAGAAAGTAGTCTAACCATCCACAATTTCTGAATTTGGCCAAAGAGAGTGCATCCTGTAGTATCACCTAATGAATGATAGGTTCATTTCTGATCAGTTGACCTCCCATTGCTTCTACTCACAATCTAGAAAACACCTATGCAAAACCTTCTTTCCTGCAATCCTTCTTCTAAAAACCCAATTTCTTTCTACTTCTTGCAACTCTTTTCTAGTGCTAATGCCAATGTTGTATGACTCTTCAATTTAAGTTTTTGGTGGCAATATGACTATGACTAAGGAAATAATGAAGACATAAAGAAGGGTCATCATCAAAGAAAATGGTGGTGGTTGGGGTCATATCATACATGCAAGACATCATTTCAACCATATTACTTCAAATTTCAAATTTGTTGCCATGCTAGCACATGAATGACATGTATGACACATGGACACATGGGTTCACACTCGAAAAATGTTGGCCTCATCTAATGGTTCAATAACTAATCCCTTAAAGTTGTAACTTAGAGATTGAATATCTGCACTAAGTAGTTATCTTGCGCATCATGAAGGTCCATTTCTTTGTCAACCTAGGGATGTGAAGATGAAATGGGTCAGCACTGTATGTGCACTAGGACTCAATTGCAGTCATCCTTATCCTATAACTAGAAAGGAAATAGTACTGAAAATAAAATGCTTGAAAGGAACTAGCATAAATACTGAGCATGAATCAATCAACTAATCTAAACATCAACAACTAAACTAAAATGGATAACAAAAACATAAGTCTGAACAAACAAATGGGAAGTTACTCTGTCTGCCTTGGTTGCAAGAATAGACACATAGCAGAGTTCCAATGGCTGCAGGAATAGACAGCTGCTAAGATTGTAACTAATTGCTAAATAGAAAAGTAACTACTAAGCTAAATAGATAGAATTCTCACCAAGTGGGCCCCCTTGAATGAGTGTTCCCTAAGCTAACTGAGATGCAGAAAAGCAAAGTATCATTATATTCATTGAAAACATGATTACATCATATCAACAACATGGCTATATTACTTGAAACTGAAAAATGCAAATACAATATCAAAACATCCAGCCCTATGAAGAGGGATATCCGATCATTATTTATAGGAGAAAAGCTTCTAACTAATTCCTAGCTAATTGAGCGGTCAACTCCAACAAACTAGGAGGATGCCATTTATTGAAAGCATGAAAAGAGGAAGGAAGTTATTCATGCACAAGAATTTAGTCAAACCAGTCTTTCCTTAACGAGGATCCAACATAACAACACCTCCTAAATCTACTCAACTAACAAACATGATTATTTAAAAGTAAGTTACAACTTCCACATGAGCTGAAAGTTTCCCTCCATTGACCTCTTTAATGACCATCTCCTTGACTTCTTTAGCAACCAACTAGCTGTCATGAATTTCTTCCACCTTGCAAGCTTCATTTATATCTGCATTTTAATGTGAACCTGCATAATGACATTAGCGCGCACAAACAATTGTATATCCATAATCACCTTAAAATAACATTCATTCAATCACATGTAAAATTAATATGGATATATCACATAGCAAGTTAATTTCATCAAAAGTCACAAGGATAAGTTCATGCCCAAGGTTCATAAATTTAGGGAAATAACATAGAGAGTGTTAATAATTAGGTGTTAAAGTCCATAGTAACAACAACAAATATATGATAAATCCTATCAAAATTGAGCTATTATTTGGACTCATCAACTCCCCCCAACCTAATGATCTCCTGGTCCTCTAGTAGAGAGAACTTAATTTCTTTGCCTAACCAAAGCTCTAAAATCACCAACTATTGTCTTTCCTTGACCAGTCTCTACAGTATCTAAATTTGGATCCCAATAGAACCCCTGCTTGTTTTCCAACCTGCCCCACCTTGGCCTCTCTATATCTATATCATATTGATAGGTTCTATAATCTAGTACTAGCCACGATAAAATGGGTGGCTGAAATATCAATGGAAGCCAATATTGTTGCTTCATTAATGTATTTGATGATGTAGGCAACAACTTGTTTCAATTTTTTTGGCACAGAAGTTCTCCTTGTTCCTTGTTTGTCTACAACAAATGGGGGATCACTAGGCTCAGTGAATTCTACACTATCTAACCTAGCATCCTTAGAAATAGGGTAGGTTTCTCCTTCAACAGGAAAACCTGTTACCTCAACAATCCTCTCTTCAGTGGCTATAACTTCTATCCCTTTCACCATTGTCTTACCATCAAAGAGTTTGTGCGAATTCCATAGCAATGTCATCATTGAAACTATCTAGTTTCAAAAAGTAGTCTAAACATCCACAATTTATGAATTCAACTAGAGAGAGTGCATCATGTAGTATCACCTGATGAATTGTAGGTTCATTTCTGATCAGCTAACCTCCCATTGCTTCTACTCACAATCTGGAAAACACCTTTACAAAACCTTCTTTCCTACAATCCTTCTTCTGAAAACCCAATTTCTTTCTGCTTCCTGCAACTCTTTTCCAGTGCTAATGCCAATGTTGTATGACTCTTTAATTTACCTTTTTGGTGGCATTATGACTATGACTAAGGCAATAAGGGGGACATAAAGAAGGGTCATCATCAAATAAAATGGTGGCAGCTAGTGTCATATCATACATGCAAGACATCATTTCAACCATATCACTTCAAATTTCAAATTTCTTGCCATGTTGGCACATGAATCACATATATGACACATGGACACATGGTTTCACACTCCCACCCAATCTAAATTAAAGCATGTGTCTGCATAGGCTGGGATGTAATTATGATGTGACAGGGCAAAGTACTAATATGTGCTATGTGAAATATCAATATTAATGTACTGTAATTAAACAAAGGCATTTAAGATAATTAAGATACATCAAGTTGTTATGCATGCACTTAAAAATTTGGAGTATCCTTTGCGAAGAATGTGGAAGGAAGTACCGGTTACCAAAAATTATGGTTGAGCTTATTAAATGAAGTGATGATGGAGTGAAGTGATGGTGAAGTGGTGGTGGAGTGATGGAAGAGAGAGAAAGGATGGAGATGGATGGGTGGTTATGTTTATTGATGGAGAAGTTGATTCCCAAAAATGTGGAAATCTTTATTATGATTGCATGCATACCTTTGACTAATTAGAAGGATGGACACTAGGTTCGCTTCCTTCGGTTGTAGGAACTTTAGAGTTCTGGTACTCAATAAATTGCTACATGAATTCCTATTTTGATTCTAGTTTATGATATAACTTGAGACAATGACCATTGACCAGGAGCTTGAACCTAACAGGATCAATTGTTGTGAGTTGAACAACACCATTGGAGAAGACCTCAACAACCTCATATGGTCCCAACTACGTAGTTTGTAGTTTTCCTATGTTGTCCTTATACTGGGAATCATAAAGAAGTGCCCAGTCACCTAGCTGGAACTTTTTTTCCTTGATGTATTTGTCATGTCATCTGACTCTTTGGTTCTGCACCACCTCAGGATGATGGAGAGTTGATTTTCTCATCTCATCTAAGGCATTTAATTGGATAATATTCTCCTTATGTGCCTCAAATATGTCTATCCCAAGGTCTAGTGCTATTCTAAGAGTTTTATGTTCAAACTCTATAGGAATCATGGTTGTTTTTCCATACAATAATTCAAAATGAGTAAAACCAGTAGTGGTTTTCCAAGTGGTTCTATAGGCCTAGACAGCTTCTGATAACCTATTTGCCCAATCTTTTTTGTGGATTGCTACTATTTTGATCAGAATGGATTATATTTCCTTATGTGTTACCTCAGACTAGTCATTGGCTTGAGGGTGATAGGGTGTATATTTCCTATGCCTTACATTATATTCATTGAAAAATGTTGTGACAAGACTTGATGTAAACTGAGCTCCTTGGTATGTGACTATCACTGTAGGAACTCCATAGCATGTGAATATTTCTTCATAGAGAAATTCTACAACTTTATTGTCTCTGGCATGTTTCATGGATTTGACCTCAACCCACTTAGTCACATAGTCAGTGCAAACCAATATGTAAGATTTTCCATTTGATGGTGGATCAATTGGTCCTACAAAATCAAGTCCCCATTTATCAAATGGTGTGATAACTACTAGAGGTTATAGAGGCATCTCATCTGATTTAGTTGGTCAGACCACCCTCTAACATCTATCACACTTCATAGTGTACTTGTTTGCATCCTTATGGAGTGTGGGCCAGTAATATCCTATATTGAGAATCTTCATGGTTGTTCTCTTAGTTGCAAAGTGCTTATTGGCCTCCTACAATGAATTAACAACTAATCCCTTAAAGTTGTGATTCAAAGATTGGACATCTAATTTGAATAGCTATCTTAATCGTCATGAAGGTGCATTTAACTTATTAACCCAGGGACATAGACTTGAAATGGGTCAGCACAGTATGTGCACTAGGAATCCATAGTAGCCATATTCATTCTATAGCTAAGAAATACATAATGCTAAAAGTAAATTGCTTAGAAAGAAGTAACATAAGTGTTGAACATCAACCAACAACTATACTAAGCTGAAATGCATGACAGAGATGAAAATTTGAGCAAACAGACAAGAAACTACTCTGTCTGCTTTGGTTGCAAGAATAGTCACAAAATGGAATTCTAGTGGCTGCAGGAATAGATAGTTGCCAAATTCGTAACTATTTGCACTGAAAAATAACAACTAAGCTAAAGGATGGAATGCTCACCAAGTGGGACCCATTGGATGAGTATCTCTTAAGACAAATGCAAACTCAAATGCAACGAGCTTATAACTTTATTTTATTCATTAGAAAGCATGATTACAATAGAGCAACATAAATGTATTATTGAAAAACTAAGAATGTGAGTACAACATCAGATTAATCAACCTTCTGAGAAGGAGCATTTGAGCCCTATTTATAGGAGGAAAAACTACTAAGTAACTACCTAGCAAGGTGGTCAACTCCAATAGATTAGGAGGACACCACTTTAGGGAAAGCATAGAAAGTGGAAAGGAGGTTATGCATGTGTGGAATCTGGTCAAGCCAGTTTTCCTTAACACAGATCTAGCATAACAATAGCTCCTATATTCGCTCAACAAACTATTATGACCATTTACAAAGCAATTACAATCTTCGATTTGAACTAGGAATCTCCCTCCATTGAGAGTCTTCCCTCCATTGACCTTTAAATGATCACTTTGTTGACCTTTATGGCAAACGGCCAGCTGGTAGAATCTTCCTCAATTTTGTAGGCTCTAATTATATCTACATGACAACATTAGTACGCACAACAATTGCATATCTATAAATATCTTAAAGTAACATTCATTAATCCACATGTAAAATTAGCATGGATAGTTTATATAGCATGTCAATGCCATTTAAAGGTTACAAAAATAAGCTTATACCCAATGTCTATGATTGTGAGGAAATAACATGAAATTTTCAACATCCAAGTATTGAGGTCTATGACAACTACAACAAATGGATAATAAACTCTATCAAAATTGAGCCATAAATTAGACTCATCAATGCCCTCCATAGGGTTCATTATGACATGCATGTAGTATATCATAGGTTTCATACTCTCTTACACATCTTCTCATCACATGATCTGGTCGAGTATAGAATAAACAACCTGCAATCCATGAGTATGGAAAAGTTTTCTCAATAAGAACACTTCTCTCTTTTAGAGAGAAATGAGGGGGAACTCTCCTTGTAACCAGATAATTGGCTATATCTAAATACCAAGGTGTGTGCACACTGATGGAGAATAAATTTTCATCAGGAAAAGAGTCATCAATGGCTTGAGTCTCCCCAGATGTAGTTAATCTAGAGAGAAAATCTGCTACCACATTTGCCTTACCCAGTTTTTCTACAATGGTGATATCAAATTCCTACATTAACAACAACCAATTGGCTAACCTTCCTAAAATAAATGGCTTATTCATAAGGTATCTTATGGCTGCATGGTTTATATGGAAAAAGATCTGATATCATGTGATATAATGCTTGAACTTGTTGAGAGCATAAATAACTGCCAACATCTCCTTCTTTGTCACTATGTAGTTAAACTCAACTCCTTATAGGTTCTTGCTGACAAAGTAGATTGCATTCTCTATTGCTCCCTCTTTTTGTCCCAAGACAACCCCTATAGCATTATCAAATGCATCTATGTGAATATAGAAAGGGAGTTACCAATTAGGACCTTAAGTATAAGAGCATGGGTTAGTGTTGTTTTTAAGTTAGAGAATGCTTTGTCACACTCCTCTGTCCACTAGAATTCAACATTCTTAGTTAGAAGATTATAAAGTGGTGCTGCCATTTTATTGAAATCCTTTATGAAGTGCCTATAGTATCTTGCATGCCCCAGGAAACTTCTAACATCTTTTTTCTAGAAAGGAATAGGAAGATTGATAATTACCTCAATCTTGGTTGGGTCCACTTGAATTCCTTTCTGAAAAATATAATGGCCAAGGACTACTCCTTCTTGCACCATCATAAAGAATTTCTCACTATTCAAGGATAGATTATGGTCCTCACATCTCTGAAAAACCTTTCTTAGTTTTTCTAATTCTTTTGCAAAATCAACACCATAAGTAGTAAAATCATCCATGTAGATCTTCATGCAATCATGTGAAATATTTGAGAATATGATAATAACTTCTCTTTGAAAGGTTGTGGGTGCATTACATAAACCAAATGGAAGTACTTAATATGAATAACTTCCCCAAGGACAGGTAAAAGTTGTCTTTTCCTGATCTTTAGGTGCAATATGTATCTGATTATAACCACTGAATCCATCTAGGAAAGAAAAATACTACTTGTCTGCAAGTGAATCCAATACTTGGTCTATGAAGGGAAGGGGAAAGTGATCCTTTTTGGTGGAAAAGTTTAGATCTCTATAGGAAACAAAAACTCTCCATTTACCTCCCTTTTTAGGCACAATTACCAAAGGGGACACCCATTGGCTATCTGAGATAGGGTAGATAAATCGAGCATCCAATAACTTTTGTAGTTCCCCTTTCACAATCTCCCTCAATGCATGGTTGATTCTCCTTTGTGGTTGCCTTAATGGTGTGCAATCATCTCTAATGTAGATCCTATGAGTACAGAGTTTGGGATCCAATCCTTTCATTCCATGATAATCTCATGCAAATGCATGTTGATGCAACTTCAAGAGGTTTGTTAGGGACAATTGTTGCTCTTGACTGAGCTTGATGTTAATATTCAAATGTTTCCCCTCTGAAACTTGTACTTGTGTGGTCAACTCAATCATGGTTGTTTCACTAATGCTTGGAATTTTTAGTTCATGTGGTAATAATGTATGAAGCATATTTGTTTCTATAGAAAATCTAGGTGCAGGAGAAGCAAGCAAAAGTGTTTGTAATGGACAGGAAAAACTAGATGATTCTTCATGCACTTCACAATTGTTTGAATTATATGTGATAATATTTAATCTTCTTCTTGAAGCTATAGAAAAGGACTTCTACCTATCATCATGAATTGTGCCACTGAATTAACCTCCTTAGCCTCTTCTCCAACATGTGGCCATATGGGGTTGTCCATATCATGGAATGGTTGAGTGGGAGGGAAGAGTACAATATTTTTAGTGCTTCTCCCATCAAAAATAGCCATGTCCCCTAACTGAAATCCAATGTAAGCAATTTTTGTAGCTAACCATAGCCTACCCATAATAATGGGATACCCTCCTAATGTAGCCTTAGGGGAAAGGATCATGAAATCTATTGGATATTCCTAAGATTCTAGAGTAACAACAAGGTATTCTACTATACCATCTAGTTTGATAGTGGAACTATCAATAAGTTGCAAGATGGTAGGAGTAGTCTCATATTTACAACATTCAGTTGTTGTAGGATATTTTTAGTCATCACATTGATAGCTTCTCCCAAGTCTATCAGAGCATTCTTTACTTGGACCCCATTTATAATGACTCCAACTACAAGACTACCTGGGTCAATATATTTAGGAACAATGACTTTCCCAAGCATGATATTTGTCAACTGCCCCACCACATGGATGGTAGTGGGGTCCTTCTTTTTCCTCCCTAGCTTTTTGAGACATGCTTCCTTAATTGCCTTACCATATATAGGGACATCTTTTATGGCCTAAAACAAAGGTATCTTGTAACATATGTGTTTCAACTATTCTAGAATATCATAGGTTGTTTCTTTCTTATTTTCCTTTTGTTTAACAACTTCTAACCTTTGAGGAAATGGTGGGTCTTGATCAGACTGTTGAACTGGTTCAAGATTCTTGGGAACACTTTACTAAGCAAGGATGTCAGATAGATTTTGATGGTCCTCTTCTTCCATAGGAAGCTCTATGATAATAGGAGTGGAAGGAGTTGGAAAAGTGGTTCCTGAATGCAAATGAATATCACTTACACCCATAGCATATGCAAGAAATTGATTAGGGTCTACAAAGTAGACTGGTTGTTGTTGTGGTTTATTATTTGGGTTAGGTGTGGGTTGAGTGGGTAACTAAGTAGGTCTAGATGTGCTAGAATTTGAGTTAGGTGGAGAAGGCATTATGGAAGGCTATTGAGGCTGTGGAGGTGACTACATGTAACCAATTTCCTGGTTTGGCCATTGTTGTCCTCCCTCCATTGGGATTTCTATTGCTAGTTTCCTAGAGGTTGTTGCCAATTCCCCTAAAACTACTTCCACTAAGGTGGAGAGTTTTGGTAATTGGGCCAAGTATTTGGGGGATTGTTCCAAGGCTGAGGTGGATAGCCTCCAAATTTTTATGGGTATGGGGGTTTCCATTTATTACCAGATGCATAATAATTCAAATAAGGTCCACTAAAAGATAATGGATCTGGTGGCATACCTTGTCTTGGAGCCCATGATCTTCTTTGTGCAACATAGAAAACCTGGTCTTCATCACCCATAATTGGCCTGAATTCTGGTGGAACTTTCTTCCTGTCAATGTTGGCTACCATTTTGCATCTGCAATCCTTCTTCTTTTGTCTACAATAAGGACAATATTCTACCAACATTGCTTCTGCATCCTCTTGTTTCTTCTTTGTTTGAAGTGTATCTAGCTGAGTAGCCATATTGCTTATGATATCCTACTTGAAATCTACCAGCAAATGAGTGATTTCCATCCTTGAAACTCCATTAGTGGAGGATTTACCCATAGATGATTGGTAACCTCTTCCTTTCTTCATGGATTCCCTAGAGTAATTTTAACATATCTTCTTGATATCATCCCAGGGAACTTGGGTGATATCTCCTCTTATCAATTCTAGAGCATTAGTGCAACTTTCATTGATCCCCCTAAGGAAGAGAAACTTTTGAGACTCTTCATTGAGTGCATGATGTGGGGATTTATGTAGGAAAAATAGGAACCTTGAAATATAGTCCTCCAAAATTGCATCCTCCTTCTACTGCATTTTGAAGATATCAGCTCCTCTCATATCACTGCCCGTACAATATTCTTTATACTTCTCAAGAAACTTTTTTTCATATCATCACAAGTCTCTATAGTATTCCTACCTAAGCTCATAAATCATCTTAATGCAGCTTCTTTCAAGGTGGTAGGAAACAATTTGAGCCTATGAGCATTAGTAGTGTAGTCATAGCTTCTAGATAGGATATCAAACTCAAATAAGAAAGTGTCAAGGTCTTTTGTTACAAGCCCATAGAACTTAGGAAGAATTGAAGCAGGGATGTTCTTGAGGTTATCAAATTCATTCTGGTGGGTGATAGGAAATGGAAAAGATCTTTGGTTAGGTCTATTTGGATTTGCACCAACCATATTTTCTTGATGGAGTGCCAAAGAAAATGGATTCTCAATCAAGTTTTGGGAAACTTGTTGTTCAGAGGAAGTTTCAAAACTAGTCAAATTGGGAAATGGATCAGCAAACTGGATTTTCCTCCTCTTCTTCTTTGTCTCTTGGTAGATTTTGAAACTCAACTAGTTGGTTATCAAGACTGGTTTTTGGAGTTGACCGCCAGTTAGTTAGGATCCATAAGCCCAACACCTCCTAAATCTACTCAACTAATAGACATGATCATTTAAAAGTAAGTTACAACTTCCACACGAGCTAAAATTTTCTCTTCATTGGAAGTTTTCCCTCTATTGACCTCTTTAATGACCATCTCCTTGACTTCTTTAGCAACTGGCCAGCTGCCATGGATTTCTTCCACCTTGCAAGCTTCATTTATATTTGCATCTTAATGTGAACCTGCATAATGACATTAGTGTGCACAAACAATTGTATATCCATAATCACCTTAAAATAACATTCATTCAATCACATGTAAAATTAATATGGATATATCACATAGCAAGTTAATGTCATCAAAAGTCACAAGGATAAGTTCATGCCCAAGGTTCATAAATTTAAGGAAATAACATAGAGAGTTTCAATAACTAGGTGCTAAATTTCATAGTAACAACAACAAATATATGATAAATCCTATCAAAATTGAGCCATTATTTGGACTCATCACCATCCTTGTTCCATGGTGAGCCCCAAGTTGAGGGCATGTCATTTGCACTCTATGTACATATAGTCCATATGCTTGGATACTACGCTTTGATGGTCTCCCCATATTATTCCCACATCATCCACAATGACCATTGTACTCAATAAAATCACTCTCCAATGACCCTTTGCAAATTTGCAACAGCTCAAGAATTTTTATTTATTTTTGATACAAACTCTTCACTTGGAATTTTATTATTTGGAGGCAAATTTATTCCTTATCCATTACCCTCTAACTCAAGCTTTTTGTCCATAGTTGTTCTTTGACCATTTTAACTAGAAATTTTAGTTAGCATCTACTATTAATCATTTTTTTTTTGGCTAACTTATAACAATTATGTCTAACTTTCACCCTAACAATCAAAATTTAACAAACCATTTTTTGATGCATATCATAATTTCACAAGGAATTTAATTTTACTTGTAATTTTAAGATTTGGGTTGCCAATTTTTCCAAAATCTGTAAAAACTCACCATGCATAATTATAATTGATCGATTTTGTATCCAATCTTCACACAAGTTGTAATTTATCTTGCATATTATTCGGGAGGGCTATGTTTTAGCACTAATCATTCTAGGGAGGTATATATACATTTCACATAGATATATGCTAATAACTAGACCATGTCTAGAAATTTCAAAATGAATTGCACATATTGTGGAAGCACTCAACATGAGGATGAGTTTTGTCCTCATTCCTCACATTATCTCATCCAACTGTTGTTTAGGATTGAAAGACCTAAAAAACATGTTGCTACATCATATTCAAATCTACCACATTGGGACACATTTCTACCAAGCATAGCATCCTTGTTTGTAGATCCCCATATTTTAGATTTGGATGACACTATTGAGGACATTCATCTTCTCTTTGATGTCAAATTTCATGAAGTTGCATTACCATTTCCATCTTCAGATATTGTTCTTCCTTGCCTACATACTCTTCTCTCATGATAGATTCTAAAAATATTCATGAGTTTATCTATTGACTAATTCATTGTCTATGTTGACATTATCTATAGTAGCATCATATTCACATCGATCTAATTCACACCATACATCCATGGTTCATGTTCCTAAATATTATATGGTACATGATCCATCTTATCAACATTTTTCATAGTTAAACATTGTCTTAGAGATCACTAAGCATCATTCAAAGATATCATAGGCATTATATCGATCTTTTTATCATGTATAGCATTCAAATACATTCATCTTACTTCCTTCATATTCCTATCTAGAATGGGAAGTCATTTTGCACACATTTATGGTGTTGGTTCTTCCCAAGGGGAGAAATGTTGTTCAACATTCAGTGTTGAGCATATAATAGCACTACAGGCATCATTTTGAGGGTAACTTGCATCGTTTCTCTTCTCTTATCAGTTTTAGGAGGAAGTGTTTCTTCGCATGAAGTTATTTCCTTCTCTTTTTTTGGGGGGTCACATAGACCTTCTCCCTTTTCTCTCCTATACGGAGAATATTTCATGTGCTTATGTGATAGAATTAGCCCTTGGGAGGTGATGATGAGTCCTCCATCTATCACTTATCTTTTTCACTTGTATATTTCATTGAATATTGAACCATTTCTCTTTTGGATCAAGGATATTTATTTCCCACTAGGTTTTCTCTTTTACTTCATTTATAGGAAATCTATACATGAGTACCTAACATGACCTAGTATCTAGGACTCATCATATTTTCATATATTTCTCCTTAAATTACACTTGAGTTGGGGTGTTAGCGTAAATAGAGTCACTATCTAACTAGTTAGCTAATCACCTCTTTAAGATTCACTTAGACACACCTAGCTTAAGTTTACTTAGGTTTTTTCATATTTTTTTCTCACCTCATAGTATTGAGATGTGAACCTCATCATTTGAGACATTTGGTACATGCATATTTGACACTTTTTCACACACTTGTCAAGTGAGCTCACACTTTTTTCCCATTTTGAGGGGTATTTAGTCATTCAATCCTACCTTCCTACCCCCTCTATCTTTCCTACATGTGCAAGGTTTATTGTTATATTTACATGCACTCTCATTTTGTATATGATAGATATCCTATTGTGTTCATTGTTTCACTAGTGGAATAATCTTTTTTGTGCTTTAAGATCTTGGCATTCTCCAAAAAATTTAACCTATAGTCACAAATCTAAAAATCTAACAACTAAAATCCATTCATTTCTATCGTTTTATGTTTGAATCATAGTAAGGTAGTAACAATGTTTATAAACACCTTTGAAAAATCTATTGAATTTCAAGGGTCACATGGCATCCTCATTTAGATTCATAGGTGGATTGATTCAACCATTATGAACCAAGATCAAAGATAGCAATAAAGAATATAGTAAGCCTAGGAAGATGATGCAATTTGAAAATATAATTAGGTTGTTATATGATGTTTATATGATTCTCTCGTGTGAATTCTCTTCTAATGACTCATAAGAAATTTGAAATGAATTAATTTAAATTTATTTAAATATAAAAATATAGCAAAAAATTCAATACAAATGTGTGTCATGATAGCTCACAATAGTACGAAGGAGTTAGTAAGGTCCAAATTTAAATCTTTAACTTAAGATTTATTTTTATATCAACGATTATGGAAATGGCATGACTCAATTATATACCTATAAATCTTATCCAAGGTAGAAAATGGGGAATCTAGGAATCTCAATCTATTTAAAGAGGTGAGTGATGATGATTTAAAGATAGGATAATGTTATGAGTTGAATTTACGTAATTTTATTTATAGACTTCTTATTAGATAAAAGACAATATAATCAAATTAGGAGAAAATAGAATGGGTATGTTATTTTGACCATTATATTTTGAACCTAATTTTGTGTATATGCAAACTGTTAGGAATAAGGTGTCTCAATCTTTGATAATTCCTAGCATTGATTATTTATTAGTTATTATTATTTACCTATTATTATAATTTCATGTGCATCATATGATGTCACTTTGTGGGACTCAAAATCGTAAGGTGTCAACCTACATGGAAAGTGACTAGGATGAAATGCACCTTGAATTAGAGGGGATAGGTATCCTACTTTGTGAACCCCACTATAAGCTATTTTGGTGGAGTTGGGACTCAAATTTCCTATTTTTTTTCCTTGAGTCATTTCTTTTTGTGTCCTTATTGGTCTCCCTTTTTATGATCTTTTATTAATAACTAGTCAAAGATAGTTCATAAAGGTCAACATGTTTTCTCCTAGCTATCTTTTCATTTCCCATATATTTAGTCATTTAGCCATGTTGAATAATTTAAATTTGGCTAATTATGGTTTGTGTCATATGTCAAGGTTTTGACCTTCCATAAATCCTCGTACTCTTATTGACAAATCCCCTTCATCCTTGTCACCTTGATCCCCAACACCTTTTTCCCACTTCCAAATTTTACTAAGTATGCCAATCATCAATATTTTAACCCTCCCTTTGCTTATCCACTCTCTTAGCATGTGGTACATGTTAGGCATGAATCTCATAGCCTAATTGTTATTATTTCATCAAGATTTTAACCCTCCCTTTGTTCATCATTATTTCAATATTTCTTGTGCTTGTTGCTCTAATTGATATGTGATAGAGATCAAGCCCAACACTCGATCCCTAATGAGAAAGACCTCTTCATCCCATTGTGGCTCAACATGCTCTCAACATAATTTATTATGAGTTAAGTGGTAGACGCAATGTCCAATTATCATTGTGATGAAATTTTTGAGACACAGATAATTTTAATGACTTTCCTTTGGTAGAGCTATACACCAAGACCCGATAGCCCATCGATGACCCCTAGAACATGTGTTTCGCACCTGAAACATGTTTTTAACAACTTGAATGCACCATTAAGGCACACCAACCCTTGTTTACAACTACCTAAATTAATGGCATTGCTTCCCCCATCTATCTGGTGTCAATACAAATGTTATCCTTTGATTATATTCGTCCATTTTGGAGGGAGTCTCCCTTGGATATTTATTTGAAACAAATATAGTGTTTCATTTTAATATTTCTCTTGTCATGAGTATTTATGGGCAAGAAACTGTCATTTTCAAGGATTTGACAATATAGGTAGAGCAAAGAAAATGAATATTCAAAATGGCATAGCTTGTAAGAAATCAGTCCCAAATGAGTTGTAAGAAGACAAGGAATGTTTTTTATTATAAAAGGAATGTTGTAATTTGTCATTTTTAGTCTTATGTTTCCATTGATATATATTTAAACACATAAAATGTATCACTTTGAGATGTTCTCTTCAACACATTTTATGTTGTTATATTAATCACCATTAGAGGAATGTGACAAGTTCTAAATCTATTATAATTGTGTTGTATCAACTCTTTTATGTATTTGCATATGGTTTTGGATAGTTTATTGATGGATTACTAAGTAGATAAGACTAAAGTGATATTTTTTGATGCTTGGATAAGTAGAACAACTAAATTTGTCATCATTTCTTGTCATTTTTTCCTATTAACTATGACTTCATTACCCTAGGATAGACATCAATCTCCTTGTATGTTTTTTTTTATTCATATTCCAAAAGCTCACATAGATTATTTATTTTTTATTTCTAGTTTGTGTTTTTCATGATATCATTGTATGCAAGGAATAATGAAATATCATTATCTATGAATCATGGAACTCATCCCACCTTGCATTGGTTTCTAAGGTGTTATATAGACTATATATGGGTTAAAGATAACTAGTTTACTTAGTCCAATGACCATCTTATGGATTGAGCAGACAAGTTGGGTTTAGTTGTCATCAAGTTTATTGTTGCTTATTATAAGTGATTCCAATAAATACTAAGGTATACCCCTAAGAACACCCTATCAAGTTTAAGTTGAGATCAAAGTGTAGGAGATACAACCCACTCTCATTGAGTTAGCTCAAAGTCCCCCATGGTTCTATAGATGAATTGGTTTTTCTTTCCTATTGACAATCTTGGCCTTGTGAGTAGAATTTTGTTCTAGGAAGTGGAGTACTGATTTTGAGACCTAAAAAAATGACACAATTGTTGGGGAATAGTAGCTACTAAAATTGATCAATGTCATTTGCAAAATTCAAAATTTAAAGGATATTTTGTAGCTGCTATTTTGGGTTACATCAATGAGAATAATTCAAGAGAAATTCATATATCCCTTACAAAGTGGTGAATCTATTGTAAGAACCCATTGTGATTGAAATTTTGTTCATCATGGATTGTAGAAGATTGATAGATGAGCTACCTGCATAAAGAAATAATGCAAGAAATGCAAGAAATGCAAGAAATAAACGTGGTAAATTGAAAGCAATGGATGGAAATAATTCATCTGAACAAAATAATGTAGAAAGAGTTGGTAACTCAAGTAGAGGTGATTCTTTAGTGACTTAAGGGACCAATAAAAACAATAATTCAATGGGTTGAGTAGGTAGAGGTGGTCACAAAGGTAACATACAACCTTCTCCTACTAGTTCCTTGAGGTGTCTATTAAATTATACCTTCCATGATGTTGATCAGTAGATAACAAGTGAAGATATGAACAAGACAAAATGATTTTAGATGAAGAGCTAGAATCAATTGATAGAGCTAGGAAAAGAAGGCAAGAAATTCAAGATGAAGTTGATTGACTGACTCAAGCCCATGCTCATGTTTTCCAGCAAAAAAATAAACATGTAGGTATTAAAAAAATATTGAACATGTGCATAACCGATAAATGCCTCAGCAACAAAATATACCTCAAAATGCAAGGGATAATCACCATAAAAAATCTTAGATATATTTGCACCAAGTGTTACACCGATTAGCCAACCATTGGGTACCAAAAGGTATTGACAACTGGACTTCTTTGGGGTTCCAAATTACCCAAATCCCATTACTAGTGACAACAGAGGAAAAGTTCCAAAATTCCAAGGGAAGAATGTTGTAACAAGGGAAGAGCACTTGAGATACTTTGTAACATCACATATGAGTCTAAGATTGAAGATGAAGTTATTTGTTTTCTCCTTGGAGGAGAGTTTTAGGGACTGGTTTAGAAATATACCTGATAATAATATTTCTTCCTAGGAAGAATTTGTTGATATTTTTAAAATTTAATATGGGGATGGATTAATCAAAAAAATTATATCCATGAGCTTACCACTATCAAAAAGAATATCAATGAGATAGTGATTGATTTCAACTTCCAAGTTCATCCTCGCTATGAGAAAGGTACCTTGGCTTCTTAAGCTCAATGATTCAATATTTATTGTTTATATTATGGTTTTAAAATAAGATATTATTTAAGAGATAAGAACCATCATACCCTCGAGGAATCATATGCTACAACCATAAATATCGTGACTAACTTGAGGGAATATGGTAAATTATTAAAAGAGCTGATGTGAAGTTATTATAGCTAGATAGAGATTTTATGAATAAACCCCTCTCAATTGAGGAAAAAATAGATAACCTAATGGGTTTCATGAAGGAATTTTCTTACAAGGTGGCACAAAATGAGAAAGGGTTTCCACGTCAAGGTGCATCCACATGTTTCAATGAAGGATAAAGGTTGCACAATAAACCATATAACACAGATTGGTCTAAGAAACCAAAATGACATAATGGAATCCCTACTCAGAAAATACAAATTTAAAACAATAGGATAAAGATGTGCCTAAGCTTATGACCAAAGAAATGGTCAATTATCAAGATGATAACATTTTATGTGACTCTTTTTTTCTTCCATATGATCCTCTTAATTAAAGTGGTGCACTTTCATTATGTAGAGATGAAGAGTTACCAAATGATAAAGGTGGTAAAAAAAACTATGGGTACAATTATTTTCACTTGGATTTGCACCCTTTTCAAGTGCTTTACTCAGAAATCTAGTGAAATGTGGGATGATTTCATAGAGTGCGGGCTCTGATATCTTGAGATAAACCTCAAAAGAGGGTTGGTTCCCTTGGTACTCACCTTATTTAACCTATGATAATGCTTGCTAAGAAAAGGATGGAGAATTACATGAAATGAAACTTAAAACCCAATGTGATGATGCACCAAATTTCTTTCAGGACTTGTGCTATTGTTTGGCATATATAATATGTTCAATTCAAGTTTTTGGTCATATTTATGCATAAGTGCTTCATAAAAACGTTGGAGTTCAAAAATATTAAGAGGAAATAAATTATTTTCATAACTAAGAGCTATGTGAACCAATAAAATAACCTACAACCTACTTAAAGACTTACATTATTTTGCATAAAGGTGCTTGAAATGAGACATAAAATGAAGGACTGCTTATGTTGTCATAAAACTACATTAATTTTTTGTAATTACATAAAAAATATAAATTTTGGGAAGAAAATATTGCTTATTTTATTCATAAAAGGTACCCTTACAACTGCATACAAGCCTAATAATTGTATTTACATGAGTTACAATGATGTTCATGCAAGAAATAACCTTGAAAAAGCTATAATACATAGTCAAGAAAGAGCAAGAATTCTCTCTAATTTGTCCCAATGCCTTTTTTTGTGTTGTTCAATAGCTTTCTAAACATTAGGAACATGTTTTGAGGATAAAATGATAAAAAAAATTACTTTAGTTTATTAGGTCAAACCTTCATGGGCATCCAACTTAGAAATGAAGAAATATTGTTGATTTTAGGTAGTTGAATGAAGAAATATTATTTCTTTGACCTTATCCATCCATCAAAATCTCCTTGAACAACTCTTAGATGCTTGGAGATACCCTGAACTAGGTCAAATTGTCCTATATTCTCTCAATTTGTTGCACACTACCCTATATGCTTGGAAGAAAACATAATTGACTTCCATCTCCCTAATTGCTCATAATTTTCCTTAAATTGATTCATAGGCCATGTGTAAAATGATTTGGAAATGACTAAATGCCCTAATAGGGCATCAAATATCTTCAAGGGTTGGATTTCTCCATTTTTCTTCATGTATTAAAGCTTCTTTATCTTGATCTTTGTCACTCCTTTATGTTCTTACCACTATCATTTCAAAGTTATGATTGCCTTGTTTTTTCATGTAAAAACTTTCTAAACTCTACCCTAACTTTCTCGTGAGATGATTGTATCCTATTACTTGTTTTGGAATCTTCATAAGGTTAAAAAATTACACACTTTACTTCCTATATGAATTTGTGCATTTCATGCACAATTGCTCACTCATTGCATCTCCATGGCACTGTCCTCCTATTTCATAATTTTCTTGTTGCTATCTACTCTACTATAGACTGTCTTTATCACCCATATGTCTTTATTAGTTCCTTTAGTACCTTATCTATGCTTATCATAGTCCTTAGGGTAAGAAAATTTACTCCCTTTCGTAAGGATTTTCTAACATATGATTAACTTGGTGTTTGCAAGTAGACACACAATTCAAAGGATGGGTTCCTAACTGAATAGTTCACCAAACCTTCACAAAAGGCTGCATTTAATTATCAACTAGGGATCATAAGATTTTGACAGTGTTGGAACTATATGTTCATTCAAGGATCTTAACTACACCCTATATCAATGGAACATAGAACATCACACATGTATTAAAAATGGTAAAAGCTAGAAAAGGAAATAAATCATAAAATTGTAAAACATGGGAATTAACACAAATCAGTGGCTTATGCTATAGGTACTTACTGCTCAATAATGTAACTATTAACTATTGAATCTAAACTTGCAACAAACTAATACTTCTAACTTCTTCAGAGAATAGCTCAATGTAATGTTACAGGATGTAATTCATGCTACAGAATATCATTCATGAAATTCACATGCATATAATTGAAAACTTATCTTAAATGGATTCAATAATGTGGCATCTAATCTAGTAACAAAAATTACAGTGGGTTGGTAGTACCTTGAGTGGCCCTTGCTCGAGTTGTTGCACTCACAAAAGATATCAAATATGCACTACTTGATCAACAAATCATGACAAACTAAACTCCTCTATTACATGAATACTGGACTTCTTAAATTTTGACAAGAATCTCTAAGGATTTATCATTCAAAATTACATATCTTATTACAACTTGATAATAGAAAACTAATAGAAATTAACTATTAATTGGTAAAAAAAATCACACTACTAGATTTGCTTTTCAACCATACTACACAATAAATAGGATCGAGAGGAGTCTTATTCATTCTAGGACTAAAAAAAAAACATTAATGCATACATAAACTTTCCCCCAATGATAGGGAGATGACTAGTCTTTGAAACAAAAAACCATAAATATGAAATAGAAGTAGAAAAACCAAACTAGGATTCTGCTCCTAACGGTTAGCCACCATGATAGGGATGCGCTTCATGGAAACTGTGACATCATGGGTCACTCCTATTTGGACCAGAATTCTTCCAAATTCCTTATTGGTGGATAACAGTGTAATTGTGGTGACTCATGGTTGACCATTCAATAGCCACCTTCACTTTCCTCTGAAACTTTCATTGTTCAATCATTTTAGCTTCTCACTTGCAACCGTCCATAGTCCTTTTTTGCGGTTTATAGTCTTCTTGGCTACAACATGTTATTTTTTCTACCAAGGCATTCACATCATTAAAAATTATAATTAAATCATAAAAACATATTAAATCTTATGAACATTCATACATCCACACAAGCATATATTAATATATCATGTTTATATTTCCACATATTTAGATTTGTCGAAGTGCATAAAAGGCATATGAAAGATGTATGAAGTCTTGGAAATGTTTGTGAAACTTAGCAAATGAAATGGATAAAAGCATAAACTGATGAAGGAAAAACTAACCATTATCCAAACCCATCATTTCCCCCAACTAAAGTATTTTCTTGTCCTCAAGCAACTTTTAGGGTTGGAGGTTATACTATAGGGCTATTTCCCTGAAATCAGCTATAATGTCAACTCCCTTATTCTGCTTTAGATAATATCCTTTTTGATTAAGAGCTTTTCCAACCTTCTACTTTTTGATGTTTCTTCCTCCCCATGTTTATTCCCTATCTAGTGTGGTATGAGAAAGAGGAGAATAGGTGGATGGAAGATGAGTGGAAACCATGTAACTCCATTTTCCCTTGTAATGTCTATGTACTTGTGAGATCTTTGGATGATGGCTACATAATTATAAAGGGAGTATGGATTCTTTCTCCTTTGCTCAAGCACCAACTCTTCCCATATTCTTTACACAAAATTGAAGGCTTCATTAATAATTCCTATGGCTAATCCCTTTATCCTTGTATAATCCTATTCTCTGGCATTCATTATTTTCTTTCCAACACCTTTGTGATTCAAAAGATCTAACCACTGACCTATGACTGTATTAGGATCCACTAATTCTTTTATGAGATGTAAGGCAATAGATTTTTCCTTTTCATGGTATTCTTGTAAAATTGTGCCTCTTTGATGTTCATTCCTCAAATAAGATTACAAATCTCTGATTTGTAGATCTCCTACAAAAATCAAGGGATTCCAGGCAGTATCATCTAAAATAAAATAATTGTGCAAGTAGGATTCACATAGCTAATAATACATTTCTAGTGTGGAATCATGAAAATTTTCCAAAAACAATAATTTCCTATTCATTTCTATAGGAAGATCAATAATTAATTGACTAAACTGAAAACACAAAATTTCTTGTAGAAATAGAGCATAAACCCTAGCAGGTGACCTAAACTTCAATAATTGTGCAGTTTTGTCTGCTATCTCTTCAATTTTCACCTTTAATATTTTCACTTCTATTTCTTGTTTCTCCAATTCCCTAGTGTGATTGGAAATCATTTCATTTTTATCCCTTTCCCATTCTTTCTCTTTTTGGGAGAATTCTTGTGTTCTTTTCCAAGGCTCCACACCCAAGGACACCATAGTTGGTCTAGTGGGGGTTTTGATCTAAGGAATTGGGCCTTAGGATATTGGTTCCTTCCATTTTACATCTACCATAGTAAGTTATTCCAATACCTCCAATCTTGACCCATACTCAAACATATAGAGCTTCTCCTCCAATTTTGACCCATGCTTAAACTTATAGAGCTTCTCCTCCAATTCTTTAATTCTAGCATCCTTCTCATTGTCCTAAATTGTTGATGTGTCTTTAAAAATTCTTCCAACTACTTTATTCTTTACATTGCTTCTTGCATTTCCTTACTAATATTTATTTCTTCAATAAAAAATTCATCTTTTTCTAAAAACTACTCATCTCCCATTGCACTATGTATTCACAACACTCTGAAACAGAGCATTTTGGAGACCTTCTCCTCATTTTCCTAGCTACAAAAACATCCTCTGAATTAGATTCAAAGGTACTATTATAATACCAATATTTTACAATAGGTGTCTTTACCTTATCACTAGAGGCATTCACCTCTGAGTCTTCATCTACTTCTATCATTACAACATCATCTTCTCGCTTTTTAATTGATCCTCTCATGGACTTCTTCCTTATGTGATGTGATCACCTCCTAGGTTGTGTGGGTCTATTCTACCCTTTTGTAGGTGTAGAAGAAGAAGCTCCACACTTTCTTTTAGTTCCCTTTAGTGGCCTCTTCAAAACAAGGGTTTCTTATTTGCTCTTTGTTGTGGGTTGCTTGGTAGAAGTTGTAGGTTGTGTTTCTTACAAACCCTACTCCTTCAGCTCTCTCATGTTGCAACAGGGGAGCTAGAGGGAATTTCCTCCTTTGGATAAATAGTAGGCTCTTATATTATTTGTTCTTGGCCTTTATTTCCCTCATTAGGAATTTCAAGAATACTATTGATACTGCTACAATTAAGAATTTTTTTCCAAGAAATATTTGGGAGCTGAGCCCTAAGACTCCTCTTTACCAACAATATAACTAAGCAAAAATGAGACAATGTTGAGTTATTTCTTTTCCTGTTGTATCATAAGACATCCTCTTTGACAATTTGCATAAGAAATTAGGAACATTTACATACCTATCATGGTGTAGATGACTTAAAAATTTGAAATGAATTGTGTATAGCAATGATTGTCTCCCATCACATGTCAAGTACTTAACTATATAAGAAGCAATTGAACCCAAAATCCAAGGCAAAGACAATTGTTTATTACCTTGTGAAGAAGAATCCAAGATTTCTCCTATTAGGGAGAATTAATTTTTGGATGCAATGGTGTTTTCCCTAACTAGAGACTCCTCTCCTATCCTTGGTAATCCAAATACTTCAACTATAGATAATTTTAAGGAATCTGTGCTTAGACCCCTAACAACTGCCTCATCATTCTACAATGTGGCTATGAATTTTTGGGCCATCACTTCATCAAATTTTGTGAGCCTCAAAAAATATTCTAACTAGACAACTTATTGGAAAATGGGTAAACATACCCTGTCATCTAGCAGTTGGTTATGTGTTGTTGGTTCTCTATGCATGATGTCACCCCCATTACAATGCTTCTATATTTTTATAGTCACTTCACAATTCTGCTATGTTTTGTTCTCGTTCTATCACCCCAATTACATTGCTTGTGCTCAACTATATGTTATAACACCCAAACACACCTCTTAATTCCTCTGCTAAAATCTTTGTTTCTTGGTGATGGTGGAAAATAGAATGATAGAAGTTTTAAATGATACACACAAAAAATTAAGGAATAATGAATACCCTCCCCCTAACTAAGCCTACCAAGTGTCCTCACTTGGTGCATACAAATAGGGTAGAGATATAAATAAAAAGTAGTGGAAATTTGAAATATGATATTTGACATGCTTTAATGAACAATAAATATACATAAAATTAGTAAGTTTAAATAATAATCATGATTTCTAAGGTGAAGTGTACCTGTAGTTATTATTTGAATTGATTTGCAACTCATGTGTAGAAGCTAAATTACGCTATGTAAGAAAATTTTGAAAAGACTTGTCGCGATGGATATGAGCTACGTGGAGTTATGATATGTAGTGTATGTGTGACACATAGGAATTAGGTTTGAGTGATGGATGAAAAGAAAATTTTGTGCAGAGTATGCATCAATTCAAGTGATAGTTATTGTGGGTTATGATAGAGATGAAAAGATGATGTTATAGAATGGGTTGCATATAATAAAGTGGACATGTATATTACTACATGTGTGAAAAAGATGATGTAAATGCAATATAAATGGGTGTATATTATGATGAATATGTGAATACTATGGGTTCATGCAAAAATAGGTCCCTTTGTGTTTGTTTGTTTGGTTCATGTTGTTCCAGGTCCTTTTTTCTTTTGCTTATTGTTTGAAGAAACAGGGATTATCAATTGTCACCTATGTAGTTTATGCATGTGAAATATGTGATGAAATTATACCTATGTAACATCAATGGGTGAGTTGTGTAGCTCGTCTACTGATACATTTGTAGAACTAGTTATTTTTGTTGCTATTTTTTTTGTCAGGTTCAAACTATTGTTGTAATGTAAGAAGGAAGTCATCCTTCTGCAATGGTTTCTTATAAAGCTTCAACCTGTGACCATTGACTAGCAATGAGAACCTTACTTCATCAATTATCAGTAGTTGAACTACTCCATTGGGAAAGATTCTATTTATCTCATATGGCCCAAGCCATTTGGTTTACAATTTCTCTTTGTAATCCTTGTATCTAGAGTCATAAAGTAGAGCCCAATCACCTGCACTAAATTCCTTTGTCTTAATAAATTGTTCATGTCAATGTATCCTTTGATTTTGGATAACTTCAGTGTGGTGTATGGCTTCCATTCTTATCTCATCCAATGCATTCAAGTTGTGCAACCTCTCCTGCTATTTTGTGGATAAATCCATGCCCAAGTTGACTATTGTCCTCAATGTTTAATACTCAAATTCTATAAGAAGTACTACCTTTTTACCTACACCAGTTCACATGGTGTAAAGCCTATTGTGGTCTTCCAAGTTGTTCTGTAAGCCCAAAATACCTCAAGTAAATTGGCTTTCCAATCTTTCCTATGAAGTTGCACTATCTTTGTGAGGATGTTTACAATTTCCCTATTGGTGACTTCTACTTGCCCATTTTCTTGAGGGTGATAAAGTGTAGAATTTTTGTGTCTTATCTCATATTCTTGAACTAGTTTTGTGATCAGATCTGATGTAAACTAAGGTCCTTGGTCTGTGACAATTTCTCTTCGAACACCATATCTTGTGAATATGTATTCATTGAGAGACTTTTCCACATTCCCATATCTTTCAGATTGTAAAGCCTTAACCTCTACCATTTTGTAAGGTAATCTATGTAGACTAGTATGTATTCTTTGTTGTTTGATGTTGGTGAGATGGGGCCAATAAATTCTAATCCCCATTTTTCAAATGGTGTTATTGCTAGTTGTGGTTGCAATGGAATTTCATCTGTTTTTGTTTGTCTTCCCATTCTTTGACATCTATCATAGCTCCTGATATATTTTACTACATCTTTATGAAGAGTTGGCCAATAATAGAAAGTATTCAAAATTTAAAGACTTATCCTCTTTGCTGCAAAGTATCCCCCATAGGGTTCATCATGTCATGCTCTGAGGATATCATATACTTCATCTTCTCATATGCATCTTCTCATTATGTTTTCTAGGCCTATGTAGAATAAGTATCTAGCTATCCATGAGTAGGGAATTTTCTTTCTAAACTAATTGCCTCTTCTCCCTTGTTGAGAAATTGGGTGGTGTCTTTCCTACTACAAGATAGTTGGTAATATATGTATACCAAGGTGTATGCAGAGATAGAGAAAATAAATGCTCATCTAGGAATGATTCATCAACATCTTCTTCTTATTTGGTTGGTAGTCTTGATAGAAAATATGCCAATACTTTATCTGGCTTATCCACAATGGTAATGTCAAATTCCTGAAGTAACAATAACCACCTAACAAGCCTACCACCAACCAATAGTTTGTTCATGAGATACCTTATTGTTGTATGGTTAGTGTGTATGAACAGTGAATACCTTGTTATGTAATGTCTGAATTTATTTATTGTATAAACCACTGCTAACATCTCCTTTTTAGTAACTATATAATTGAGTTCTTCCCCTTGAAGATTTTTGTTGATATAATAAATGGCATACTCTGTATTTCCTTCCTTTTTTCCTAGCACTACTATTGCAAAATCAGAAGCATATGTATGAATATTAAAAGGGAGATTCCAATTTGTTCCTCTCAAGATAGGTGTCTTAATTGGTGCTTCCTTGAGAGATTCAAAATCATTTTGACAAGCAAGTGTCCATTCAAACTCTACATCTTAGATAATAAGACAAATAGTGGAGCTGCTATTTTGCTAAAATCTTGTATAAATCTTCTATAATATCTAACATGACCAAAGAAACTTCTAACAACCTTTTGTTTTTGAGGAATAGAGAGTGTTGGCATTAACTCAATTTTTTTGGGGTCTACTTTAATTCCTCCATTGGACACAAAATGTCCCAAAACAATTCCCTCAGTTGTCATCGTCAAGCATTTCTCATGACTCGGGGATAGGTTATGTTCTTGACATCTATTTAGTACCTTCTCCAAATTTCCAAGTGCTTCATCATAGGTATTCCCATAAGTTGTGAAATCATCCATGTAAACCTCTATGGAATCATGTGAAAATTTTGAGAATATTCTTAGTGTCGATGCAAAAATACCAGCATTGGCCGAATTATGCTTGATACATGAAGAATTGAAGCATAACAGAGCCACTAATACTCGAATCTCAACAAGATCAATCAGATAAAATTGAAACTAAACATTTTATCAAAACCTAACATACTAAATTATGAAAGCTTTAAAAAAAAACATCTACTTAATCCATCTAAAAATTATCCTAATATGGAACTGTTGTCGTGTTGATGTGGAATGACGACCCTTTCTCAATCCCGTGATCAGTGAATCGGCTTTAGCCAATTCTATGGAAGAGAATCAATAAAACCATTTTGATTGATGTATGAAAACCTATTTTATACAAAAAATGAACATGATGCAAGCTAAGTTACCATGATTTTATGCTAAAAATGATTTAATTATGCTATTGCTAAGCTAATCTAAGCTAAAATTATGCTAAAAGATGAAAAACCCTAATTCATAAACAAACTAAGATGGATGCAAGGAAGCCATTAATGGATGCTCTAATCTATTATGTAATGAAAATGAACTAAAATAAGCTAGAAAGTGAGTAAATTGAGAGTGGATGCAAGTGAATTCAAAAGCATAAGTTTGCAAATTGAAAGATTGATCCATTTGTCTCCAAATAGTGACCTATTTATAGGAGAGCAAATGAGGAATGAATGGTTGAGATCAAAAAGCTTAATCAACGGTTCAAGATGAAGGAGATGAGAGGCATGGATCATGGATTATCATCAATGGATGAGAATGCAAGATAAAAGTTAATCAAGGGCTCAAACTTGCCTCAAACAAACACACTTTGACCTGCTCACACAAGTCAAAGGTAACTTGCTCAAGAGGTTGAAGGTTTAGCTTGTTCAAGAAGCCAAGTGAGTTGATTGAAGGAGAGAATATTCCTTTGGGTGAGGAAAAAGGTAATTTACAAATTAAAACAAAGTTTTAATTGTGCAAAAAGGGGATAAAGAATATTTCATGGGAATATTCCCTTTGCTTAGAGAAAAATTAGTTTAATTGCTAATTAAACAAGATTTATTTTTTGCAATTAGGGAATTAGAAGAATTAAAGAGATATTTATTAAATTAGATGATTTAATAAATAGGGGAGGGATAAAATGATTTTTAATTAAATAAATTAGGGTTATTTAATTAAATAAGATGACTTAGGAGATTAAATTAAATATTTAGATTTATTTTATTTAATTAGATGAAGTGTTAGTGCGAAAAGAGATAAATTAACCCAATTAAATTAATTAGGCCAATAGACGAAAATGATGCAATTAATTAATTAGCTAGGCTAATTAAATCAATTAAGTGAAAAGAGGATGGATTAAAGAGGAAATGTTGTTAATAAATTTGATTTAAGTTATGACATTGATTAGGACATTTTTTAGCGTCTACATTTTGTCCCTCTTTGAAGCGAGGTACCTACTAATTTGGTTCAAAGAACAATGCTTTTCAGATAAAAAATGTTACCTAAATAAAAAAAATAAAAAAAATCTGATTTTTTAGATGCCAACGGAAGGATAATCCTGACTCCCTGTCCCCTCAAGAAATCAAATGGAAATTTTGAATTCTAGTTTGATTTCTCGATAAAGGTGAAAAGTTTCCACAAGGGTCCATAAAGGCTCTGGGATGCAAGAATAATGCAAAAAACACAAAAAATGATCCAAACTTAGGTTCAAATTAGAAAAATTGGTGAAAATGCTAATAAACCCCATCTTCAAGGTTAAATTAGGGAACAAAACCCTAATTGTCTAGCTTAAATAGGCCAAGAGGGGTCATTTTCAATTCATTTGTGCATTCACACCTTAAGGAATTATTGTGAGTTGAGCTCTGACCCTTTGAAAAAATGGCATACCAAGAGCTTCCCAAACACATCTTTGATCAAGTTCAAGAGTTCCAGTGGCTTCCAGGCATAGGACCACCAATATGTGATTCGAAACCTGATTTGAAATTTGAAATTTTGATGCATTTATTAGGCGTTAGAATTTAGATTCTAACAGTGTCACTATATAGCGATGCCCAAATCATTTATAGTGATGCATATGTATATTGTCACACTTTTCTTGATTTCAAATTAGGGTTCCTAATTTTAAATGGCGACGCGAGCTTATTTAGTGATGCACTTGTCGATTTAGAAATTAGGGTTAGGTTAGGCCAGAAGCTAAATCGTGACGCTAGCTTATGTGGTGACACATTTTCTATTTTGAAATTTTAAATGCATTGGGCATCTCTATTTGAAATTTGAATATAGCAATGCTATTGTGATTTTCAAGCTGAAAATCTCAAATAACTTCAAATTTTGATGATTTCCTAACATCATGCACTTCATGGGTGCAGGAGGTCTTCACACCATTGATGTCGAGGGAGCATAGGTCCACGGTTCTGGAGATATTAGGTGATCTTTCAGAGTTGTGTCAGGAGCAGCTAGGAGAGATTGTTATGTGGTACGTTGCCTACGTATCCGTGATTAGGACTCATCTGGCGATGATGACAACTCTGTGTGAGAGATGACATAGTGAGACCTCGTCCTTCCACACTCCGACGGGGGAGGTGATAGTTACCTTGGAGGATGTGTGGAAAATATTGTGCTTGCCTATTCACAATGATCACATGATTTACAATACCAATGTCAGATTCAATGCATGTCTTGAGGTGATGGAGATGGACTAGATTGCTTTGATCACATCTCAGAATGAGTTGGAGACATACAGAGGTCACATACTAACTTTTAGATTGATCATCACAGCTATCATTTCGGGTTTGGTGGCTCCAAACAGACATGGTAGATTCTTCATCCCAGGATGCGGCTTGGCGTGGCACTAGATGCTACATAGGAGGACTCTTTTTGTATGGGGGCTCATGATTCTAGCCTCCTTGTACCATGCTTTGCATTATTTTTTTATTGTGATGGGAGAGCCATTGACGCAGGGATGACTCTGCTACACATTTTGGCATGGGAGCACATTGGTGTGCTTCAGCCAATAGTTCAGATGGTAGACGTGGAGCCGAATAATCCCATCATTTGGAGATATCAAGGTGCCATCACTCTAAGGCACACTAGACAGATTGGGCTCCTATACTGGAGATGAGTTATTGATGATATGACAGTTTTCCACTGGCATCCATGGCTTTAGATGCTGCCATGGTTTGATGATATTCAACAACTATATTTTTTGAGATAGACCAGTTACATGTAGGGTCAAGAGCACACTATGATCGAGAGATATCTCCTTGAAAGGGTGGCTAGACAGTTCAGGGATGTACAGGATAAGCCTAGTGATGCGTACAGGGCCATTTTTGTGAGATTGGCTAGAGAGGTTCCCACATGGGGACCAACCATTCCAGCTCTAGAGGCCATTGAGAGCTTCATATAATTGGTGGCCTAGCCTTGGGAATATGATCAGGGTCAGCCATTAGCGTAGACCACTCCAGCATATGATGCATGGTTCATCCCTTCTAGGTGACTGACATATCCATAAGGTGCTTCTCCCAGAGGGAGACCACAAGGTAAGGGAGCTAGAGGCAAGGGACAGGGAGGCCAGGATGGCCAGGATAGATAGGTCCTAAGGGCTCCTTCAGTTGGTCAGCAGCCACAAGTTCAGCCACAGGTATAGCCTCAAGTGCAGCCATAGATACAACCACAACCAAGACCACCACCACCGCCAGATGCATGAGATTCTTAGATTCAATAGTTGCAGTAGCAGGTGCAGACATTGACTGGTGAGTGGGACCAAGTCCACCATAAAATTTTGGCTATTATTGTTGAGTGAGGCTAGCCTCAGCAACAGGTGGTTGCAGTGACAGCAAAGAGAGATCAGGCTCTGCATAGGGTATAGGCTATCACAGGAGAGAGGTATCAGGAGGTGGCCAAGAGGCAATAGATAGAAGAATAAAGAATGAATGAATGGGTGGATACATTGATGAATTTTTTGTTGATTTTCATGATACCAGGTTAGCACGGAGAGAAGACAGAAAAATAAAGAATGAATGACCATTGTTGATGATTGCTTCAAAATATCCAACAAGTCCTTGATCCATCAAGACTTTATTAGAGATGGTGACAAGACAATGCAAGATGCAAGATGAAATGTAGGATGGGATGCTCACACTTCAGGATTGGGATTTTTGTCGTTCCTTATTGTTTTATATAACTCATAGATACGATGCATCAAGGTATATATAACCAGGATGACATTGTATCTAATGTAATGGACTTTGACTCAACAAGCAGATAGGATAGTTCTTGTTCACACCTTGACATATGGAAATGTTGTTGCAATGTAAGTTAGAAGTTTAGAACATATTGGACCAAAGCATACACAATAGTCAACAACATACTCCAAATGACCTTCCTACACAACTAAGAAAGTATGCACCATGATTATTTTACAAGAGTACACACAAACATAGCAAATGAAAGATAATGATCGATGCCCCATTCTTTTCTCTCTAAATATTTTTGGATAGAAATCATCAAGAGGTACTGGGAATGGGTCATTAAGATAAATCATAAGAAAAGAAAAAATACAAACAGTCAATGTTATCTATAGCTCTTGCCTAGTTTAAGTTTAGCTAAGGTGATTTCTGATACTGATGTCCATCATATGAAGGATACATCCTAGGACATGTTGATCAAAGTGTTGTTTGATGTTGGGATGATGATGCTAAGATGAGCTATTGCTATAAACTTCACTGACGCATTTACCAATGATGTGGACTTTAGATTTTGACTTTTAGGTTTGCACTTTACAACATGCTATGTTTGTTTTCTACTTGTTTCACCAAAGGTTGAAGGTGGAAATCACTTATTATGGGTGAAGGTTTATTATGGATGAAAGTGATATGGGATGGATGGATTTTTTATTTTCTAGAATATTTCAATGTTTTTGGTAGTTTGAGAATGTTTTGAGGTTGTTTTTGGACTTTTTTTGAAGTTTATGCAAATGTTTTTGTTTTTCAATTTTCTGAGGTTGTTTAGGGTTTTCTAAATATTTGAGGCTTTTAGGTCTTTTTAATGTTTTATATTATTTTTGGATTTTCATTTTTCAAATGTTTTTGTGTTTTCAAAATATTTGGATGTTTTCCAGTTTTTGAAATATTTGAATGTTTAGGGGTTTTCTGAGAATTTCCAAGTTATCTGGATGTTTAGGGTTTTTGCGAGTATTATTTGGATGTTTTTGGATTTTTGTGAGAGTTTCAATGTTACGACCAAGAACCTAACCTAAAGATCTGTCCTAGGGGCCTCAGGGAATGATCATAGATTAGCCTTGCCTACGTTATACATGCAGAGACCACGTAGTTCAACTGACTCAACTAATTTACAAGACAAAGATATGAACAAACAAGAGACGACAACTATTATGATGGACTTCTAAAGTATTGACCTAGGGTATCTTGGGGGCACATCAATGATGGCCTTGCCTATGTTCAAGCTCAGAGATGATGTAGTTCGACAAGAGGATCTATTTTTTGGATTTTCAATGTTCAACCTTTTTAGGGATTTTTATGTTTTTTAGATTTTTCCTTTACAATTTTCTAAATGTTTTTTGAATTTTAGCTATATAGGATTTTGCAAATATTTTTGGATTTTTCTAGATAAGATTTTATGCATGATTTTTGTGTTTTATAATAAGATGTCCCATGACCTCAAGATATACAAGAACCCAATTGTTCGACCCTTTTAGGGATTTTGATTTTTTTGGATGTTTTTGGATTTTTCCTTTACAATTTTTTGAATTTTTTTAGATTTTTAGCTGTACAAGATTTTGCAAATGTTTTTGGATTGTTTTGGATAAGATTTTATGAATGTTTTTAGTGTTTTCTAATAAGATGTCCCATGACCTCAAGATATACAAGAACCCGATTGTGACGCATAATGAAATGCCCCCAATGTGATATGTTAGCTTACTTCAATAAAGGCAGGACAGACTGACCTTGGAAATATTCCAAGTAGTGCTAAAGAGTTCATGATACCTTATAGTGACAAGCCATGATAAGGATACGATGAGGGATGAATGGCGATGCAAAGAATGATAGGCCAAAAGAGCCAAAGAATAAATGGATATGCTTTATTTACACAAGGCGCCTATTTACCAGGTTTTCACCAAGGTACTTGCCCAAAGCACAACCAAAGTGGTTTTCACTAGAGGATGAATTTTTTCTTTACTTTTTTCAATCCTTTTTCTCATTTTTTTTTATTTTGATCATTTTGATCATTTTTTTTTGTTTTACACCCTTCATGATTAGGCATAAATTTTTTTGAGATGCAAGCTATTGATTGGATCTTGCAAGGGTTCACCTTCAAGGGTTGATAGTTGGTATGCTCCTAATCCATAGCTTGCTATGATAACAAAGGGACCCAACCAGTTAGGCTCAAACTTTCCCTTGTTGTCTTGATCTGGAAGATTCTTGTGATTTTGCTTTAAGACAAGATTGCCTACCTGGAATGACCGATATTTGATTCTCTTGTTATAGCTCTATTTTAGTCGGTTTTGATATACTTACAAGTTATTAAGGGTGTCAATACAATGTTCATCTAGGAATTCTAGCTCATTCAATCGAGACACTTTGTATTCTTTCTTAGTTATTAGATTCTTCAGTGATACTCACAATGATGGGAGTTCAACCTCAATAGGAAAGATGACTTCTGATCCATAGACTAGGGATAAAGGGGTTGCACCTGTAGGCATGTAGATATTGGTTTGATAAGCTCGAAGAGTGAGATTTAGCTGTAGATGCCAGTCATGACCAGCTTCATTAACTATTTTCTTTAATATTTCTAGGATAGTTTTATTCGTTACTTATGCTTGGCCATTACCTTGGGGATAGTATAGTGTAGAGAATTAGTGTTGGATATTGAATTTTTGGCACAACTCCTTTACATCCTAATTTTTGAATGGTGTTTCGTTGTCTGAGATTAGGGTTTGTGGAACACCATAGTGGAAAATTAGGTAATTTAGGATAAACTTGGCTATCTACTTCCCCATTATGTAGGTCATAGGAATGGCTTCAACCCACTTAGTAAAATACTCAATGGTGGCTATGATAAACTTATGGTCATTGGATGAGGTTGGATTAATTTTTCCTATGAGGTCAAGTTCCCATTGAAAAAAGGATCACGGTGTGATCATTGGTTGCAATTCTTGAGCTAGAGCATGAATCAAATCCCCATACTATTGACACTAGATGCATTTTCATACATACTGATGAGCTTCTTTTTCCATGATTCGCCAATAGTACCCTGTCCTCAACAGTTTCTTAACTAATGTCATACTACTAGAATTGTTGTGATTAATGGATGATGCACAGCCCTTGAAGCTCTAGAATCTTCAGTGAAGGACTTTAGCCATGAAAGATAATCAACCACAAAAGAAGTGTTGCAACAATGGAATGTTGATTGAAGATTCTATTGATATGATTGATATGATATATTACAAATGAACAACATGCCTGATTAAATAGTCAAGAGGAAAACCCTAATATGTATGAGATGTTGCCAAGTGTTATAATCTAACATGTGACAACATGTGAACCCTATGGTGATGATCATTAAATGATGAGATAAGTTCTAGAAGGAATCTTATCCCACAAACTAGGATAGGGAATATTATCCCATTTATTAAATGATGCAACCTAGGACTAAATGATTAAATGCAAGACCTAAGTTAACTTATGCTAGTGTAATAATTAATTAATTAATTACACCAACACCCCCCCATAAGTGCAACTTAGGGAGGAAAATGCAATGATTATGCAAGATGATGATGGGTCCCAGCTACAAGGCCATGTTAGGTACCCATGTACATGAAGATGTAGAAAATATCCCACGACTGGAGAAAAGGGGAAAACCCAGTGGGAACAAAACCCCTCCCCAAAAAGGAGATGCAAAACAGATGGAAGAGTGATGATTGGAGGACTCAACATTATCCCCCCAAGAACTACAACCATCACATTTATACAAAAAGATCAAAAAAATGTGGACTAGATAGCCCCCCCCATAAAGGAGAGTAGTCCCCTCTAGAATGTCTTCAAGACTAATGTGAAACTGAGTAGCTAAGTCAGATAGACCTGAAGTGAACCCATCCAAGTGCCACAAGTCTGAAGAAGAAAATGTATCCATCCCTGCTGAAGAAAATCTCAATGGAGAGGTGTCAAAGGAAGAAGATGGTGCCATGCAAAGAGCCAAGTCAAGCCAGCCTCCACAACCTTGGCGAGGAGGAGGAGAAGATGTGCTTCCTACCCTTGAATCTGGAGAGTTAGGAACAGGAGGATCTTGATCCCAAAATTTAGTGAACTTGTATATGTTGGAATGATGATCTGCTTGACCATAGGCAATAAGGACATCAAACCTATCTCTAATGATAGCAAGTTCTGAAGTGAACTCAATTTTCAATCCCTCCTGTGTAAGTTGATAAACAGATAACAAATTGTGAGCAATCTGAGGAATGTAGACAACATTTTCTAACCTCCTACCATCAAGATCAACATCACAAAGACTAGCAACATAAACAATATCTGCATTTGCTGTAAACATTCGATCAAAGTCAGCAGGCCTCAGAATATCCCACAAAATATGGTTTTGGGAAGAAGTGACATGCCGAGAAGCACCGGAGTCAAGTACCCATCCATCTCTATTAGCAACCAAGGTAGTTATCAAAGCATGTCCCTGTCCAAGATTGTCAGTAGTAGCAATGCCGACAATACCAGATGAAGACTCTTCATGCGAGGGGAAGTGAGGAGATTTGACTGTAGTAGGAGGGAGAGAGATATTGTGATCCTTAAGTATTTTCCAAAGCTCATGGATCTCCCTCTTGAAACCATTATCCTCAATGTGACCAAACCCATTGCAGAAGTTACACTTGGGCCTCTCCCTCTTTGGCTTGTCTTCCTTAGGCTGAAAAGATGATTTAGAAGAAGCTCCTGTCGTTGATTTTCCCTTATGCTTACCCTTTCCTTTTGATGGTCCTGCCACCAATGCAAGTGACTTTGTGGATGTATCAGCCTGATTGAGCTTTGACTGCTCTCTGGTTAGCCTTTCACAAAATTTCTCAAATGATGGCATAACAAAACCATCACTGAGACCATCCATGGTGGAATAGAAAGAAGTAGTAAAATAGGAAAAGGAGCCTCTCAACTTAGATAAAATCATAAAAATACATTCTTTGTCAGACTTATCTTTTCCACAACCTGTAAGCTAAATTCGTAAAGACTTAAACCTTACCAGGTAGTCTTCAATAGAAGGAAATTGATCAAAAACAAGGGAGGAAAGATCAGCCTCCAATTGTAAAGCTCGAACATCACTGACTGAACCAAAAAGATCCTTAAGCTTGTCCCAAACCTCCTTGGGAGTGAGGCACCCCTCAATATGGAAGAACAAAGAGGTAGATACATGTATAGCAATGAGCCCCATTGCCTCTTCACACTTAGTCTGATACTGGAATTTCTCATATTCCCTGGTAAGATGAGGTTGAGTCTCATTCAAGGTGGACCAAAGTCCCTTTGACCGAGACACTGCATATTGAATTTCCATGTATGATAATTGTGAGGAGTAAGGATCTCAAATCCTGTTTCAGCCATTGGAGAAGAACAACAAACCAAGAAAAATATTTCTGATAAAAAAAACTAAATGCAAAAATCTGATGAACTACCAACTGAAGTGACACTTCTGAAACAAACTGAAAAGTGAGAAAGATGCTCTAAACCCAAAAAATAGGGTTTCCACTTCAACTTAGAATAAAAGATGATAGGAGCAGAATCTGGAAAAATAGAGCACACCACTAGAAAGTTGACAGAAATACCTTTCCAATGATATATGGTTTGTGAATTTTTGATATTGTATGTAGAAGATATGGCTTCCTGAAGAATTATGCCTAATTGAAGAGATGTTCTTCTCCAATTGTTGAAACAAGATTTGAGATCCTTACTCCTCACAATTATCATAAATGGAAAGTCAGTATGCAGCATCTCCTTTGGTCAAAGGGACTTTGGTCCACCTTGAATGAGACTCAACCTCATCTTACTAGGGAATATGAGAAATTCCAGCATCAGACTAAGTGTGAAGAGGCAATGGGGCTCATTGCTATACATGTATCTACCTCTTTGTTCTTCCATATTGAGGGGTGCCTCACTTCCAAGGAGGTTTGGGACAAGCTTAAGGATTTTTTTGGTTCAGTCAGTGATATTAGAGCTTTACAATTGGAGGCTGAGCTTTCCTCCCTTGTTGTTGATCAATTTCCTTCTATTGAAGACTACCTGGTAAGGTTTAAGTCTTTATGAACTCAGCTTACAGGTTGTGGGAGATTTTCTACAAAACTGTACGGATAGTACAAAAAATTGCAAACCCTAGATAATACCTCACAGGCTCCCGATTGAATCTACTCCAATTTTGGCAAATGAACAGGTGATCTATGGGTTTTGAGGCCTTCTGGTCACAATGGAGAGGTCAAAGAGGTCTTGATCTGCACCAGAAATCAGCTTGGCTCTCGAGTAGAAGCAACTAGCCTGCAACATAAAACTCCAAGCCTACACAAATCTTGCACTCCAACTTCCTAGATCTAGGGTTGATGTTTCAATGGACTAGCTCTGATACCATGTTGTGATTAATGGATGATGCACAGCCCTTGAAGCTCTAGAATCTTCAATGAAGGACTTTAGCCATGAAAGATAATCAACCACAAAAGAAGTGTTGCAACAATGGAATGTTGATTGAAGATTCTATTGATATGATTGATATGATATATTACAAATGAAAAACATGCCTGATTAAATAGGCAAGAGGAAAACCCTAATATGTATGAGATGTTGCCAAGTGTTATAATCTAACAACATGTGACAACATGTGAACCCTATGGTTATGATCATTAAATGATGAGATAAGTTCTAGAAGGAATCTTATCCAACAAACTAGGATAGGGAATATTATCCCATTTGTTAAATGATGCAACCTAGGACTAAATGATTAAATGCAAGACCTAAGTTAACTTATGCTAGTGTAATAATTAATTAATTAATTACACCAACAAGAATTGGACCCACATATGCCATTGTGTGCTTTTGTTAGAGTATTTAAGGCTTCCTCTTGGTTAATACATTGTATTAATGTTCCTTCGATGCTTCAACGATAAAGGGTATCACCTAGGATCATGAATCATGATGCCTTTTTAACAAAGGTATTTTTAAGGTTCAAGGTGATATTAGATGGAAGAGTTCCTTTGTTAAGGTAAGTAAAGATGTCACAGTACCACAGGGATCCAAGAACAACAATGACACACAAATTCAGATTTATGGATTTCAAAAGTTGGTACGAGATGCTACTCTACCAAGAATTCACATCGGAGAATGTTGTTCGACATGTCTAGTAATGATCTGATTGTTCCCATGGCGTCTACTACTCTATTGTTCATGTGAGGAATTTGCTCAAAATTTATGTCTATAAAAATATTTTTGAGATTCTCCACCATCTTCTTGTAAGGAGTGAGCTTGTCATCTTTAGTTTGATAGTTTTCATTGACTTGATTGATAACCAGCTGTGAGTCTCCATAGACTTTCATCTCTTATATTTTCCATTGAACTACTATTGTGAGACTGGTGATCAAGGATTCATATTCAACAATGTTATTGGTACATGGAAATGATAGCCTGTATGACTTTGGGATGCAATCACCTTGGGGGTGATGAAAATAATGCTTGCTCCTAATCCATGTTGGGTGAACGATCCATCAAAGTACATCTTCCACTGAGCTGTGAGATTAATAAAGAACACTAATTCATTAGGGAACTCATATATTAAAGGGTTCTCATCATAGATGGGTGCTTCTACTATCTGGTCTATGATCACTTATCCTTTGATTGCCTTGAACCCCATATACTCTATGTCAAACTCTATCAAGATCATTACCCATTTATCCATTCATCCCATGAGGGTTGCTTTGGATAACATATATTTTAATGGATCAATCTTTGCAATGAGCTTGATTTGATGTGACAACATGTAGTGCCTAAATTTTTGTGAAGTGAAAACTACTACTAGACATGCTTTCTCAATGGGTGAATAGTTTATCTCATAGCCTATCAAGGTTCTATTGATGTAGTATATGGCTCTTTCCTTTCCGTTTTCATGATGTTGTGCTAAAAGAGCTCCTAGTGTTGCTGGTGTTGTTGAGATGTACAGGATCAATGGCTTGTTTGGTATCGAGGGCATGAGCACTAGAGGTGTTATTTGATAATCCTTGATCTGCTGGAAAGCTTTATCACATTTTTCATCCCATTTGTAGGTTATTCCTTTATGAAGGAGATGTGAAAAGGGATGAATCTCATCTAATAGCTAGGATATGAACCTTCTAATGGATTCCAACCTTCCTTGTAATCCTTTCATTTTCTTCAATGTCTATGGTAGTTCCATGTCTAGGATAGCTTTACCTTTGTTGGATCAATTTCTATCCCTCTTTGTGAAACAATAAAGCTAAGAAGTTTCCCTAATGTGACCCCAAACACACACTTTTTTGGATTTAGTCATACCTGGTATTCTTCAAGCCTGTCAAAGATAGGTCCTAAGACTTGTATATGTTCATTTCTCTTCTTTGATTTTTCCAAAATATCATCTACATAATCTTCAACCATTTTGTGGATTATGTCATGAAAGATGAGGGCCATTGCTCTTTGATATGTAGCTCCTACATTCTTCAACCCAAATGGCATTAAATTCCAATAGTAGGTTCCCCATGGACAAGTAAAGGTAGTTTTATGTTGATCCTCTTTGGCAATTATGATTTGATTGTAGCTTGAAAATTCATCCATGAGCGACAACATTTCATGCCCAGCTATTAAATCCACAATGAGATCAATGTTGGGAAGAGGGAAATCATCCTTCAGACATGCCTTGTTCAGATCTCTAAAATTAGTGCATATTTTGATGCCCCCAGTGGGTTTTGAGACTGGTACCAGGTTTGAAACCCACTCAGGATAATCTATCAATTAGATGAATCCAAAATCAAGAAGCTTTTTTAGTTCTAGTTTAACCAAGAGTGCTATCTGAGAATGCATCTTCCTTAATTTTTGCTTGACTGGTTTGGTGTTGGGATAAATTGCTAAGTGATGTACAACCACTTTTGGATCAAGGCCTAGCATATCTATGTATGAAAATGCAAAATTATCTCTTCTCTCTTTAAGGAACATTGCTAGGTTCTTTTGTTCTTTGTCTAACAAGGATTCAACATGAAAAGTAATCTTAGGTGCTTCTTTAATTCCCACATTGATTGGAGTTGCTTTTCTTCTAGTATCGTCAAATTCTCTGAATGCATTGCACTAAGGGGGATATTGGATCCTTCATCCTTGGGCGCCTCGAAGAGGTTTTTACCATCAGATGCATCCTTTGATTTTACTATTTTGGGATCAGAGAGTTCCACTAGGTGGTTTTCACTCAAGGATTTGCATGTTAATTGTATTTCATTTATTTTGCAACTGAAGGATTCAATCATCTCCCCATAGTATGCTTGTGTATCAAGCTTTATGTCAAAGCCTACTTTGTGATCTGCCCATGATAATGTCTTAGAGTCCCATGACTTTTGAGATCACTTCATCATTTTTGAATAAATCTAGAATTGGTGGTCCTTGTTGATCCATGTCAATGAGTTGCAGGTATACTAGGCGTATTTTAGTTGGTTGGTCATTTGAGACAAAGGATGTTATAGATATCATGAAGAGGGTATTGTTTTCAAACAGGTCAGCAACATCAAGGGGAAAGTCATCTAAGGTTGTATCACGTGATGTAGGTGACCAAGAGGGAGCCTCAACTCGTTTAGCAGAAATACGTTTGCCAATAAGTGTGACCTTGCTAGTAGTACAACCTAAGCCAAGATTTTTTAGTCATTTCTCAGGAATGATGGGTTCTAGTAAACCATTTTCATTCTGCCCTAGCTTCTCATTCTTGTTATATCCCATGCTCTGCATTAGTTGTAGACATTTTTTGTCATCTTCCATGGGAAGAATAGGATCAGGTCATTCATCTTGATAGAGAAGTTTAGAGATATCTTTCTCATTGACGTCTTCTTGGTTCAGGTCCCCTTACTTCATGAAGGTAGTAGTTGCCATCTTGATTATTTCTGGATCTTTGGTGCTAGAAGTAGGTTTCCCATGGGATTGAGGAGAAATAAGTAACTCTCCTAAGACAAAGGTTTCTTTCAATAGTTTGTAATTTCCACAACCATCATCTTGGATCACTTCTTTGACGTCAGGTATGCTTTTTACAATGGGTATTTGATGCTGAGGTAGAGGCTAGGGATGATGGGTCAACAAATGAGCTTGATGGTGTAGGTCCTTCATCATTTTTGGGTATTTTTGGGATCTTATAGAACTTGTCCTCAAGTCTTTTGTAGTAGTAGAAAGGCTCAGGATCTCCATGGATAGTGATTTCTCTTCCTTCAAAAGGAAACTTCACACACTGATGATAGGTTGAGGCTACATCTTTCAAAGCATGGATCCAAGTTTGGCCAAGTAGTATATTATAGGGAAGATGAAGATCAAGTACTTTGCATGTAGTTTCTGCAATAAGAGGTCCCACTTGGATTGGTAGTGCAATGATTCCTTGTGATACCCATTCTTGGTCATCATATGCTCTAATGGTGGTGCTCTTTGTCTTCTCAATAGTACCTTATGAATAGCCTAGATTCTTGATCAACTATAGGGTACAAATGTTCAGACCAGCACCTCCATCTACCAAGACTCTTTTGACCTTGTTTTTATGAATGACAACCTCAAGGTGTAAAGCACAGTTATGAGATGGTTGTGATGGTAAATCTTGCTCAGAGAAGGTGAGAAGATGGTCGGTGATATTCCCTACCATAGCTTGAAACTGATCAGTATCAATGTTCTCGGGAACGGATGACTCAGACAAGGATTTTTCTAGTATTTTCCTATGTGCAGGGGATAACCTTAAGAGATCTAAGATTGATATCTGAGTGGGGGTCTATTTAAGTTGATCTACAAGATTGTAGTTGCTAGGATTAGATGCAAAGTAGGTTGTGTCCTAGATTGAGTTGGGATAGATCCTTGAATGGGTATTTTTCCACATCATGTGGTGACTCCACATTTTGTTCTAGCTCCTTTGATGGTGACAACAGTGATAATGCTATCATAGGAGGACACTATGTTGGAATAGGTATGTTGTACATTGGTGTGATCCTTAGCCTTGTCATTGTCATTTTATTTGTTATGATCCGACATAGGGGTCTTGTATATCTTGATCCTGGTTCCCAACTGGTACCTCAATAGATATGGTATCATTCTCTATGAGATATTGGATGATATTCTTGAGTTTCATGTAGTTTGTTTTTTTATGTCCTTTGATTTTATGAAAGTTAGAGAGATCATACTCGTTGTACCAAGATGGCTTCTCTTGCGATTCTTGGTAGTTTTCAAAGTTAGGAAGTGTTATTAGGTTTGACTCTACTAGTTTCTTCATGATTGTCTTGATGGTTTTGACAACTGTGTGTACTTGCATTTGGGATAGTTGTTCCTGTTACCAGTTTTCCTCTATTGCATGTTGGTGTTACTAATCTAATCATTCTGTGGTGGTACCATTTTTTGCATAATTGGTTGGATGTTAGCAACTTGATTGTTATTGGTTCTAGGAGCACTTAGTATGACCTTAGCATCTACTATACTATTGTTTGTTACGTTTTTTTTCTATCCCATACATGAGGTTTCTCATTCGAACTGGTTGAAGGATGGTTTTCTTTGTAAGCCTAGTATTTCCTTGTGAGATTAGGGCTCTTTCAATGTTAAGGGCTCTTGGAACAAGTTCATCATATGATGTGATACATTTCATTTTCAAGTGGAAAGATAGATTTGGATCCAAGTTGGATATAATGATTCCCACTTGTTGTTCATCAAGAAGAGGCCACTTGCTTTTACTAGCTATTTGTCTCCATCGTTGTAAGAAATTAGCAAAGGTTTCTCCTGGATTTTGTTTAAGAGTGTACAACTCTTCTAGATTAACATCCATGTTGAGATTGAAGGAGAGTGATCAATGAATTTGTCAGTGATTTCTTGAAAAGTTTTGTTACCAGGAGGCAAATGAGAAAACCAATCCATAGTAGTACTTGTTAAATTTTGAGGGAAGACGTGCATTAGATATGAATCATTGTAAGCCACTTTTATGCACATGATGTTAAATTCTTTGATATGATCAACATGACTTCCTCTCCCTCTATATTTGTCAAACTTGGGAATTTTGAAACCTGGAGGGAATGGTATCATTGCTATGTTTCGATCAAATGGGTAAGGACTCAAATTTTGTGTATGAGGTTTCTTTGTCTTTCCCATTCTAAGGTCCTACATTTCTTGTGAGAGTGCTTTCAATTGTGATGCTAGATCATCTTGTAGTTTCGGTGGAGGAACATATGGTGGGATGATAAATGAGTTATATGGGGTGTATGAAGGTGTGATATTTTGAAAAAGTGATGAATACACTCCTAATGCATTTGGATTGAAGATGTTCATAGGAGGATAATGGGAACCTTGTTGTTGTTGTTGGGCATACTGTTGAGCTAGTAAGGCTTACTATTGAGCTTGTTGAACTATCATTGTGCCACTAGGGCTTGTTGTTGGGTCTGTTGTTGTTGTTGTGCTAATAAATTTGCTTGTTGTGTTGCTAAGGTTGCTTGTTGGGCTTGTTGTGTGATGGTTGCTTCTTGTTGTTGTTGTTGTGTTAAGGCTACTTATTGAGCTTGATTTTGTTGTTGTGCTAAAGTTGCTTGTTGTTGTTGTTGTTGTTGTACTAAAGTCACTTGTTGAGCTACTAAGGTTGCTTGTTGTTTTTGTAAGGCTTTTTGATAAGTTTGTTGTGCTTGATGTAGAGCTAAGGAATGTGCTTGCAATGTGGGATCAGGTGGTTGTTGAGACATCTGTGAAGGATTATGGATATTGATGTTTTGAGTGGGTAGTGAATTGTTGGTGAAAGGTGGAGGGTTCCCTTAGTTTAACATTCCTTGCAATATGGTAGAATGAGGTGGAGGAATGTATGTTTGAGGTCCTGATTGGTTTGACATAGAAAATAGGATTGTGGAAAAAGATGATGTTAAATTTTGCAATGGAAATGACACACTAGAACCTTAAGTCCATTGATTGAATAGATTCCCTTGTCCTATGTTTTGAGGATTGCCTTGTGCAAAAGATGTAAACAATGGATTTGTGATCAAGGTACTCCTAGGATTGATAGAACTTGTAACCAATGGATTTTTTGAGGTGGATTGATAGAGGATGATGTGGAAATGGTAGATGGAATGGGTGAACCCATGAGAGGGTTGGATAAAGATGTCCCTATTTGCGTTGAGGGTTGATTCTATGATACAATATTGGCATGCCCTTGTGTGTTGTTTTGAGATACTTGGTCTATATTGCTTTGTGTGATGGTAGGAATACTTGTGGTACTCATAGGTGTGGATGAAGAAGGGTGTCCCCAAAATGTTGAAGTAGTGGTGGAATAATGAAGTTCAAGTGGAGTGTGTAGCTATTTTGGATATTCGAGAATAGGAGGAGCACCAAAGGTAGGTGTCCAAATGGTGGTGGGAGGTGGAGGATTAGTTTCAAAAGTACCCACAAGTGTACTAATTTCAAATGGTGAGGTATGACCAAAATCTTTAGCAAGGCTGGTTGCAAGACTAGGCATGTAAGTTTGATTTAGCCCTTGTAATGTAGTTGTGAAATCTTGTGTTAAACTCTATGCTACAAACATTGGGGAGATAGGAGCTACACTTTCAAAGAATTAATGTTCCAAAATTTCTTCTCTAGTGAGCTCAAATGGGTTATTTGTGATGTATTTGATTTCATATGGTCCTGAAGGAGATGATGGTTGTTGTGATGGGGTAACATGACTTCTAGGATCAAATTCTAAAGGATTTGGATCACCTGAGGTAAATGTAACTTTGGTTTTTTCCATGATTCTCTTGTGTTGTGATCTCGTCTTTACCATAAATTTTGTGTCAGCTATGGGAGATTTGTGTTGAGTTTTGTAATGTCTGAACTCTCTAGTTAACTCAAACCTAGGAAAAAGGGACACTCTAAGTATTTTGGGAGCAATGATGATAATGTGGGATAAAGATAGGTGATACGAGAAGTGATCTTTACAAACATTTTGGGACAACACTTTTGACTTGAGTTTGGTGTTTTGATGTTGGGATAAAGGATGCTAATGAACTTATATATATTTAGGGTAGACTTGTGACCTTTAAGATAAAATAGTTCAAAGATTATAACTTTCTCAACTAAGTGCATGGAAAAGGATACATTTCACATAAAAAGTAGCTAAGGTAGTAGTTGGTTTTGATGTTTAAGTCCAAAAGTGTTGGTGTATTTGAAATTTTACAAAGATAGATGAAGTTTGGTGAAGGGTGAGTGAAATGTTTGACCCAATGTTGACCTAAAGTTAACCTTTTGTTTTGAAAAGAATAAGGTAGTGAGAATAATGCTAGACCTCTAAAATGTTCAAATCCTAAAGACTTAATGATATAGAAAAAAAATTGATCTTCAAAGAGGCAAGGGTTCTGGCTCATAAAGAACATGGACATGTTAGGATATTTCCTCAGTGTGCATTCATAAAAGTTTATCAACAACTTGTTTCCATTTTTGTAGAGTGACTCAATGTGGTTGTTGATTGCTTTTGCACTACAATGTCTAAGCTTAAAGTGATGACCAATTGACCTTCATTTAAGGATCCTTACTTTGTATGAGATCATCTAGTAAAGTGAACTTTTGTTTCTGCAAGATCAAGGTAGCGAGGATGATGCTAGACTTCCAAAATTTTCAAGTTCTAGAAAATGAGAGGACAGATGGGAATGTTCAAACTTGTTCAGGCTCTCCTAACTCGGGCATAAAAGTTTCTCATCATAGTGTAATAATTGTAAAATATTGAAGCCCACTTTTGACTATACCTTGTTCTACAATTCCTATGTCTAAAATGGAGTGTCAGAGATTTTACCCTATAGATTTTGACTGTTTGATGAATCATTTAGAGGAGTTGAGTATCATGACAAAGACCAGGATTTTGACTCCAAAAGAATGCATATAGTTTCATACTGTACCTTGAAGCGTATCTATAAAAAATTTCTACCAATCTATTTCTATTCTTGTGAACTACTGGAATATGTTTCTTAAGAGCTTTTGGAGTGAGATGTCTAAGTCTAAAATGAGGACCTATAGACTTTGGCTTAGGGATCCTAATTTTTCGTGAGATCATGTGGAAACATTTTAAGTTTATGGAAGAAAGGAAGATATTTATTGCCACGTGGGTGGTGGTAATAGGGGCCTTCTAGCCTCAATATCAACATGTTCCTCTTCTTCATATAAAATGGTTGTTGTGTTTCTCCACTGTGTGTTTGTTTCCTTGTTTTCAAAAGTGAAGGTTCTCAAACTACTAATAAGATTTGTTTGTTCACCGTTTATAAGTTCAAAGTTTGGTTGAATTATAGTGATGAGGTAAAAATAACCTCATCAATATAATGGACTCAATATTCAAAATTATACCTTTCAGCCCAATTTACCTTACCAATTAATTACCTTTAGGATAAATAATTGATCTCTTTTTATGAATAAGTGTGCAAACTTTATTTATTGAAATTAGTCGAAATAAGCTAATTTATGCTAATTTAATGGTTTAGTTCTTGATCATTCCACAGGTCAACTTCCACCACTAGTTACCATTCAAGTCAAAAGGGAATTATTGCAGGTTTCAACACTGTTGAAGACAAGCGAGTGGGTGCTAGAATTTAAATAGCATATGTTGTGGACCAAGTCTTCATAGTTTCTATTATTTTCAGTTTTAAAACTTTATCGCTCATATTGAGCCTCTTTAATACTTCATGTCATGGGCTTTAAAGTCCATTAATTGTTGACAATCTATTGAAGAATTTATTAATTGGAAAGTAGGATTTTGTTAACCACTTTCATATAAATATGTAACTGTTGAAAATGATGAATATAGAAGAATATCGTTATGCTGCCAATATGTCTTTCTAAGTTAAATTTCCAATATGAATAAAAATGAGTTTTCCCGCCACTCTTTGAATTACTAAGCAATGTGAATGGAGTCCTTTGAATGAATTAATTTGGAGATTACCAGTGCATGTGATCTAAGATAGCTTTAGAAACACCCGAGAGCTGGCCACTTGAGGTTTATAGATAGATAGATAAGTATTTCATTTCTCATTATGTACTTTCTTTTAGTAGATAATAATTGAAATTGGAATTTGTTTTCATGTGTGTGTCATGTTGTCAATGTCAATCTTGCAGGTTATATCTAAGTTTGTAGTCTTTGAATTTAGTATTTGAAATTCTGGAGCACCTTTCTTCAGTTGTTTCATATTGTTAAATCATTTTATGCTAGTTACTTAGATTGTTATATTTTGCACTAGATAAATGTTTCCTAGTTTCTTTAAAAGTTTTACTTCTTCAAAAATTTATACATTCTTTAGATTAATCATTTCCATGCTTTCTAGCTTAGTGGTGATGCTTTTCAGATTCATAGTTTATTGCTTTCTAATTTAATTATTTCCAGCTTTCTAGATAGATGATTTCCTGCTTTCTAAGTTTAGATGCTCTCTAGTTTAGAGTTTTATTCAACTGTTTGGTATTTAAGAAACCTAAAAGAGAGATAGTTGAGATGTCTTCTATTTCATATAGCCTTTGGACACTACCTGTTTGATATATTAATGTTTTTATTAACTAAAGTATTAGGACCTAACGATAGCCTCTCATATAGCACCTGGAAGATTAGGTTGTTCAATGGGAGCAATCGGTCTCCAAATAGTCATGTGGGGTTCATTTGTCAATTTATCTTTGTTTAAGTGAATTGATTTTACCACAAACACTTGTCTTTGATCATGTTTCCAAACTAGATGTTTATGTCAAAAACATGATAACTTTCACAATGTCCATTTTGTGAAAATCATGAGATTAAAGCAATAATTGCCTATGTTGTCTTTGGGAGAAATATGGGTTTGAGATTAATGTCAAGATATTTAGAAATCTCTAAGGATAAATCCTTAGGACAAGCAATAATATCAAGGCTAACTCAAGAATTCCATATTTGAGCCAAAGTGTTTGAAATTTGGATAGTGAATGTTTATTTTTGGATCATTTTGAAACCAAGAAAAGTGTTAAATTGACTCACAATCATTTACAACCCTAGGATAGAAATGGCTATATTTTTTGAGTCCTCGCTAGGATTTCTCCAGACACCAAACAATGCAAATAGTTAGAGATTTTGTGACACTAGCTCCCCTCCACGACACACACTTCTCGGGACCACCAAATCTCAAAATCCTTCAAATCCAAAGATTAAAAGGAATTTTTCTATTTCTACAATTGAATAGTACAAATGTGGGGCAGCTTTATAACGACCGTTCTTGCACCAACAAATATTTTAGGATTTTGGCATGCTAAAAAAATGGGTTGTAGTAAGGGTAATCGGGGACATGGCACCTTGCGAGCATTCAGCAAGCCACTAAAGGCTTTGATCAATCCTATTAGGGGCTCTTATAATTTTTACAATAGCACCCCATTTTGAAAGACACTGTATGGCTAAGGCCTACATACCATGAGGACTTGACAATTTAGTCTTATCCATTTATATACTGGCATAAGTGAAAAATCAGTTGGAGTCACTTTCAAATTGGTTTTAGGAAGGCCCCTCTAAAGATAACCATTTAAGAAAGAGAGTACACTTGTAGTTCAACCACCTAGTTCGCGTAAAGCACAAGGAGGGAGCACACACAATATAATTTTCTCACACTATCATGGTTCTTCAATTTTAAACCCAATTGAAATATGTGGGTGATTTTGCAAAATGTTAGAGAATGTTTCTATTTCTCAAGGTTTCCAAATGGAGCTAGAGAATTGCATACACACTCACCAACAACGTTGAAAATCATAAAACATAGAAAACAGTTATCAATTTTATCCTTTCAAAGTAATGATGAGTTCATTTTAAGCACCAACTGAAAGATGAAGTTTTCCTTATTCAATTTTAAGCCCAATTGAAAGATATGATGTGAGGGTTCAATTTTATCGAACTTTAAGTGTTCATTTTAAACCAAATTGAACTCTAGTGCGTTTCCTAAAGCAAAAAGTAAAAGACATGAAATTGGGTTATAATTTCCCCAAAGCCTCAAATGCTTGTTACAATCATAGAATTTTAGAGAGAAGAAAATTTCTTTCACTTTTGCTCCATGTCCTTAAAACTTGCAAAACCCCGTTAGTCTAACAACCAAAACATAGTCAGGCATGCATCACTGATAAGATAAACTAAAGAAATTAAGTCACATGTCAAAAAAACAAACATAAAATTTCTTACCCTAGTTGGGCATCGCTGAACATGATAGCATTGCAGTTTGAGATTTGGGCATCACTCTAGTGAAAATGGGTGTCACTCTGTAGCAAGACTAGTGAGCACGATCGCACCACTATTTTGATGGGCGTTGCTTCTAATAATGGCATTGTGATTTGTAATTTGAAAGCATCGAACTAGTAAGTTTGAGCATTTCCATTTGCATTTTTTTATATCTCCAAATTAAATACACGTCGCCATATTTAAATTAGTGCCCAAAAATTAAATATGCATCATTTTTTCAAATTGATAGGGTGTCGCTATTGAAATAGCGTCATTTTTTTTATTTGAGTGTTGGTGCAACCTACAAAACAACATGAAAATGGAATTTGAGCTAAAAAATAGTTAGATTATCAGTTTTCCCTCGTTCTAGCACTAGAATGTTAATGCAAAAATACCAACATTGGCCAAATTATGCTTGATCCATGAAGAATTGAAGCATAACAGAGCCACTAATACTCAAATCTCAACAAGATCAATCAAATGAAATTGAAACTAAACATTTTATCAAAACCTAACATACTAAATTATGAAAGCTTTCAAAGAAAAGCATCTACTCTAATCCATCTAAAATGTATCCTGTTGTGGAATGTGTGTTGTGTTGATGTGGAACGATGACCCTTTCCCAATCCTGTGATCAGTGAGCTGGCTTCAATCGATTCTATGGAAGAGAATCGATGAAACCATTGTGATTGATGTATGAAAACCTAGTTTACGCAAAAAATGAACATGATGCAAGCTAAGTTACCATGATTTTATGCTAAAAATGATCTTATTATTCTATTTCTAAGCTAATCTAAGCTAAAATTATGCTAAAAGATGAAAAACCCTAATTCATAAACAAACTAAGATGGATGCATGGAAGCCATTAATAGATGCTCTAAGCTATTATGTAATGAAAATGAACTAAAATAAGCTAACAAGTGAGTAACTTGAGAGTATGGATGCAAGTTAATTCAACAACATAAGTTTGCAAATTGAAAGATGGATCCATTTGTCTCCAAATAGTGACCTATTTATAGGAGAGAAATGAGGAATAAATGGTTGAGATCAAAAAGCTTAATCAATGATTCAAGATGAAGGGGATGAGAGGCACAGATCATGGATTCTCATCAATAGATGAAAATGCAAGATAAAAGTTAATCAAGGGCTCACACTTGCCTCAAACAAACACACTTTTGACCTACTCACATAGGTTAAAGGTAACTTGCTCAAGAGGTTGAAGGTTTAGCTTATTCAAGAAGCCAAGTGAGTTGATTGAAGGAGAGAGAATATTCTTTAGAATATTCCTTTGGGTGAGGAAAAAGGTAATTTACAAATTAAAACAAAGTTTTAATTGTGTAAAAAGGAAATAAAGAATATTCCATGGGAATATTCCCTTTGCTTAGAGGAAAATTAGTTTAATTTCTAATTAAACAAGATTTAATTTATGCAATTAGGGAATTAGAAGAATTAAAGAGATATTTATTAAATTAGATGATTTAATAAATAGGGGAGGGATAAAATGATATTTAATTAAATAACTTAGGGTTATTTAATTAAATAAGATGACTTAGGAGATTAAATTAAATATTTAGATTTATTTAATTTAAAATTAGATGAAGTGTTAGTGCGAAAAGAGATAAATTAACCCGATTAAATTAATAAGGCCAATAGACGAAAATGATGCAATTAATTAATTAGCTAGGATAATTAAATCAATTAAGTGAAAAGAGGATGGATTAAAGAGGAAATTATGTTAATAAATTTGATTTAAGTGTATGACATCGATTAGGACATTTTTTAGTGTCTACACTTAGTATTATCCTCTAGAAGGTGGCTTGTGCATTATATAGCCCAAATGGCAAGATTGAATAAGCAAATGTACACCAAGGGCATATGAAATTTTTCTTGTCATCGATCTTCTAGGGCTACTTTAATTTGATTATAGCCACTAAATACATCCAAAAAGGAAAAGTACTTCTTTCCTGCTAATGAATCAAGTGCTTGGTCAATGAATGGAAGTGGAAAGTGTCTTTCCTTGTTGCAACATTCAACTCATAGTAATCTACACACACTCTCCATTTCCCTCCTTTCTTAGGTATAATCACTAGTGAAGACACCAATAACTGTCAAAGATGGGATAGATAAATCTTGCATCTAGCAATTTTTATAATTCTAATTTAACTATGTCTCAAACTGTAGGGTTCATTCTCCTTTGGGATTGTCTAACTGATTTGACACCATCATTGATGTAAATCCTATGCATGCAAAAGTTTGGGTCTATCCCCTTTATATCATGATCAATAATCCCATGCAAAGTCTATTACATATGCCTTCAACACAATCAATAGTGAGGTTTGTTGTGTAACAGTTAGTTGATTTTTTATATTTAATTTTTTTCGTAGCATAATCTTTAAAGTCAAGGATGATGTTTGAAAAGATGAAATGTCAAGTCCTATTATGTTTTAAATACAATGATGTGGTAAAAAATTATGGAAAATTTAGGAAACCAACTCAAATGAATTTTTAGGGATTATATTCTATAGAGGATCTTGCAGACATGTTAGAAAATAATGTTGATGTGGGTCCCTATCATAGTTATGTGTGATGTTTGCAATCAGTTCATCTTCATCTTGGTTTTCTAACAAGAGGTTGTGTTCAATAGTCATCAGAGTTTGTAAGGAGTATTAATCTTCCTCATCTAGGGTAGGCCAGATAGTTCATTCTAGGTCTACATCTGGTTAGGCCGGTGGATAAAGGACTAATTACTTAGTCACATTTCCATTGGAAATAATCATATTTCTAGACCTGCAACCTATGAAGGCATTTGTTGTTACCAACCAAGGTCTCCCTAAAATTAGGGTATATCTTGCAATATTAGCTTTAGGTTGCAATACCATAAAGTCTGCAGGTTGCTCTCATGAATCTAGTGTTATTTTGAAGCCTTCAATGATTCCCTCAGGTTTAACTATGGAACTATTTGCCAACTATAGCACAACAGGTGTAGGTCTGAGCTCCATTAATTATAATAATTTCATGGTTTCTTTGGTCATTACATTAATGGTTTCTCCTAAGTCAATTAAAGTATTATTTATGAGGGTTCCATTCATTTTGACATCTACTACAAGGCTCCAAGGATTTGCATACTTGGAGAAAATTATGTTTTCCAACATAATGCCTACAAGTTGTTCTAAGACATGTACAGCCTAAGGGTCCTTTCACTTCTTGCTTGGATTTTTGAGGCATATCTCTCTCACTATATTAGTATAGATAGGAACTTCCTTAATATTCTGGATGAGGGGTATTTTAATGAAAACATATTTGAGTTGTCCCAATAGGTCAGTTTTAGCTTGTGATTGATGTCTTTGGACTATTAATCACTTATGGAATGGAGGCTCTAGACTCATGGTTGTTGGATTGGCCTGATTTGAGTCAAGTTCCTTAGGATAGTTGTCCATGGGATCAGCTGGGAGTTCCTCATCAACCAATTCAGTGATATGAGGAGATTGTTGCAAGTATGAAGGTGTTATCACTGATGTCAATTGGTTATCAACTGGTTATTGTTTTCATTGATGCCATAGAAATAGATTATTGTGTATATGTCGAGGATATTGAGAAAATTTTAATAAAGAAAGTTTGCAGGTATTTAGTGCTTGTTGTAGGTTTTTCTCTGGGATGTGCTACTATGCTAGCGAGGATCTGAGGTATTTTTCATGGTTGTTGGAAGTTGCTATATGCAGTTTTTGGGTTTGTGGATCATTGTATAGTGTGAGATATGTTCACCAATATGTGTACTATGCTTTTCTATGTATTTGGATATGGTTTGGGAGAAATGTAGTTGCTCCAGATTTCTCTAATTTATGGTTTTAGGACTTGCGGTTCTAGAAATAAGTTGATAAGATCACATTCAAGTTAAGTTTGTTATATGGAGAGATTGGATCATGTTAAAGTTTTGTGTACTCAATTGTAATTATTGGCTGACCTTCTGTTAAACATTAATTACGAAGTTCATGGAAGTTTGTTTGGACTTATTTAGGTCCTCATTTAGTTTGTGCTTGGGTAACCCTCATTCTAATTCCACCATAGAATTTTTTGGCATCGACCTAAATTGAATTTGTAAATGCAAATGGTGTGTGGCCAACCTTGGATGAGTTTCAAGGTTGAAGATGGTATAAATACAAGTTGAGATGTTTGTTAAAAAGGAAAGGAAGAAAGCAAGAGAAAGATAGATGTGAGATAGATGTGAAATAGTTTGTGTGTGATGTGAGTTTGAGCATATCAATGTGAAATTCAAGTGGCGAGTTTCTGGAGGTAATGAGTTGAAGGCGTACTCTATCATTCAAGCATGTCTACAAGTGTGTGAGCGAATTGTGGTGGAAATATTCATTGCATTAACATTGTTTTCTCTATGTAACCAATCTCTTCTATCTTCTTTGTAATTTTGTGGTAGTGAGATCTCTGGGTGGCTAACCCTTTTGGACAGTGAGTCATGTTCTGGACAATAAGTCTTGTTTTGGCAGTGAGCCTTTCCATCAATGAGCCTTTGTATTTGGTTTTTATAGTCTTTATATTGTGAGCTAATCCTCATTTTGGGAATTCCCTTATTGGGTATTCCATGTAAATCTAGTGTTATTGTGTATGGTTTTTACTTCTTTTAGTTTTTTCTTTTGCATTTAATGATTAATCACATTAGCAAAGTAAAGGATTTGTGAATGATAATTGATCTAATCTCTGGTGAAAGTTTTAAATGTTAAATTTTCTATAACTGATTCACCCCCTCTCAATTGTCTTGTTCAACATAGATGAAGGCCCAGCTAACATCTTCCCTTATTTGAGGTGTACATCACTCACCTCAACCCCATAGGTGGGGTATTAAATGGTGTCATTAGCATAAGCCTATTAGACATTCTTATTATTTGGGTTAGGTGTAGGTTGTGTTGGTAATGAAGTGCTCTTGGTGAATTTGGTGTAGTTGTTGAAGGGTTTTGCATTATGGCTTGGTGTTGTGGCTACAAAGGCTGTTGTGGCTACTGATAGTTAGGATTTTGATTTTACCACTGCTAACCACTTTGACACTGAGGTTTCCATTGATTTTTTTGGGGTGGCCATTGAGAACTATAATTAGGTCCTTGATAATTTTGAGGTGGCCACCATGTTTTGTTGTTGATTCCAATTGGATTGAGGCATTGACCATTGTTGTTTTTGCATATTGACCCAAGATTGAGGGTGAAACATAGAAAAATGTAAGTGGGGCGATCAATGGGAAATGATTAAAAGGTGTGTGATCTATACACTTTCACAATTTTATTAGAAAAATAGATCTCCCAAGGATAGGATTGAATTTAAACATTGAGGTGAGTAAACCCTATTAGGAGGATATGTTGTTTTATTATGATAGAAAATGACTAAAATGCACTTTTGGGAGATAAAAATAAAATAACTAATGAACTCAATTATGTGATGCAAAGCTTGAAATGTAGAAATTAAGTACAACACAAATAGAAATAGTAAATTTTAGGCAGATTTGAGAAGGGCAGAATGACATGTACTAGGTTCCAAAAGCATATGTTGAGTGTCCTACAAGGATAGATTCACCCTAGGGAAAATGGTTCTCTATACAAGGGTCAAAAATTTGATTTCATAGTCCTCTGATCCCATATCTTAGCTCCTAATTTCTCTAGATTCCACTATTAGAAATTTGGAAATAAATTATGTAGGCGAGGTTTTGTGGCTTGACAACTTTGACAAATGTGTAAAATTTCACTTTTGATCCAATTTCAGTCCTTCTTCATCTACAAATCTACACACTTGAAGAGAGGGAAAAATGTTATTTTTGGGTGAATAATTTTTTTCCTTGGTCAAATCCCAATTTGGTAATTAAACCTTGATGATAAAACAAAGATAAATGGAAGGAATTGATGAATTAACAATGCTATGTCACAACTCACCAAATTCTTAATGGCTACCCCTAAAGGACTGAAATCTAAAACATCTCTCTAAGGATTGGATCTTGCTTGAATTGGCTTGAGTTATTGCTTTATTTGATGCTTGAATGCTTGAAACCTACATCAAAATGTTAGCTCCAAAACATAATATGAACACACATAACTTTGACGTGATGATATGATCTTGAATGTTGTGTAGGTGCTTGATAAATATTCTCTTTAATTCTCTTTACAATAATATTTCTCTAGGAATCCTTGCATAAAGTGTGCTAGGTTTGAATTGATAAAATAACTATGTATTTATAGGTTTTTATCTAATTTTTTGAAAAATTAGATTCCATAAGCTAACATTTGAAACTTGAATTTGAATTATTAAAATGTCACCAAAAACATATTAAAAATAGGGTCTTGGCACTTAAGGAGGACCCATTCGCCCTTGGAAAAATGGGTCCTAAGACCTAAATCTAGGACACACAATTTCCAAGGTGTTTAAAATAATATTAGCATTTATTTAATGTCGGTTTCCCTTTTGGAAAATGAGAATAATAAGGCTTAGGAATACATAATTTAGGTAATTAAAAGCTTAATTAAGTCCAATTAATTAAGGGAACCCAAATATAGTGTGAAAATGTAAAGGAGTGCATTTTTTACACTATAGAGGGTTTCAACCAAGAAAATTTGCATTGTTACTAGGAAATGACATGTTATGACTCAAAGGATCTTGGGGTGTACCTTGTCTTGGTTGTCATGGTTTGCATTGAGCTATATAGAACACTTGACCATCTTCACCTTCCAATGCATGAAATTTTGATGTCTCTTGCTTATCTTGAGAGATACTTGCCACCTTCTTGCACTTGCAATTAGTCTTTCTCTTTCTACAATGTGGGCAATATTTTGTAAGGGTTGCTTCTACTTCCTCTTGATTTTTCTTTATGTGAAGGGTATATAATTGTGTAGCCAAGTGACTTATGATATCTTTCTTCATTTTTTAGAGAAGATTGTGTAGCTCCACCTTTGAGACTCCAATGGTTGATTTGTTGATGGAAGATGTCCTATCTCCTCTAACCCTCTTGGTGAAAGACCTTGAGTAGTTCCTCCATTATTATTGATTTCCTCAAATGGTGCTTGTGAGATGTCTCCTACCCCAATCAGGTTAAGTGTATCCATGCAATCCTCATTAAATCTTCTCAAGAATGTCAACTTTAGGTATTCATCAAAGAGTCTATTTTGGTGGGATTTCTAAGACAAAATTGAAACCTTTCTATATAGTCTAACAAGGATTCATCTTCCTTTTGTAACATCCTAAAGATGTCATCCCTCTTTATATCTATTCCTCTACATTAATCCTGGTATTTTTCTAGGAATTTTTCCTTCATTATGTTTCAATTGGGGACAACATCTCTTCCCAACCCCATGAACCATCTTAGAGAAATGTCCTTCAGTGTTTTTGGAAACTATTTGAGCTTATGTGCATATGTGGTATAGTCATAACTTTTGCATAGTATGTCAAAATAAAAAAGGAAGGTATTTGGATCCTCCATGACCAACCCATAGAATATAGGTAGTGTTGAAGGAGGCATGTTCTTCAAAGAAGTAGCTCTCTCCTAGTTGGCTAAAGGGAACTCAAACCTGAAATACTCTAGTGGATTTTCAACTACTGCATCAATCGTGATGTTGATGTGTGTGTGGGAAGTCTCCTCTATTCCTGATGTAGGTATTGGTGTCAAGGATGATACTTCTTTAGAAATAACCTCGCTCTATTCACTATGCTCACCATTATTCTACAATTCTTCATGTACTAAAGGGAGAAATTTTCCCTAAGCATCTCGTTTCCTTTGCATGCAATGATTATGACCCTTTGGATCAGCAGTTCTTGCACATTGTTAGTAAAGCATGTTTGTGTTGATGGCTAAAACCTTATTTACCCTAATGCTAAAACCAAAAACACTAAACTATGAAATATTGAAAATACACAATAGAATCTTGAATGAAGCACTATCCCCAACAATAGTGCCAAAAATGTATGGCATTTCTAACATTTGATTAACTTAGTTTTTGCAAGTAGACACACAATTTAGAGGATGGGTTCCTAGTCGAACAACTCACCAAACCTTCACAAAAGGTTGAATTTAATTATCAACTAGGGCTTGTAATATTTTGATGGTGTTGGCACTATATGTGCATTCAAAGATCCTAACTACATCCTATATTGATGGAACATAGGTGGTCATACATATACTTAAAATGATAAAAGTTGGAAAAGGAAATAAATCATAAAATTGCAAAATAGGGGAATTAACATAAACTGATGCTTATGCTATGGGTACTTAATTCTCAATAATGCAATTGTTAACTATTGATTCTAAACTTGCAACTAACTAATACTTCTAACTTTTGAATTCTAACTTCTCCAAAGAATAGCTCAATGTAATGTTACATGATATAATTCGTGCTATAGAATATCATTCATGAAATTCATATGCATATAATTGAAAACTTATCTTAAATGGATTCAGTAATGTAGCATCTAATCTAGTAATAGAAAATAAGGTGGGTTGGTAGTACCTCAATTGGCCCTTGCTTGAGTTGTTGCATCCACAAAAGATATCGACAATGCACTACTTGATCAACAAATCATGGCAACAAACTAAACTCCTTTATCACATGAAAATTGGACTTCTTACAATTTGACAAGAATCTCTACGGATTTCTCATTCAGTGGTAGATATCTTATTCCAACTTGATAATAAAAAATAACAATAATTAACTATTAACTGGTAAAAACAATCACACTGCTAGATTTGATCCTCAACCACAAAACCCAATATATAGGCTTGGGAGGAGTCTTATTCATTCTAGGACTAGAATCATAACATTAATGCATACATCCAATCTCCCTAAATGATAAGGAAATTACTAGTCTTTGAAACATAAAACCATAAATATGAAATAGAAGAAAAACCAATCTATGATTCTACCCCTAACGATTAACTGCCATGAAGGGCGTGTTTCATGGAAACTGCCATGTTAGGGGTCACTCCTATTTGGAACAAAATTCTTCTTCCAATTTCCTTATTGGTGGATAAAAATGTTATTACAATGACCCGTGGCTGACCATTCAATAGCCATCTTCACTTTCCTCTAGAAGTATCACGCTCAATCATTTTGGATTCTCCCTTGCAACCATCCATATTCCTTTACTATGGGTTGTGTTGTGCCCTCAGCACAAACACCCTGTTCAGAACGAGGACCCTCTTTCCTTCACCTTGCCAGGTCATTTTGTCACTTCCTTGTTTTGTGTGCCCTTGTTTTGGTGTCCTAAGTGGTCAGAGTGCCTCCAAAGTCTCATCTCAAGTTGACCATTTTTCATCCCCTCCAAAATTTCCAAGTCCTAGGTCCCCACAGAGTTCCTCCAATGGTTTTCCTTTGCCATCGACCTTGGAGCCTTCCCGGTATGTCATGGCAGATTTCCCTTGCTAGATTTTTGTTATTCATTTGTTGTTTCAAAATGGCCAAAATGCTTCGCCTTTTTGTGCCCTGGAACCTGGCTCCTTGATCGTTGTCTTCATGACTTATGCTTTAACCGACCGTCCTTCACTTGCTCCAGGCCCGTCCCACTGAATATCTCTACCCGGAACTTCATTATGTGTTTTCCCTTTGTGATCAGCCATCCTTCACTGGAGTTCTTCCCATCGGACCCCAGGCCCCCTTTTGTTGGTGCTTTTCCACTTGATATTGAAAACAATCACCAGCTTATGTCTTTTCATCCCCCAAGTTTCGGATCCCTCGCTGCCATCTCAAAATTTGAATTCACCAACTTCTCACCTGCCATATGAGCATTTATGGGGGTGCATTAAATGAACTTAGGGGTATAAATATTTGGTCCAACCTATAATTTTCACATGCTAGGTTGGCCAAATAAGTTTAGAGAAAGTTCAGAGAGATTCAGAACCTTTGTTGCCCACCACCTTCATGCCTGCTGCCTTCATTTGTCGATTCCTTGCAGATTTAATAACTCCATTTTCTAGAATCTTGTGGTAAGTTTTCTGTCCTTACTCCTACTTTGTTGTGCAGATATTTTGAGTTAAAATAATAGAAAAAATGGGGTTAAAATGCATTCATTTGTTAGAGGAGGGCTAGGCCTAACAAACCCATGTGATAAAGTCCTGAGAAAACCACTGAATCATCATGTAACTGAATCCAAAACTTTCATGCCCAAGCGTCGTTCTTCCCACAAAGCGCTTGCACTCTCTGGACCCAAGCTTCCCCATTGCTACTTAATAAAACTTCAAACTTAAATAACTTCAAAATGGCAGGATGTCTCCCCGGGTCTCTGACCCCGGATCTCCTTTAACGGTTCGCTGTTGAAATCTAACAAAATCAAACTCTCTGCCTCTAAGCATGTTTAACAAGTCCGATCCCATGGGATTCCATCCATGGGATGCCATATAATTTTCTCTATTCTAAATGACATAACAACCTCATCCACTCAAGCCTCAACATCCACCTTTCCATTCGCCACTAGAGTTACAAAACAAACTGCCACATCCTTGGTATCCTCCAGGTCCTGGTTCTCGAAGTTTCATCTGCAAACCTCCATTACAAATTCGTTGTTTCTCATGGCTATCATATGACTACCTTTTTCCCTCCAGGTCTCAAGCGTCCCTATGTTGCATGAACAAAAAATGATGAAACATAAGTTCCTTTTCCTCCATCAGACCCACTCCATCAAAATTCTGTCGTTGGGACTCCATCTCATCTCGGTCATCACATAAGGAAAAGCGAGCACACCCTTCCGACCTCTGGATGTCGGTACCCTGAATGCCGATGAACTCAACGAAGAAAATCTAAAAGCCAAATGCAATGTCGAGTCCAGCCTATTGGGTTGCTCCCACTGAACTTCCACTCAGTGCACGTCGTTTCTAAACGATTGTCTTCAAGTAGCTCCCCAAACCATTTGATCCACACACTTAAGCACCTGAGGCATTATGCCAGCCATCTTTCAGCATCACGAGTCCCAAATCCCAGAACTCCGTTTCATCAGAGTCATTCCAAACGACAAATCTCAGACGACTTTCCCTCCTCATAACTCTGAGTGCCCTAATGATGATCCAAATGACCTCCAATCTGGAAACTAGTCCCGTCGCACGTGCTCAAACTGAACCCTCTCTTGCATGGACCTTTCAAATCATCTAAATCTAAAGGCAAGAGAAAAAATGTGGATTCCCTGCCCTATTCGCCCTTCAGAACAATAATTCTGCAAGGGAAGTTTGGCCCTTGGGGCCCAGACTATCCAAACTCCTTTTAGTAAGCTACTAATGACATTTTAGTGTAAATTTTTGGTTTCTTGAATAATGCATTATCTAATCTAACTTCATCCATAAGGATTTCGGCTAACATTTGTCTTCATGATTGTTTGTGCTCATCACACCTTTATTTGTAGGATATATGGAATCGAGTGCAGGACCCTCAGGGGCAGCCGCAGAAAAAGATAAAGGAAAGAAAATAGGTAGAGCTCCTCATGGAAAATAGGACAAAGATCAAATGAAATACCTATTTCAAGGAGAACCATTGTACTCCAAGGTCATCACGGATTGGAAGGAGATTATAGATACCAACATTGGGCACATCGATATTGATGAATTTAAACAGAGGGTCAGAGTCAACCCAACCACAGACAATACAAGGCTAATTAGAGGAAGTGAAATTACCAAGGCTATAGGCTTTCCTCCATCTCTTTTTTCCCCTGAGCTAGTAATGGCTTGCAAGGCGGCATACCAGTCGGAAACTAGAACCATTATTGACAGAGATGGGAACATTATAACTGACATGTCGAGTGAAGCAATAATGAAGACCTTCCACATCCCTACCTTTGGGGAGATGGAAAATCCAACCATAAAGGAATGTAAGGAAATGTGGGATTAGGACCCAATTGGATATAAGAAGCTCATAAACCAATATTGGTTAAAGGATAAAATGGGAAGCGCTACAAAAGTTCCCTAAGAACTCTACCGAAACAACTTCTACGAAGACTATCATTACCTAGTAACCCTACTGAGCAGAGTAATGGGTATGCCTACTGCTACATACTTCTAGGAATGGATGGTCTATTTCATCGAAAAGATCCTCCAAAGCAAGGATACTACATTCTACTGTGGTGAGATAATCAGTGACTGCTTCCACGAGCAGTTCATGAATGTTAAAAAGACCTCCAAGTTTTATATGACATCTTACCTAGTTTACTCGATGGTTGAATGAAGGTAGTACAGTGGATTGTTTAGGGAGAATCTGATCAGGAATTGAAATTTTATGATAGATACCCTCAATTGCAGTTCAAAAACTTCAAGAGGGATTATTGTAGGGTGAATGATGCTTTCATAGGTCATATTATCAGGTTGCTTGGAAGCAATTTTGAAAGGTGAGTCTCCCACAGTGCTCGTGCTTTCCTCAAACAATATGCCTTCTTATTCATCTAGTATCCCAACTTCATCTACATCCGCGCTCAAGGCTTCACAGAAAGGCCAAAAAAACTGCCTCGGTACCCTAGCGACTGAATTATATTGTTAGAACTCTCTCGAAAGTTGCGGCATGTATATACCCTTCTTAGCAGTAGAAATTTGGTGGGGATCCCTTATCCCCTTTCTTTTGGCCAATGGATGTATAGGTTGCATACCTCTCAATGTGCTAGAATTTCAGAAAAGGAATTAGCAAAATACCATTTCTTGCTACATACCACCCATCCACGAATGGACCCTTACGGGCATACAAGAAAGGCACTTGGACCCGAGTATGCCCATCTACACCATGTTGAATATTTCTAGGACAACTGCAAAGATGATAAGGAGAAGCACATGAGGCATTACATGCAAATGGCTACCTACTTTGTGAAAAGGGTGAACCTATTCCCTATGCCTGATCAGGTTGAAGAAGATGAGAGCACAATTATGGATCCTAGGTACAATGCAGTCACTAACTTGCCACTTCTGCTAATAGACTGGGATGAGTAGGAGGATGATGACCTCGATATCATAACTAAGTCAATCAAGGCTCATACAAAAGAATGGTTCAATGGGCAAGTGGCTTGACTAAAGCAACAAGGAGTCATCCTAACCTATGAAGGGCTCAAAAGTGAGCCTAGTGTAACAGATGAGGGAGTGAGTGCAGCCTCAATAGGAGAAACCTCTAAATCCCCTCCACTCACAAGGTCAAGGAAAAGAAAGGAGGCTGAGGAGTAGTAGCCTAATCCAAAAGTATATGCAAGGAAGGCCTCGGAGGGTGAGCCTTCGAAGAAACACAAGAGGTCAAGTAGTGTTACAGGGCTGGTTGTTATTCAAGAGGATCCTCTTCATCAAGGACAAGAAATGGAGATGAATCATCCAAAGTCTCCACCGACCACCTCTGATACTACTACCCTTCCATCCATTTCTCAAGCCATGGTGGCTACCTCCCCACCTGTAGTGGACATCTCAGTCCACCTTGCTTCTTCTCCCCCAATAGGGAAAATAGTAGTGGTTGATTCTTCTTCTACCACAACCTCTCCACTTTCTTCTGTCTCCATGTCCCCAACCACATTGCTTTCTCTGGCAGCAAAAACAATACCAATTCCCACACACTCACTGCCAGAAAAATTCTTGCAGCACATGCAGAATGTCCACTCTAAACTTTCTAAGGTATTGATGAATCCCACCATCCAGGTTGCCTTAGCGTAGGTTTTTGCCAGTGTTCCTCCCTTAAAGCCTCCAATAGAACCACTAACAATGGAAGCTACAATGCAAATATTTGAGGAGCTAAAACGACAAGAAAGGGAGGTTGTGAAAGCATTGGAGGAGGAAGTGGATGAATACCATGAACATTCAGAATATGAGCACCTACAAATTGACAAAGTGGCCCATGAAGGAGAAGAAATAGGATCCTTTGAAAGTAAAGAAGGAGAAAAGGATGTCAGTGCCAAGTTTATTGTACAAACTTTCAATCCTAACTTTGAAGAAGAGCTGACCCAACATTTAAAGGATGTTGGGGAGGAAATTGAAAAACCACTTCCTGAGGAAGAAGGGAAAGAAGAAGACAAGATGGAAGAAAACATGGAACTCCTAGCAAGTGAATAGTAAGAAGAAGGCCCTAGGCACGATGAAGAGGTACCTCCCTTAGGAAAGAAAGAAGAACAAGAAAAGGAAAAACATGAAGGTGTGTCACCTTCACATGAAGAAGAAAAGGATAGAGAAGAAGACGAACCTGAAAGAGAAGTCCAAATGGACAAGAGCCTTGGAATAGAGCAACCTGAAGAATATGAGCATGAAGATAGGAATGATAAAGAAAATGAACAAAAGGAAGAAGAGGAGGCTAAAATGGAAGAAAGTCCCAAAGAACTCCTGCCCACCAAGACCTCTATCAAGTGCCTAACATTCACCTGAGACTCCGATGAAGAAGAGGTAGAGGACATGAGGGTGGAGAAGGAAGCTCTCAAAGATAAGGAAATTGGAGTCATAAGGGATGAAGAAAAAGGTGACAGTGAATCACCCAAAGGAAAAGCTCAGATGCCTGAATGGTTGGAAAAGAAGCTTGAGAAGAAGGCTCCCACTCCAAGTGATCTAAGAGAAAGACTTGAGGCTATCTTAGCCTGAGCACAAATCAGTACCAGGAAAGATAAGAAGCCGAAAGTGAGACCCAAGGTGACAATGGATGCTTCTGGACCAAGGACCGTGCAAGTAGCTACACCAGTAGTTGGAAAAGAGGGGATAAGTTATAATGTTTCCAATATTTATTTAGGAACGATTACCAAAGAGCAAAAAGTGGAGCACCTCTAGGAGTCTGTCGCCATGGTGCTGCATTTGATACAACAAGATAATATCTCAAAGGAAGAGTTCAAGGCATAGGTAGCTGATCTAATAGCTTACATCCAACAGTGGTCTTCAATGGAGGAAACACCTACCACATCTATAGCCCCACCGCAGTTGTTGTTAAAAGGGAAAATAGAAAAGCTTGAAAAGAGGAAGAACTTGGATAAGACCACAGAGAGCTGGTTCCGACAGGTCTTGTATGTAGGAAACATGGGCATCAATCGTGCTATTAGGACAACAAACAAGTTCTTAGATCTACAACAGTCTCTTGAGAGCACAAGGAAATTTTGTATAGATTTCTCGGGGATATACGGGTCTACTTACCCAAAAATTGAGGCCATCCTCAAGTTGCCAAAGAGAACGTGGAAGGAGGAGCTTGCATTTAAAGAGGACGATCATTGGCTCGTGGAGACGTGGAGGATGGATTTTGAAAATCAAAAGGAAAGGTTGGAGTAGGTGCTTGACAAGGTGGATCCAGATATTGAATGGGCTAAGGAAGTTAGAGCATATTGCATTCAATACTTAAAGCTAATGATGGACTCTGACATCCCTTTTGTGCAAATTGATCCTAAGAAGATAAAGCCTCATTTCCAAGAGAAGATGGAGGATGGGATGTCTACCGAGATCACCACCAATTTTATGAGTTTTTCCACCTGATCCTTCGCCCAATCTGAGCTATTCAGAGACCACACTACCAAATAGGATGAAGATTGGGAAAAGCTCGTTGACCGGTCCAAACAATGGGGCTACCAAGTGCTACAATCTCAGATCATTGAAATTGATAAGCTCCAACCATTGATCTTGAAGTTCATGGAGTACACCGCTTTGAAGAAATAGGAGGGAAACACTATTATTGGTGAATAGTTCCTCACAAAATAGTTGTAGCAAAAGGCAATTAGCTAAAGATGAAATGCTACAGTGCTACCACAAAAGACAAAATTTGTATTTTAAATTGTTGAATATTGTGGGGTAGGGGGAACCCTAATTAGTAATGAATCTTGGCCACATAATGAAAATTGGTCTTGGCCATTCATTCTACCTTTTGGCCACTATAAATAGGGGGTCTCCTCTCATTTTCAAGAGAGAGTTGAGTTGTTGTAATGACATGCTACAAAAATTTTAATAGAAATACATTGACTTTGGTGGATTTCTGAGTTTCTTTGCATGTTTCATGATTCATCTCCAATAGTTAGTTGATCTAGTTAGATTTACATTTTTGTTTAGTTAGTTATAACTTGTTTTGATAGATTTGATAATGCTATTCTATGGTTGTGAAGATTTCTACTGTGTAGATGCCTTCCTAGTCCATACCTTTTGTTGTTTGTTGCTGGTAGATGGTTGTGTAAAGTTAGTCTGGACTTAAATTTAAAGTTGTCTCAAACTTTATCTTTGTTCATGCATGAATATGGTAAATGAATGGTAAAATATTTGCAATCCTTAGAAGATAGCATAGATTTCATGATACTGTGATATTTCTGGTTAAGTGAAATTTTGTTTTAATGAAGTTGTCCATGATAGAAACCTCCATGATCACCATTCATGGTTAGTTGCAGATCCAGGAACCCCCTCTCTTCCCGGCCTTTTTTCTTTTTTTTTAGAAATAGCCTATGCTAAGGTTAATTGCACACTATAAAGCTAAAACTGAAGGAAAACATTGAGGTTTCAAACTACTATTCAAACCTACAGCAAAGTGCACATCAACTTCCATCCTTTAAACTTCAATTTACAAATTCCACTTCATTTCACCCAGCTTCATAAGTCTGCCTTGTGATTACCAAGAAAATCACTTCAAAGACATAAACTAAGGAATTCCATGCAAGTCATGACCTGACACCCGAGAGACCTTGGGGTGATTTTCAGTAACTTGTTGTTGGAAATCTCCTTTCAAGAGAGGTAGTGCATCTACATACTTCCTGTGTTGAGAAAGTGCAAAAAAACACTCATCAATAGGTTGTAAATCTAGTTGTTGTTGGCTACAGTCTTCTTGGTTGCAAGATGTTAATTTGCTACCAAGGCATTCACATCATTAACAATCACAATTAAATAATAAAAAGCATACAAAATATTATGACCATTCATACATCCACACAAGAATATATCAATATATCATATTTATATTTCCACATATTTAGGTTTGTCAAAGTGCATAAAGGACATATGAAAGATGTATGAAATCTTGGAAATTTTTGTTAAACTTAGCAAATGAAATGATAAAAGCATAAAATGATGAAGGAAAAACTATTCATTATCTATACCCATCACCTTTAATTGTTGCTAAGCTTGTATTTATGGTTGAAGACAAGGATTTATTTTATTGCCCTAAAAGTTAGCGATTAGCCTCCTTCCAACATTAACATAGATATTTTATATTCGCTATGATTTTTCCTTAGAAATGCATGATTGTAATACCCTTTTATGATTGTCATGCTTTTGCTTGATTGTGACGATCATGACATCTTCATTAAATTCTACCTTTTTTTCTTGTGTCATAAATTTGTGGCTTTCCTTTAATAAGCCTAAAATTTTACCATGTAAAGGCTTGGAGGACAACAAACAAATTTTAAACAAAAATTGATGCAGGAGCATCCTTGGTTCTTGGAAATCTTGCATCAACCAAAAATATTTTCTTTCAATTTTTGTTCTTGTTCAGTTCGTGCTGGTGGATTCGTCATATTTTCTCACTAGAACCTGTGGATCTATGTTTACATCGTGGATATGTTCATTTTCCTTATTCCAATATTTGGGTGTGATTGGATTTTTTTCCAGAAAGTTCTCACTTCTGAATTTAATGATAGTTTCTTGAACCAACATCAGAATAATTTCAAACCTAACAGCTAGTTTGGTCGCTTATGGATCTTTCCCGTAATGTGTGGATCTTGATAGTGTGATTCAAATTGTTGCATGGAGTTTCCCCAACCTTAATTATAGGTCCACACTTCATCTTATGCATGCACCGAGGAGTAATTCAAATTTGAGGCCAACCTATTCATGACAATGTTACATTTTTTTTCATTGGAGATTGTAATGATCTTTGGCTGACGCAGATGATTCTAGATCTCAAGATGTGATATAAATCATTGTAATAGATCATTAGGAAGACAATCAGAAAAATATTAGATTTGAGATGTTAGAATTCAGCTTGCCTTAAGGAGCATATAGGAATATTGTATTATGAACATGTATCAGGCCTATGAGCCGAATTTGTAAGCCCAAATGTTGTCGGCTGATTCTAATCAAAATTTTTGTTAATAAGAATGTTTGAATCTGCATTTACCTCCAATTTTTTTGTTGCTTCTATTGTGTGACTCTTTTTGAGGACCCTCCTATCGTGGTTGCACCAGATTGGTATTAGAGTGAGATTTGATCCATGAGAGATCACCAAAATTTGTGGAGTTTTCTTGAAGATTTGTTGTGGGGTGGTGGACCGAGGATCCAACCTGTAGCTGCAGAGGACTTGTGTAAAGATGGCAGGAAGAAGAAATGTTAGATGAAATGGAGCGCATGGAAATGCAAACCCAACTATGATGGAGATGTTGAGAGGAATTGCTGCCAAATTAGATGCAGTCAAAACGGCCCAGAGGAGAGGTTGACCCGTTGATGATGTGAGTGATGAAGAGGTTGAAGTACAAGAAGAAAGAGGAAGAGAAGATCAACCTGGCCTAGATCAGGGAGAAGAAAGGTTCATAAGAGCCCTAACTAGAGCAAATACTAAGCCACATTTCAATCCACCATATTATAGTGGTAAGTTGGATCCAAATGAATTACTTGATTGGATAACAGAGATGGAAAAGTATTTTGATTTTGAAGGTACCACTAAAGTAAGAAGGTAAAATTTGCTTGTACAAAGTTGAAAGGACATGTATCCCTTTGGTGGGAACATTTTTAGACAAATAAGAAAACAAGAGGAAAAGAGAAGATAAAATCATGGGATCAGATGGTGAATAAGTTGAAAACAAAGTTTATGCTTGCAAACTATCATATCAGTTTGTTCTGGAAATTGCAGAATTTGAAGCAGAAGGAGTCAAGTATGAAAGAGTATACTGAAGAGTTCTACAAGTTGAAAATCAGATCTAGGCATTTGGAGGATGAGATCGACCAAGTAGCTAGATATGTGAATGGTTTTAGGTTGTCTATATAGGATGAGATTAGTTTGATCAAGTTGCAAAGTGTGGAAGAGGCATATCAATGTGCCCTAAAAGCATAAGAGAAGATGAAAAAAAAACATGAGCAAAGACAGAGAGGAAGAGGTGGAATATTTCAAAGAGGAATATTTTTTACTGGCGGAGGAAGAGGAACTTTTTGTAGTGCCCGTCGTGCAAACCCCAGAGAACACACACAATGAGAATAATTTTTTTTTTTTAAATAACAAAAAGTAAACATGCAATAACATTAACCATAACCACATAGCATAACACATAGCATCAATACACTTGGTTCTTTGGGGCATGTGAGGTTACATCGCAACACTAAACACAAATAAACATAAATATTACAACATAACCATTAACTTTATAATAACCATAACAATGATACATCCCATACCCATGATGTGAGCATAACAAACATCGCATAATTACATCCATGATAAATCTCTTAATAGAGTTACAAAAGAGCCTAACTATTACATCATTGTTATAATATTACATTACAATTTTCTTTGATGAATGAATTACATCGAATTTCCCAACATGGGGATTGATACAAGTATAATGAAATATGAAGTACAAATGATCACTGGTACACCTCCACTGCGGAAAGCTGAGAAGACAAGACGCTAATGGGGAACCCAACGGGTGCGGAGCACGTTCCACCCAACCATGTGAATTACAAGTAACTCACCCCCCGTGCTCAGAGGTGACGAGGAAGTGAAACCGACCATGAATGTCAGCCCGACTCAATAACAACATGATACAAAACAAGTACAACTCAAGTATGCAATGCACAACCATTGACGTACTCAAATCACATAACAAGTAAAAACCAAGAAACTCATCGCAATAACATGAAGTACTATCAATTAACAATCGTGAAACAAATTCACAAGAATTCAAAGGAACTTCATAAAGAGATAACATCTAGAGGCAACAACAACAATGCACAAGGGTGTCAAGTGGAGAGTGTCATCGCATAGCTCTCATGGGATTCTCCTGGCCCTTCCTCCAACTGAGGCGCCGACACCCATCTATGGATCTCCTGGCCCTTCCTCCTAACTGAGGCGCCGACACCATAGGGTAGCTGATGCAGAGCCAATAGTCTCTCATGAAGACGAGACTATGACTATGCCAACCACGGCCTTCTCAGTCTATCACTACTCTAGGGTAGCCCTAATGCATAGCCGAGGAATCCAAAGTTTTATTATCTTTTGTTTTTAAGCTACCCAACCCCCTAATTCTATTGTTTAGGTTATCACTTGTTTAGCTTACTCATTTGTGGGTTATCCTGAGCCCTTCCTCATCCTGAGGCACCGGCGCCCACGAAGAGCCACTCTCCCTCCTATGACCGCTAACATATCTCAAGTAGGCAAGGGTTGAACCAACACATATAAATCTTAAAACCAAAATTGGATACACGAGGCATTAACCATCTCGCAACTGCACATAATCAAAAGACTTGCAAACCCGTCCAACCCTTCCTAACATAACACCAATAATGCTCAAAAGCATAAACAAAGATAAATAGCACTTTAATCACAAGCCTCTGGAACAAGATTTTCACAGACCAATACAGTTCCCACATCGACAACACTGAACAAAGGAAATCACAACATAAAGAAAGAAAATCTCAGATAACATTTACCAGGGTGTACCATTACGTTTGACTTCGATCCTAATTGAGTAACTAAAATGATTGTCTCAATAAAGTCCACAATTACAACTAAAAGCTAAAACTTTTCTAACATTGTTGTTTAATTAGAACAATAATTTAAACGGTGCCCAATTTAACAATACATAAAAATTACTTATAAAAAAAAAGCAAAATTAACATTTGATACTATTCAAAACTACTTTCTTAAAATGTACTAAATTACACTAAAATTAAATAATTAAAATTTCATTGAATGAATAATATTCAATTATTATAATTTTATTTTATTTATTTTTAAATAAAACACATTATTAAAAAAAAACAAATTTAAAATTAAAATACATATTGAAATATATATATATATATATTTCAATATATATATAAAACAAATAAAAAAAACAAAACTAAAAAAAATAACAAATGAAAACCCAAAGTGACTGCTGCGCACAGCAGTCAATAAAGACTGCTGTGAGCAGCTTACATAGGGGGCGAGGCCAAGGGTACGGCTTCGGCCGTCCCTTCGTCCTCCCCTGAACATCTAATAAAATTTTGTTTTTTTTTTAAACAAAAACATAACTTGGATTAAAATTTCGGTATAACCAAACATAAGACATGACATGAATATATATATTTCGATTTCCGAGCCAGTCCATAACCCAAACAAAATATTACGGAAAATTTTGATTTCAAATAAATTTAAAAATTTATATGACATGCGTACGGCCGACGGCCGACGCCCAGTCATATTAAATCTGTAAAACAATATCAATCATGATATATATATATATATATATATATATATATATATATATATATATATATATATATATATATATATATATATATATATATATATATATATATATATATATATATATATTTTAAATGCTGGGAAGAAGTACATAAGTTAAAATAGAGGTATCAGAATAAAATGAAGAGCAGAGGGTAAAATAGGGGTAACAGAATGAAATAAAGAGCAATGAATACCTCATAAATAACTATATATTTTAAAACCCTCAGATGTATTATTATTTAATAAGGAAATTATTTTTCTCTAAATGCTAATATTGTCGAGTTGAGGATTTCAGAAAACTAAAGGTTTTGACAGATTGGAAACAGTATAATAACTATGATTTTCTTTGTTTTCTAGTCTAATAATTTGCCCTAGTTTTCAGTTTTCAACAGAAGTTTTCTATATTCACAAAAATCATTTTTAATAAAATATATTTTTCTTTTCTGAAGCAGACAGATAAAAGAAAGGGTACGAGGAGAAGACTACGAGAGGAACCTGGAGTCCAATGCAAATCTGAAGATGCCTGCTTGACTCTGATGCCCTCGAACTCGATTCCAATTCTTAGTCCAGAACGAACTCCCCAAGATAACACCAACAACAGATTGAAGACAAATTTCCTTCCTAAAGCTCTCCTCAGATAATAGCAAAAGATTCAAAACTAATCTCTTCAGATTCAAAATACCTCAACAATGACTTGAGCAACTTCAACTTTCTGATCTTCTGTCTGTGTGAGAGCTTACAAAAATTTATAATTAAATAAAATATATTGCCCATCCCTTCAAAACTCTCCAAAAAAATCCAAAATTAAAAGAAAATCAATTCTTTAAAACTAGCTTTTTCCCTACTCTCTATTCCTATTGGCTCACACAATCTTTTTATTCTTTTATTTGTTTTATTGCTTTAATTTCTGTTTTGCAACTTTTCTTGCACCTCACATTACATGTTTAATTTAAATAAATTATTCTCATAATTATCCACCACTAGATAGTTGATTAAAAAAAAACTAAGTCACATTTAATATTTAATTATTATTTAATTGCAATATATGATTTTCAAAAATAATTAAATTATTTAAATATTTAAATACCATTTAATCCAACATTAAAAATAAATAATTTATTTCAATCATTAAGCTAAATCATAACTATAAATGCCCTCATAAATAAAAATAAGACAAAACACATAACACGACACACAATGACGACAATTACATAAAAATCAACTATACCAAACAATGAGATGACCTGACATCATGGAACGGGAGGACTTCATCGTCACCTCTGTATCAACATTTATCCGTTGGGTTATTTGGTGCTCGCCCTGTCCTGTCGAAGCAGGTGGAATCGAGACTTATACCTGCAATCCTGCATACAAACGAAGTTGTGTACATGTGCATACATACATATATATATATATATATATAAAATCAAAGCATTAAATCGAAGTACTGCATTGTGAGAAGGAATCGCAACATAGCAGGGCACTCGTGAACGAATGATGCTATATTGTCCTTCATCACACCTATCCTAACAATTATAATTTAACTGATAAAATAACATTTCTAAACTAACAATTTCATCTCATGACATAATTCATTAAATCATTGCATCATAATATAATTCTGAAAATCAACTAATATAACCAACCATACTGTCATACGAAATAATTATGTCCATAATGAAACAATAGCATCATCTAATGTCTAACTAACCAAATCAAACAATATCATCATCGTCACAAGTAGCAAACAACCGCATTGAAAAATACTAAATCCTACCAGTAAGAGGAGGGGTATTACACTTTTGCAGATCAGAATAAAGATAAGGAATTCAACAAGAATGATGATTCATACTGTAGGGGTGATGGAAATTCTTACAAAAGAGGAGGATATGGTGGTTACTGGAATGAAGGTTATAGAAAAGATGACAAGGAGAAAAGAGTATTCACAAGAACTTACTTTAAATGTGGTGGAGAAGGACATACAACATTTGAATATAATTAGGGAGGGACAAATAGGAAGACAAAGAACAATAGAAGAATAGCCTTTGTTGAGGAAGATCATGTCAGATCATCTAAAAAACTAGAAGATGGAGAAGTGTTGGTGAATAGAATAGTATTATGTTAAAGTGAGGTGGAGCAAGAACTGTTGCAAAGAAAGAATTTGTTTCGGACCAGATGCAAGGTAGCTGGTAAATGTTGCAAGGTGATTGTTGATAGTGGAAGCTCAAAGAACCTAGTTTTGGAAGAAATGGAGACGAAATTGAAGTTGGAAAGATTGAAACACCTGAAGCCCTATCAGATAGCTTGGATTCAAGATGAGCATAAGATACTGGTAAGTGAACAATGATTGGTGAAATTGAAGATACGAAATTACCATGATGAAGTTTTGTGTGATATCATTCCTATGGATGTATGCCATGTTCTGTTGGGAAGGCCTTGGCAGTATGATAGATAGGCTATTCATGATGGAAAGAAGAATACATATACCATTGTTGCTAATGGGATGAAGCAAACTTTGTTGCCATTGGAAGATGTTCCTAAAGTTGAGGTTTGTACAAGTGCTAGAATTTTTTTGGTTGATGGAAGGAGATTTCTGGATGGATTGAGACATGAGAACATGTGTTATGCCTTGGTTCCTAAGAAGGTTGAAGACTTGAAGCATGTAGAAGAACAAACATATGAGATAAAGGAGTTGCTGACAGAATATGAGGAGATCATTTCATATAATGTACCTAATCGATTACCACCTGTGAAGAGTATGAGTCATTGCATGGATCTAATTCCTGGAGCTAGTTTGACTAATAAAGCAGCACACCAGATGACACATGCAAAGAATGAAGAGTTGAATAGACAAGTGCAAGAGTTGTTGAAGAAGGGTTTGATCAGAGAAAACTTAAGTCCTTGTGCAGTACATGTTTTGTTAGCACCTAAGCAAGATGGAGAATGGAGGATGTATACAGATTCTAGAGCCATAAACAAGAACACAGTGAAGTATAGATTTCCTTTGCCCCGAATGGATGACATTATGGATTGTTTGAGTGGAGCTAAATACTTTACAAAGATAGATTTGAAGAATGGATATCATCATATCATAATCAGAGAAGGGGATGAGTGGAAGACAACATTCAAGACAAATGAAGGATTGTATGAGTGGTTGGTGATGCCTTTTGGACTAAAAAATGCATCGAGTACTTTCATGAGGCTAATGAATGAGGTATTGAAGAAATTATTGGGTAGGTTTGTGATTGTTTACTTGGATGACATCTTGGTTTTCAGTAAGAGTAGAGAAGAACATTTGTTGCACATAAGACAAGTTTTGTAGAGGTTGAGGGAAGATTGGTTGTTGATAAACATTAAGAAGTGTAGTTTCATGAAGGAAGAATTGGTATATCTGGGATTTGTGATATATGTGGATGGATTGAAGATGGATCCTAAGACGGTAAAATAAATTGTTGAATGGCCTACACCAGATAGCATTGGGGAGGTAAGATCATTTCATGGATTGGATAGTTTCTATTGAAAGTTCATTAGGAATTTCAGTTCTATTTGCAATCCTATGATAGAGATAATGAGAGGAGATAAGCAAGATTTTAGGTGGACATCTAGAGCAGATCAGAGTTTTGAGTTGTTGAAATAGAAGGTGATTGAACAACCTGTCTTGGCTTTAGCAGACTTTAATAAGGTATTTCAGGTAGATTGTGATGCAAGTGGAAATGCAATTAGAGCATTATTAAGTCAAGAAGGAAGACCAATAACTTATTTTAGTGAGACACTGAATGATGCTAGGAGAAGATATTCAATGTATGATCAGAATTTCTATGCCATAGTTCAAGCCTTGAAGAAGTGGAGACATTATTTGTTGCCTAAGGAGTTTGTGTTGTATATAGATCATCAAGCATTGCAATATTTGAACAGTCAAGGTAAGTTGAATCAAAGACACGTGAGATGGGTAGAATTCTTGTAGTGTTATACTTTTTTTTAAGAACAGGAGTGGAAATTCAAATAGAGTTGTTGATGCTTTGAGTAGGAGAAGGAATTTACTGACAGAGATGAAAGTGGAGGTATTAGGCTTTGATGAATTGAAGAACTTGTATGAGGAAGACCTAGACTTTGCAGAACCTTCGAAAGCTTGTAAGGAACCAGTTCTGGAGGATAGGAGTCAGTGGTTGGATTACTTCATTTAGAAGGATATGTTTTTCAGAGGGAATCAATTATGTATACCACAGAGTTCAATGAGGGATAACTTGGTGAAAGAAAAACATAGTGGAGGATTGTCAGGACACTTTGGAGTTGATAAGATAGTAGCATTGGTAAGTGCGAATTACTTTTAGCCACAAATTTATAAGGATGTTAGGAAATTTGTGCAGAATTGCAGAGTTTGTCAAGTTGCAAAAGGAAGTAGTTAGAATGTTGGATTATATAAGCCTTTGACAATTCCAAAGAGACCTTGGGAGGATATCAGCGTGGATTTCATACTTGGTTTGTCGAAGACACAAAGAGGTAATGATTCTATATTTGTGGTAGTGGAAAGATTTTCTAAAATGACACATTTCATACCTTGTAAGAAGACAATAGATGCAGTACATGTAGTAGACTTATTTTTCAAGGAAGTGGTCAGATTGCATGGATTACCTAGGATTATTATTTCAGATAGGGATATAAAGTTTATTGGTTACTTTTGGAGGACACTTTGGAAGAAGTTAAAGACAGATTTAAAGTTTAGTTCTACTTTTCACCCATAGACTAATGGAAAGACAGAGCTAGTGAATAGGAGTTTGGGAAATTTGCTAAGATGCTTGGTTGGAGAGAAGACCGAAAGTTGGGATTTAGTCCTTACACAAGCAAAGTTCGCTTGCAATAATTTGGTGAACAGGAGTACTGGAAAGACACCTTTTGAGATTGTTACTAGAGTTCATCCTAGAGGTATATTAGAGTTGAGAGACATCAATAGGGAAGATAAAAGGAGTGCAAAAGTAGAGGAATTTTGGGAACATATGAAGAAAGTGCATACTCAAGTGAAGGAGCAATTGGAAGATATGAACCAAAAGTATAAGGAGAAAGAAAATGAAAAGAGGATACATAAGGAGTTTGAAGTGGGAGATGAAGTGATGGTGTATTTGAGAAAGGAAATATTTCTAGTTGGCACATATAATAAGATGAAGATGAGGAAGTTCGAATCCTGTAATATTTTGAAGAAATTTGATTCAGGAAATACATATGAAGTGGAGTTACTAGATGACATGGGTATATCACCTATATTCAACATTGCATATCTACATCAGTACCATGAAGCATAGTTCAATGAAGACAGTAAAGAAAAATTGGAGAATCAGTTTCCTAAACAACAATCAGATGAGATTGAAGAGATTTTGGATATTAGAGATGGGAGGAAAACTCATGGGAGATAGTACAAAGAATATATTGTGAAGTGAAAGGGCAGACCAGTGGAGGATTCTTCTTGGGTTTCTCAGGTTGAGGTAGACCGTTTTGGTTTTCCTTTAGCCCTTGCAAAGTGAGGGAATCACTTTTCAAATAACTTTGAATGTCTAATACAAGAGCATCCTTGGTTCCAGGAAATCTTGCATCAACCAAAAATATTTTCTTTCAGTTTTTGTTCTTGTTCAATTCTTGTTAAGTTTGTGTTGGTGGATTCGTCATATTTTCTCACCAGAACCTATGGATCTATGTTTACATCATGGACATGTTCATTTTCCCTATTCCAAGATTTGGGCTCGATTGGATTTTTTTCTGGCAAGTTATTGCTTCTAGATTTAATGATAATTTCTTGAACTAGCACCAAAATAATTTCAAACCTAATGGCTAGTTCGATCACTTGTGGATCTTTCTCATAATGTGTGGATCTTGATGGTGTGATTCGAATTGTTTCATGGAGTGTCCCCAACCTTAATTATAGGTCCACACTTCATCCTATGCATTCATCGAGGAGTAATTCAAATTTGAGGCCGACCTATTCATGCACACGTTACATTTTATTTCATTGGAGATTGTAATGATCTTTGGCCAATGCAAATGATTCTAGATCTCAAGATGTGATATAAATCATTGTAATAGATCATTAGGAAGACAGTTAGAAAAATATTAGATTTGAGATGTTAGAATTAAGCTCACCTTAAGGAGCATATAAGAATATTGTATTGTGAACATGTTGTATCATGCATGTGAGCCGAATTAGTAAGCCTAAATGTTGTCGACCGATTGTAATCAAATTTTTTGTTAATAAGAATGTTTGAATCTACATTTTCCTCCAATTTTTGTGTTGCTTCCATTGTGTGACTCTTGCTACATGGTATGGATTGTTCTCTTTGAGGACCCTCCTACCATGGCTGCACCAAAATTGTCCTTCTAGATCATGATTAACCCCTTTAGAGATATTATTGTAAGTTTGTTTTCACTACTTTGTTTATGGCATGTGACCTTGGTTTTATTTTGTTTTAACTTTCTACCCTTGGGCCCTTTTATGTTTTGGTACAACACCCTGTAAATGTTGCTTACTTTATCAAAAAAATGCTTATGATTTGAGTTGAGAGCTCAAAACTAAATAAAATGTGTAAAAATAAATAAGAGTTTTGATTGTATTTATATCAATCCATATTTGGTGAATTATATGAGATTTTAAATGGTATAGTAATAATTTGGTGAGCCTTGTGTGATTATAAAAGGATTCATTCAAATATTAAACAAGCCAAATCTCGGCAAAACACATATGTTATAATTTTCAAGGTGATTATGGACCTAGGATTAGCATAGATTTATAATAGTATTGGCAAAATGGGTCCTCATATGCAATTAATTTTATTGGAAAAATGGGTACTTGTACATAATAGAATTTTAATGGTATTGTAAAATATGTGCATGAATTATACATGCATCTAATATTCTAGATGAAAATATTAATTAGATCATTGGAAACACATAGTTTGTTATGGAGAAATTATTAACTACATATGCCTCATAAAATAAATAAATGAAATTCATTAGACCAATAATTCGTAAAATCTAGGTGATTTGGCCACCTCGTTGGTTGCAATGTATTCACCAATTTTGAATTGGATGATATGAACTATTCACAAATCGACAAAGATTCACCACTAAAAAAATCCCCAGTTTTGAGAATGTTTACATAATATTGTAAATTTGAGTGTCAACTCCATTTTGTAGATATATATTTGTAATCCATGAAGAATAACCTCTTAATATATGGTTGTTGATATTATACACATCTCCACAAATGTTAGATATGCTTTTGATAATTCCATTCATTTTTAGGATTACATTTTCTAATCAAAGTATTATGTTTTAATAGTTTATTCACATATAAGACCTTGTAAAATCCTTGTGAAGCTTTCACCAAATATCTTTTTATTACAATACAAGAAGTATTTCCATTTTCTCATGGATCATTGAATATTATTCTATTCTTGATGCTATAAGTTCATGGTGTTTGTGTTTTATATGTATAGAAAATTTTTTGTGTGTGTGAATATAAGACTTGGTTCCGTGGGATTTTTAAATTATTTTTGGGAAATAACTAGATTTTATTATTCATTTTATTAATTGTTAATTTTTTTTAATTATTCATTGATTAACATGTATTAGTATAATATCATAAAAAATAATGTTAAGTGATCCAAGTTTTGAAGCATAATAAAAACCTATTTTATAAATAAAAATATTTTGTTAAGGTTTTTATAATAGAAAATCTAGATTCTATAATAATTATAAAAAATATGGGGTGCATCCCATAGTGCAATGGTTAAGATGTGGCATTGTTGTTGTTATCACCAAGATTCAAATTTTTGTTGGACCATTCTGATCGCAAACACTATTTCTCTACTGATCCAATGTGCTTTTAGGCTTGTACTATAGCGTTGAGGTTGTTGATGGCATTCATGCCATGAGAGAGGTGTTTAGGCCTATGTTGTTCTAATTCCTTGTTGGGTTGGTGTGCTCGTAGGCTTGGATTTTTCACTTGTGTTCATGTTGAGGAGGAGGTCCCCCATTTGTGGCCTCCATAATAGCTCAGGCTAGCCTAAAAATTCTTGAGGTACCAATAATATATATATGGCTCAATGAGAAAATAATGATATTTCCTTTTTATATCTAAACCATTAATAAATGAATAGTAAAATTTATATATTTTATTCGAACAATGATAAATTTCTTTCAATGGAGAGATTTAAAATTTAAGGACACATTTCACCATTGACTAAGAAAATAAAATAAGCTAAAGATTTTTTCCTACAAAATATTTTAAAAAGTTCAAATTGCCAACAAAAAGCTAGAGAGTTCATGCATACCAAGCAAATAATACATAAAACTATGTATATGAGTTTGGAATGTGAACAAAAAATGTAAGGCATGCCTATGTTAACTCTTTCTCTATATTAACTTATGTTGCACTAGATTAAAAGGTCTATATTGAGTTGATTATTGTATGATATAATTATAGAATGGATACTACCTTCTTTTTTTTCATGTTTCCTTGGTCACTATATGTTTCTTCAACTAGATATCTATTATTGGAGTTCACAAATCATCTTGATTGTATTAAATTTACATATGTTTGACCAATAGAAGGTATGTGGAGGAATATATAATTAATTACACTTATCCTTCTCACCTTGTCTAGTCCATGTGATCAAGTTAGTGACCCTATGGCTATTGTGAGTATGTCTGTTGTTTATGTGACCCATCCTTTTCAATTGTAAAAGAAAGGATGTTCCATGTGACTTATTTATTTTTACACTAATCTAAATCATCTATGATTCTAGATTGCTTCTATTAAAAACCATAAAATATTTTTCTTTATTTTTGTTGAGTTATTTAACTTTGTTGTGTTTACATTTATTTAGTTTCTAAAATGTTGTTAAGTAGTTGTAGTATAACTACTACACTAAGAACCAAAAATTTATTGATAAATGTTGTAGTGAATAAAAATATGTTTCTTAATATGAATATTTTATGTTGAAAGAAAATAGAGGATATTTAAATAGAATTATTTAAATGGTTATGCATTTGTCATTTTTATGCATGAGTAATGAATTAGGTATAATTGAAATATATACTTGAAAATATCTATTAAGTGAAATATCTAGAATAAAAAATCTCTAATTTTCAAAATACTAAATGTGAAAAGGGAAAAAGTCACTTTAGGGATTTTTGTCAAAAGGAAATGAAAGGTTTATGATAAAAAAATGTTATTGTTTTGGTGTTTTCTTTTATTCTCTTCTCTCCTCCATAGATTGAGTTATTCATTTTTCAAAAGGGATTGATTGAAATATTGTGTGTGCTTGGAGCTTTGAATTAGAATTTGAAAGAGGATTGTAAAAGTTCTTGTGGATTTTTCTGCAAAGACATAACCTCTATTGTTGGGAGCTTGCTAGATTAAGGTATTTTCCTTTATAGATATATGCATGTGTTAGAATGATTTTCATTTTTTTTTGTCTATGCTCATAATAGGTGGTTGTGTATGGATTCTTTATGCATAGGGGTAAATTTGAATCAAAGTTGTAGATTTTCTTCTTGTTCATTTTACATTTGTATGGTTTATTTTTGGAAACTTACATTTTACATCGAAATCATAAGAAAATTTATGTGATAGAATGAGTGTATTCTTCTCTTGTTTAAAAAAAATGGTACTCTTAATTTATAATTTGGATTAAAGTAAATTTTAGAATTCTAGGAATTGCTTAGGAAAAAAATAAAAATGTGTTCCAAAATCCTAGAAAAATATTTATGATTTTTTTTATAAAAGTGTGATCTCTATGTGATTATGCTTTAAAGAGTTTTTTTTTAGAATTTCTAGATTGTGAAAATAACATTTGAAGCTTTTGGTATAGTTCTCGAGTTATGAAATAAACATTTTAACTTTTCAAATTTCTTAAGAATATGAATTTTGAATTTTAAATCAAATATGATGTTTGTAGTTTTTGGGATGAAAAGTATCCTTATAGAAATGAGGTTAGTGGCTATTTGTGTGCCATGATTATGTCTTATTTTCCATATTGATTGTATTTTATGATTTTGGTATCCTATTAGTGTGATGATGACATATCATATTTTCCATGTTATGATCACTTGAGTAAAAATGATATTTAATATGTGATTTAGGGTTGTGTATTCATTTATAGTTATACATTAAATCTAAATTGAATTATGTATCCAAGGTTTGTGTCATGTATTGAATGGTGTGTGGAAATCATGTGTGACTTTTGTGTGGATTATTTTTGGGTGTCTTGTGTGAAACCCTTGCATGTGTGTGAGAGTGGTCTTGCTATGGCTATATCCATAATATTCTATCTTCATAGATTGAGGGTTTCCTGCATTGAAATGGAAATATATTATGCTCCATGATAGTAATATGATTGGGGTGTTGGTAATTGTAGACACCTAAATTTGGACATTTACATTGCTCCAAATTTATCCATTTTCGTCTAAACATCATCTTGATTGCGTTAATTAGGTAATATCACTATTATCTAATTAATACCCTTAATTCTGCCAAATCCCTAAGGTATTTAGTTAATAATTAAATACCTTATCTCTTTAATCCTCCTTTCATCAAATGAATTAAATAAATATGACATTTATTTAATTCCTCACATGTCACATCGCTTTCACTTAATCCTAACCCCACTCCTAATCTCTTCATTAGGGATGTGCACATACCTAATCCTTGATTAGGATGTGTCACATCCTCCAACTTTTGCAAGTTGGATTCTAATCCTTATTAACCACTAATTATCTTCTAATCACTAATCAACTAATCCAATCAGCATCTTGGTCAACTCTCCCCATCCCCCAAAGAATTTTTAATTCTTTTTTATTAATCCAAGACTCCTCTCTTCCCCATGTGAATTTTTTAATTCACATTTATTCCTCCAAGGAATCTTCTCTTCCCCATGCAAGTTCTAGAACCATTTGACTTGTCATATCACTCATATGTGTCAAATTCTTCTAGAATCTTTGATTGGTCACATCAGTCACATGTGGAAAAGTATTTACCTTGTCTTATCCAAGGTACTTCTCACCTCTCTTTTTGAACCTTCTCGTATCCACAAGATATCCCCAATCATTGTGAATTTAAAATTCACTTTTTATTCTCCCTAAGCTTTCCTCTTTCGGGTGATCCCACAATAGTGGTTTACAATTTTTGGCCAAACTGGACACTGAAATTATTATTTTTAACTAAATGTTCACATTCAGGCACCTATAGTGACTAAACTGTGAAGAATTTGAAGATGATGCAAACTAGAGTCTTGTCACATTTTGTCTATAGATTCTAAAAATATTTTTTTCAAAATTTGTGGAATCAAATTGCACTTCTTTTTCCATCTCCCACGAAAACTGATTTTTTCAAAAAACAACATTTTTAAAAAGTGGCGCACACCGTATAATGCATAACTTTTTTTCCATGAAGGATAAAAGTCTAATTCTTTTGAGTTTAGATTCGTAACTCTGATATATAGTGCTTCCACTTGGTTAGATAGTTTCTTATTTAATTTTTTTCTTTAATCAATTTTTGAAGTTAAACCAAGTACAATTCAGACATAGCGCGACCTATAATGCATAACTTTTTTTTGTATATATTGAAATTCATTTTTTTTTTGTTAGATCAAGGACTTCAATATCTAGTGCACTCATATTTTTCAATTTTTTTTTTGATAATCTGCTATTTTCCACATGTGCAGAACACGACCTTTATTTTTGATGAAAAACCTATGTTTAATAAAACTAAAAAAACAAATACATAATAAAACCAAAACATATTAAAATTATATTCATTGGATAGCTCATTTCGAGGACTACCTGATTCTAGTTGGGTTTGTGAAGATTTGTCCATTTTCATCCTCAACTCGAGCTTTGAAGTGTCAAAATTTAGGGTTTTTTTGTGTCTCAGGGGGGATGAGGAATAAGGGGGGTTCGAGTGAACCCCTAGGGGTTCACTCGAACCAGGGTTCATTCAAACCCCCCTTTTATAAGGAGCTTTATTGGCTTTTTTTGCGGGAAAGAATTAAAAGGGTTCGCTCGAACCCAGGTTCTAGCGAACCCCTAATGGGTTCAGCCGAACCAATAGGTTCGTATGAACCCCTAAAATCAAGTTATTTGCCATGTATTATTTTTTGTGAGTTTTCCTTCCTCACTTCAATTGTAAACCACTATTGTGGTTTCACCCTTTCCCATGTGATCATTGAGGGGTCACATCAGTCACATGTCAAGAAACTTACAAGTACCTTCCCATCACATGTCATCTTCCACCTCATGTGTCCTTATCCATCTTGCCCATGGTGGAAAGATCTCTACCCTTCATCTTTCCCATGGTGGCAAGATCTCAACCGTCCATCTTTCTAGGGCTTATCTCCATAAAATAAAGGATTTTTCTTTCATTCTCATTCATTATGCATTTTCATTAACACTTCTCATTGATTCTAACATTCAACCAACTTCAACTATCAAGCTCTTGCATCTACCTTCATCCACCATTATTACATATTCAAGCTTTCATCCTATCCATTGTATTCATCTTCTCAACCACCCATTTTGCTCATTGCATTCCTTATCAAACCCTCATCATTTTGAATCCATTTGCATCCACTTTAACATTCTTTCCATCAAAGGGAGCACAAAAAATCAACCATCAAGGGCCAACCAAAGGATCGATTCAAGACAAGGTATAATCAACTTCTTTTTGTTATCTTTATTTTGTTTTGAATCCAACTAGGCTAATCGTGAGGTGTTAGGTGTTGTTTCCTTCATTTTTACACTTTCCCTTGTATTATCTAGACTAAGGGGATTTCACCTGATCACAGTAACATCCTCCATTGGTCTCTTCTTAAAGATATCTTAGGAACTAAAAGAGTTCCTAGTTTAATATTTCGTTTAACTTGTAATTATGCCTTGTAAACACATTGTAAGTTATAATTTATTGTTATTGGAGTATACTTGGAGAAGCATAGAAAGATTATAATGGTATAATCATTTTCATATTATATTGGATTACATTCTAGCAAATTTTGGGATGAGAATGTCTCTTAGAAATCTTGTAATAAATATTTGATTAAATGAAATCATCTATTGGTGTGTATGTGAAACATCATATTGTATAAATATTAATCTGGTCTTGTTCTGAAAAATGATGTAATATTAATGTTATGCCTCATATTATATATTGTGAATTACTATTATTATAATTATGTACTCATCTCTAAAAATTGGAGGATGTAAATTTTGGCATATTCCATTTTCCTAATTTAAGTATTGAATGATTTCACATATTTAGTGGATTTTTTGGTAAAGATAAATATTGGTGTTTTGGGAGTTTTAAGGAGTTAATCTTGTAGCTTAAATATTTCAAAGTGATTGGTTCAAAGGTTATTTTAATAAAAAAAATTATTCTTTTTTTGTATTTGGTAGCTTTAGGCATGTCCATGAGACTTCTAGAGTTCCCTTGCAAATTTTCATATGTGGTACTTTAGAAATTTCCCTTGTAATTTTGTACGGGTGGGAATTTTGGAGTTCTATTTTAGTTTTACAAGCATGAAACACTTGGATTTCCATTTGCATTTTTCATGTGCATGGAACTTTTGTGGATATATGTAGTTTTATATGTGTATGGGACTTTCAAAGTTCCTTTGTAGTTTTATAAGTGTATGCTTTGTTGTACCTTATGTATGAGAATTTTTGGGTGCCAAACTATATAATTTTCATTGTAAGTATTTTTCTTGTGTTTTTTCTTATGTTGGTGTGCAATAACCATGTGATATCATGTACTTAATAGTCTCAATTTGAGTTTTTGATGTGATGTTGATCCTTTCATAATGTCATGATGTGTTTGAGCATTAGTTGTGACATATGAAAGGAAGTAGAGGTGTAGAATATACTTCGTACACTAATATATGGTAGAAGGTATCTAAAAAACATTAAAATAATCATATAATTACAAGAAAAAGAACATAACAATATACCATGGCACAATGATTTACATGAGTAAAACCCTTTTGGGGGAAAACCCCCACACTCCAAATCAACTTGGTGTAATATTTAGCAATCAATGTTTTCAATACACTTACAAAGTCTAAGTTGTTATAGGAGTATCACTAACAAGAGATATAGAGTACTTCTAGAATAATAATAGCACCTACAAAGCTAACTATGAAACTTCATCTCAAGAACCCAACAAATAGGAGAAGTAATAAATTAAACCACCACATGGTAATTAGAAAACCATTAGATAAAACCACCCAAAAGGTGGTGTCCAAATCCCTAGTTAAAAAATCCAATGCCCATATCCCAAGATGATTCCACAACTTAAAAGTGGTATATTCCTTACCCTTATCACAGAATCATCATAAACCCCTCACTAAATTATGTGTCTATTTTTGCTCCATTATATCTGTTGGCACCCCATTTTGTTGCATCTCATTTTTTTCCTCTTTTAATCTAATGGTTTGTACTTTTGTCATTCCCTTCCTACATCTTCTACCCAATCACCAAAATCAAAATTAGAGTTAAAATTTGGCTAAGAATGATGGCGTCAACACTTTATTTGGTTCTCGATGTGTCTAAAAGCATTGATGGAAGAACTAAGAATTAAAGGAAAGGTTAGGAACCTAAAGAAATTTATGAATATGAAGGAGAAGATGGTTATCAACACTTTTATACTCATTAGGAACCTTAGGAACCCCCAATGGGTTCTTGGTTCCTACTTCACACTTGACACACAAACAAAAATTGACTAAGGAAAAATATATAGCAGGTGTTTAAACCAAAGTGAGTGTGAGGAAGGAAGAAGGCACACATCGAGACCAAAGCTCAAACCTTGTTAGGGTACTGAGGTGATATGAGGTATGCATTGGGCTTGAGACCTGACACCTAACAATGGAAAGGGTGTCACAGGGGTTCAAATTTTTTAACACCTTTTAGGCACACAACAACCCCAAATCATGAATATAATGTAGTGTGGCAAGGGTTGTAAATTTTCAATCTTTTATTTTCCTTCATGTAATAGGCATAAACCTTGATCCTCAAAAATCTCAAAGCAAAAAAGGAAAACAAAGATGAGAAGCTCGATGTTGCATGGGAAATCTATAGTAAACCATAAACTTTCCATCTTTTGTGCTTGCCTTATTTGCAACACCATGAATGTTGCAACAACCCTCCCTAACAGATTTTAACTGTTTCTCCATATATCCAAGTGAAGAATGTGGTACCATACTACATTTATTATTTGTAAACATATTTACTTGTTAGGTAGCACCTTCAATATGCGACTTTGATGGATTTCATGGGCGATTTCTCTAGTTATTGTACTCAAACCCATGAATCATTAATGAAGGGGCATGATATGGGTTAAAGGAATGTTCTTCCACATTTTTTTAAAGATTAAATTATATTTGCAAAGGATACTTGTCAATTATGTGTTAGTGGAGGTTGTGGCTAGGGTTTCTTGTGTTGCACAACTTTGTGGCAACCTGTTCACCTTCCTATCATGGGTATTGTAGACAACTAAATTTGGACACTTAATTTATCCAAATTTATCCCCTTTCATCTAAGCATCCCCTTATTTGCATTAATTAAGTAATATCACTATTATTTAATTAATATCCTTAATTCTGCCAAATCCTAGAGTATTTAATTAATAAATAAATACCTTATCTCTTTAATCCTCTTTGTCATCAAATAAATTAAATAAATATGACATTTATTTAATTCCTCATATGTCACATCCTCCATCATTTTTATCTAATCTTAATCCATCTTCTAATCTCATCATTAGGGATGTGCACATGCCTAATCCTCGATTAGGATGTGTCACATCCTCCAACTTTTGCAAGTTGGCCTCTAATCTCTCTTATCCACCTAACCCTCCTCTAATACTTCATTAACAAGCCTAATCAACCTCTCAAAGAATTTTTAATTCCTTTTATCCTTCCAAGGAATATTAAATTCCTTTTTATCTTCCCCATGTGATCTTTGACTTGTCACATCAAGTCACATGTGAACTCTTCCTAATTTCCCACTTACCTCTAATATTTCATTAATTTGTCTAATCAAGTACTTGCACAACCTTAATCACTTAATTAGGTCAGCCTAATCTCCATATCATTTATGGAATGTGTCCTAAGTCAACCTTATTAAAGGATTTCTCCTTTTCAAGAAGGCACCCCTTTCCCCATGTGCATTTTTAATTCACATTTAATCCCCCAATGCATTTCAAAGAATTTTAAATTCTTTCTCTCATTCCCATGTGGATATTTGAGGAATTTTTAATTCCTCACATGTCCTCTCACCCACATGGGGACAAAGACCTGCTTTATGAGGAGATCTTGTCTAAATCCCAAGGTACTATGTAGTACCTCCATGTCATGTACTCTCATTCCAACTCACTTACACATCATCTTTTTCAAGCCACTTCACATGACACATGTCAAGATGTGAGGGCTTGTGAGTTCTCAACTCACCATAGCCCTACATCTTGGCCTTGTTGGTTTAATCTCAACTGTCCATTTCCCTAGAGAATTCAAAATTCTCTATAAATGCCCCATATTTTCTCTCATTTTGGGAGGAGATTATTGTGCTAGCCAAACTCTTGCAAATTTTTCATTTGAGCCATACTTAGCCAAAATACTTGCATTTGCATCCACTTTCACCCATTTTTCCATCCATCTTACAATCCACACTTGCATCTTTCCATCCAAAGAGCATACACTATATCAAAGATCGAAGGGCCAACCAAAGGAAAACTCAATAAGGTAAAATGTTCCATTTTGTTTTGTTAAGATAAACAATTTCCCAATCTTGAGGTGTAGGGTGTTTATATTTGTTTTTTGCACTCTTTTGTTTGCTGCTTGTTTTCTAACACATATTTTCGCCTATTCACAGGTATATCTACCTTGGTTGCCATATTTTGAAGGAAGATAATATTTTTGGTTGGGAGAGAGCATAGCAAAGAAAAAACTTACAATGTAGAATCAAAGGGTTCATCTAGTTCCAATTTTGGGTGTTGGTATTTTGGCTTTGTAATGGTCCAAGTTTATCCCAAATATGTAATGATGCTTGTAATTATTATAGAATAGATGATTAATGGAATATTTGACATTGATAGTTAGTTAGCTAGATGACAATAAAATTCTTGTAAATATTTTACAAGATATATTTTTAGAACAATAACGTAGATGTATGTGTATGTGCATGGATTACTAAGTAGTTTCATTTGATGGTTTGTAACTATTTATGGTTTTTTAAGATGTATGTGTAGATCCTATATTGTTTGTGCATTTTGGAAAATGTGTTCTTTTATGATGTGTTAAATAAATCATCACCTTAATTACAATCATTACATATTTGATTAGATTCAAAGACTTTATTTCCCTAGTAAATGAAGGCACTAATTTATACTCATTCTCTCTCTCCACCATCCTCAACACACTCAAAACTCATAAATTTAGATGTATTTCAGTTTTCTTTGGTTTAGTGTGCTCTACTACCATGTCTGAATGTTTATAACATCTAAGGAGCTATCTATTAAAAGGTGATAAGCCTTACATGTCAAAATAACACATAGGTATATTGTGACATCAGTATTGGGATACACTGTGTAATGGGTATGGTTTGTTGTTAGTGAATGTTTAGTCTTCCAATAATAAAATTAACACCTCAAGGAAACCATCCCTTGGTCTTGCAAGGCTAGAAGTGAAGGAGTTCTTAACAATCTAAACTATTGGTCCTTAGCTACCCAACTTGAAGATAGGTTTGCAATGATCTTCCCAAGTTTGACACCCTTAACACTTGGGAGATTGTTATATCAAACCTTAGAGATTTGGGGTCTATAGGTCAAATCACCAACAATATCCATTCAAATATTCCTTATATTATGTCATAATATATATCATAATTTGTTCAATAAGTGTAACTCCCACATATGACTCAAGTATGCATCGTAGATACTCTTACATTTTTTGTGAGGGAGGCCCAACTTATAGATATAAATCTTGATGCAAGAATCTAATTTAGCCTATTTTTTTAAAACTATAGAGATCAAAGAGATATATCCTCATTAGGGAATTATTTTTTGATTGAATAAGCAGGGAAAGAGACCTAACCCTTACAAAAATAGAACAACAATCCAGAGACCAACATCAAGACAAAATAACATAAAAAAGGAAGCAAGACAGAAAGAGAACCACTTCCCCAAACCCAATCAACCGAAAACATTAGCCTATACCAACTGCATCAAACATTATAAACCTATCAATAATCCCAGAAAGATATAACCAGTCCATCTTAATATCCATCTGCAAAAAAGGTTATATAAGCATAACCTTAATAAAGTATCCAACAAATAATCAGAGTTCTTAACAGAGATAAAAGTAGAAATATAATAGTGTAGGCAACTACGGTGTATACCACCAAAATACCTTAGAGAGGAGAAAAAAAACTTCATGATAGTAAGTAACAAAAAGCAGAAGAAACAAGAGCCAAGGATTAAGTATCCTCAATAAGCCTCCATGCCTTCACCAAAAAAATCCTCAAAGTTAGATTTGGACTCCATCTTTCTTGACAAATCGACCTCAATGTTATTCACCTTTTTCCTCTACTTTTTCTTGATTCTTCCTTGTCCCGAGATAGTATGCATTACATCTTTTTTCATTACCACATCCACAACCCTGCAAAAATTCTTCACATCACTCTCAAGTGCCTAGAACCTACTGGCATTTTCATCCTTCTGCATCATTTTTTCCAACAACTCCATCCTTTCCTCCAACCTTTGCACTCTAGCAATATCTAAACCCGACATGTTATCTTTCAAGTCATCATTACCAAGGTTAGTAATATCCATATCCTCTAGGTCATTAGTAGCAGTTCCTTTTTCCTCATCCATATCAGTTTCCTCTTCAACATCCTGCATATCCTCATGTGGCATACCCCCTTCCTCCTCCTCTTGGCTATAATCTTCCATGTCCTCTGACCCTAACACCTCCTCCTCAGGAAACCCACCATCACCCATACTATCTGGCACATAATCCTCAGAGGAGGAATCCTTTTCCTCCCTTGCCACCTTCTTCCCCTTATTATCCAGAGACCCTTCCACATTCTTTTCTTCTAAACTTTTTGATTTTTTACTGTTATCAAACCCATTCTACGCAGTGATGAGGTAAAAATAACCTAATCATAATAATACCATAAAGACCTATTTTATATATGCAAAATCCTTATCCTCTGCCAATTAATTAAATTTTAGGAGAAATAATTGCTTAACTTTTAAAGAGAAATTGTACAAACTTTATTTCTTTTGATTTATTGAAGTATTTTTCCAATACAGATTTAATGGGTTATTTTAAGTGTTTTGTAGGATAATAATCGGTCATCAAGTTGCAGATTAAGAGCATTCAGCTAGCACGTGCTCTAGAACAGGTTGAAGGTGTGTGCTAGAAACATGCTCCATAACTTTAGGGTGATGGACCGAAGATATAGTTACTCTTTAAGTCTTAATTTTTGTTATGCTTTAAGTCAAAAACTTCATGGCTCGCCTTGAGCCTCTTTAATACTGTTGTAATGGGTTTTAAAGAAATACAAGTTATTTATAAATCTGTTATAGACTTTTTCAATGGTTATCTATACCATCTGAAATATAGGATTTAGTTAGAGTTTTCTATAAAAGACATAATCTCCAGAAGTAGAATATATAGTGACAAAAGTAATGTTATGATGTCAATATATATTCTGATCTTATGAATAAAGAGATTATCATATAAAATTTCTACGTTATGAGTTATGGATAATAATTATGGTTGATGGAAGCATTTTTTAATTAATTGTGGATGTGAGCTGAGAACAAACGTGATAACCTGCGAGTTGGCCACTCGAGGGGAGATAACTTAAGTACATAAGTGTTTTCCTTTCTGTTATTTTTATTACATTGTTATTCTGTAGGGAATTATTGAGTTTGTTGTTGTGAAATCTAAGTTCTGAAGTACTTGTTGTCTTTCACTTCCATAGTTTTTCATTGTTCACTGTTAGAATCTTTGTTTAATAGGGAAGATGTTTAACAAATTATTTATAAGCTTTTCTACTTTTGTAGTTTGCCAGTTCTTTAGTTTATTTGTTTATGTATTCATTAACTTAGTTGTCATGCTTTCTAAATTAGTTTTTTTCTATTCTTTTTAGTTTAAATATTTCCTGCTTTCTTTAGGATAAATTGTGTTATAGTTTCTTAGTTAGACGACTTTAGGTTAGAATTAATATTAGTTGCTGGGTATGTGCAAGATCATGATGGACCAAAAAGTGGCAATATGATGGGTATGTGGCTGACGACATTTTTTTTACCCAAAATTGACGAAATGAAAAGGGTTTTTAAAGGAGATTCACAACTTTCCACCAATATAAATTATGATTTACTTTGAATTTAATAGGTAATTATTATTCATTTTCTATTCAAATTACGACTAATGTCCTGATTGATAGGCTGATTGAAAAACATCTATAGCTTTCAAACGGTATCACATTTTTTGAATCCAAAACATAAGTCACATTCTATGCTTCATGTACTATAGGATTAAAAAAATAAAAATTGAATTTCATGAAGTTTTGACCAAGTTAAGGTTGTTAGACATACAATATTTTTTATATTTTTTAAAAGTTATAATAAAAAATTCATAATTAATTATTTACTTGGAAAAAAATTACAAAAATATGCATCACATTGGGACATGAGTCCTCTACTTATATCTAAAATCTTATAAAAAAATATTATCATTTTATTGTGGTTAGGGTGGTCAGACAGACACCTACTTTTTATTTTTTCCTTGAAATTTAAGTACTACTACATTGAAATTTCAAATTTTCACCAAATAGATTTTTTTTTCTTTAAACAAACCTAGTAGTTTAGAAAATACATTCAGTTTTCTACATATTCTATTCTTACTTATTTTTGAAATAATATAGATAACTTATTCAATTTTTTATGTCAAGTTTCCTAACTCTGATTTTTCTAAATTTTTTGCCACTTAAGGGCCTGTTTTTTCCATGATGATCCTGCACATACCCTGCTATAAGAAGTTAGAAAATCTAGGGGAGATAGTCCAAACTTCTTTTATTGCAAATTTCCCTGAACACTACCCGATTGACATATTAAATTCAATCCTCTAAAGTAATGGGATCTAACGACAGCCTATCACTTTTTGGCATCATTGCTGCTTCAACTGCATCTTTTGACAATGCTCTAGAATCTTCATTCGGTTGTTGCTTCAACTGCATCTTTCGGCGATGCTCCAGAATCTTCATTCAGTTGTTGCTCCAGTTGCATCTTTCGGTAATGCTCCAGAATCTTCATTCGGTTGCTGCTTCGGCTACATCTTTCAGCGATGCTCTAGAATCTTCATTCGGTTGTCACTCCAGCTGCATCTTTTGACAATGCTATGGAACCTTCATTCAATCACCATTTTGGTTTCATCTTTCTCTTATGCTCCGGAACTTATTTACCTTCTTTGTTTCGAGCACGTACTTTCGCGTGCTTTGGAACTTTCTTGCTAGTTCTAAGCGTGTACTTTTCTGCATGCTCTAGAACTTATTCATCATTTCACTCTATCACTCCTTTTCATAGAATTTCAACTTTCTTCAATGTTTTGATTATCATACATCGGTTCACATGCCTTCTTTCTTTTTCTTTTTTGCCATGATAAATAAAAGAAACCTGCCATGACAGTTTGTCTTCATTAATTCCTTCATCATTCATAAAGCTTCCTCACTCATGTCATAATAAATAAGTCATCATCTCAGCCAATACCAATGCGTCACCCTATCAAGTTGGTAAAGGTACAAGATCTTCAAGCGATCATAGAATATAAGTACAAAATCTTGCTTTAAATAAGTAGTTATTTTTTAATAAAGTATAATTAATTGGCACAAGTTTCCCTTCCCAATTTAGTAAATTGAGCCACTTGGTGATTAATTGCTAAGTACGATACTCTTTTTGTGGCCCTTCATGCAAATTAGCATTATTACACAGTAAGCTTTGGGAAAAAGTAAAATAAATAATCACAGCTTGATCATATTTTCAAAAATAATTGTGCACAAGTTTTTGGCACTATCAAAATTTTCAGCAAGGTGGTAGAGACAAGACAAAAAATGGGTGGTACAAAGAAGAAATTTGAGTCAGCTTCTGCAGAAAAATTGTTGGGGTTAAGTAACATTTCCAGGTTGTTTGAGGAAGTGGGTTGGTTTGATTTTATCTAAAAGTTTGAAGGATATAATGAAAATTTGGTGAACACATTCACAAAAAATTACTCTAATGGTCAGGTGACACTGCATGAGAAGCGTTTTAAGGTGAGTCCAAAAATTATTTCTTCTCTTTCAAGGTTAGAAAATACTAGCATTAGAATATCAGAAACAACACAAATAACATATTAGAAATTATCAGAATTGTTTCTTAGACAAGGGGACCCTCAACGCATGATAGTTATCAGTACTAGGGGACAAAATAAGGGGTTTCAACAAGCTTCTATATTAGAACCCTGGGGAATTGCAGTTGCATGGATTATTAAGTATTTTACTTGTGAAGGCCAACTTACTACTATTGTAGGACCTACATTTTGCATGTTAATACATTTGCGGCATGGGAAAGAAAACTCTTCTCTTAGGGTTAATTTGCCTCACTTTTTGAATGATTATGTTAATTCTTTGATAGAAAGATATAAAATTGGTTTAGGGCCACTAAAGCATCATGGGTTAATTCAATTAATTTGCAAATATCATTTTCGTAACAAACCTAGAAGCAAATGGGAAATTTTTTTGGGGAAGTTTGACAAGCCTATGCTAGGAAGGAAATTAGAACTAGGAGAAACTTCAAAACAAGTTACTTCACCTTCTGAAGCAACTTCCCCTGAGGACCCTAAGGCTCCTGAAACCCAAATTCCCACCATTCCTGGTGAGGAAGTGCCATAATTTAAAAATGAGGAGTTTGAAACCCTAGGCCAGGCAGAAGATGTTGAGATAATAAATCCAAATGTAGATAGTAATCCTTTTAAGAAGAGGAAATGAAGGACAGTTCTTACTTATCAAAATGCTCCAACAATTTTAACTTATCAGGATACTCCTCCTTTAAGGAGAAGCAAAAGATTATCCTCTAAATCTACAGAAACCCCAGTGTAGAGTAGAGGGAGTAGATCAAAATCTAAAAAGAAAAAGAAACCCTTGGAAATTGATGAATAGATTCACCAATCCTTAGAGAAAGAAATTTTTGTTGAAGAAATGCATTCTCATTTAGTGTCTAAAGAAGAAGCCTTTCACCAAGAAAAACATAAAGAAAAAAAATAAAAATCTCCACCTCCTATGGAGGTTGATGATAGTGTGTTAGGAAATTTTTCTCTTGTTATCAATAAAGTTGTTGAAATGGTTGAAAATGAAAACATTAATACATAATTGGAAAAGTTAAAACTAGAAATTGAAGAGCTAAGAAGTCAGTTGCACAAAAATAAGGAACATATGGAATTGCAACAAGAAGAAATAATGGTATGCATGGCTGTAATAAGCAAAAGGGATCAGGAAATTTAGGATTTAAAATTGCAGGTACAAGGAAAAGATACATTCATTAGTAAATTGAAAATACAAATTTAGAGTTGTAATCAGGAAAATAAGGTACACAGAGCTGGTTTAAATAAATAAATTCAAGGTTTAAAAGAAAATTTTATGCTTATGTTTTCAGCCTTTGAGGAAGAGAAGAAAAGACAAAAAGAAGAATTAAATGCTTCTCTTACTAGAATTATGGAATTAGAGCAAGATTTGTAGGAAAGCACAAGTAAACCAATGGTGGAATCCAAAGAAGTTCAAACCAAACCAATGATAACTGAATGGTTCCAAATTTAGATTCCTCCATTATTAATGAAATGGATGGAATGGTGCTATTTCCTAAGGAATGCACAGATTGAAAATGGAAATGGTGTTGTTAAAAGAAGCATTTCATAAAGCCTATAGGGGAAACAAGATGTATATTAGATAAAATAATTTATTTTGTCTTGTAGAAGACCATCAAGATTGTATTCAATGTTTTTAAATGAACAATGCTTTAGATGGAAATTACTCAGAATTTATAATGACTAGCCACATGAACCTAATGACAAAGAATTTGTTAAGATATTTGCAGACTCAAAGCCTAAAGATCAAGACATGCTTTGTGAATTCTTTACTCATGATCTTCTATTAGAAAAACATATCTTTATTAATCTTTTTGTGGGAGAAGTGCAATTGAGATCTTTGTTGTCTACTAGAATCAAATGCATTAGCAAGAACGTAACAAGGAATATGCCCAAGTAGAGAAAAGTGTAGGTCTTCAAATGAGATCTCCCAATAGTAGACCTGCAGCTTTCAAGAATTTTTTTTTAGCTCTTCTATTGGATGAGAAAATGAAGGGAAGATATGATGAAATCCTTTGAATCCGTTACAATCATTTCATGGATCAAGGGAAAAATTTAATTGGTAAATCTTGGCATGCTTGTGAAGAAAGATATACTCCATTACCTGTATATTTAAAGAAAAGAGAGTTGATTTCCCCTCTTAGCATCAGATGGTCTTTCAGAAGAGCGGATGCCTTAGCTAAAATCTTGGAAGATCTCAAAACAAAGAGGATGGGAATGAGGTATAAACCTCCCTTGTTGCTATATCCAACCCCTGCTTTTCATGTTAATATAGATCAAGATGATAGAGTTTTTCAGTGAATGGAAAGGGGGAGTTTCTTTCCATAGAGGCTTCCACCATGCACCTGTTAACTTTAATGTAACAGCAAGGGATTTGTATGACATTAGTGCACAATATGAAGAATGGAAGAGAGGACAGAGCTATAATCAAGGGGCAGGACGACCTGCCAGGAATTAGGAAGGGGAGGAAATCATGAGGTAAAAATAACCTCATCATAATAATACCATAAAGACCTATTTTATATATGCAAAATCCCTATCCTCTACCAATTAATTAAATTTTAGGAGAAATAATTGCTTAAATTTTAAAGAGAAATTGTACAACTTTATTTCTTTTGATTTATTGAAGTATTTTGCCAATATAGATTTAATGGGTTATTTTGAGTGTTTTGTAGGATAATAATCAGTCATCAAGTTGCAGATTAAGAGCATTCATCCAACACGTGCTCCAGAACACATTGAAGGTGTGCACTGGAAACATGCTTCAAAACTTTAGGGTGATGGACTGAAGATATAGTTACTCTTTAAGTCTTAATTTTTGTTATGCTTTAAGTCAAAAATTTCATGGCTCGACTTGAGCCTCTTTAATACTGTTGTAATGGGTTTTAAAGACATACAAGTTATTTATAAATCTGTTATAGACTTTTTCAATGGTTATCTATACCATCTGAAATATAGGATTTAGTTAGAGTTTTTCTATAAAAAACGTAATCTCCAAAAGTAGAATATACAATGACAAAAGTAATGTTATGTTGTCAATGTATTTTCTGAGCTTATGAATAAAGAGATTATCATTTAAAAATTTTGTGTTATGAGTTATGGATAATAATTATGGTTGATGGAAGCATTTTTTAATTAATTGTGGATGTGAGCTGAGAACAAATGTGATAACCCATGAGCTGGCCACTCAAGGGGAGATAGCTTAAGTAGATAAGTGTTTTCCTTTCTATTATTTTTGTTACATTGTTATTTTGTAGGGAATTATTGAGTTTGTTGTTGTGAAATCTAAGTTCCAAAGTACTTGTCTTTCACTTCCATAGTTTTTCATTGTTCCTTGTTAGAATCTTTGTCGAATAGGGAAGATGTTTAATGAATTTTTTATAAGTTTTTCTACTTCTGTAGTTTTCTAGTTCTTTAGTTTAGTTGCTTCTGTATTCATTAACTTAGTTGTCATGCTTTCTAAATTAGTTTTTTTCTATGCTTTTTAGTTTAAATATTTCCTACTTTCTTTAGGATAAATTGTTTTACAGTTTCTTAGTTAGATTGCTTTAGGTTAGAATTAATATTATTTGCTATAAGAAGTTAGAAAATCTAGGGGAGATAGTCCAAAATTCTTCTATTGCAAATTTCCTTGAACACTACCCAGTTGACATATTGAATTCAATCTTCTAAAGTAATGGGATCTAACGACAGCCTATCACGTAGCCAAAGCAAGGAAAGTTGATCTTCGACCCACTGGGGTGGAAAATTCAAGGTTGTTATCATTATCATTAGGTATAGTTATAGTGTTAGGGTCAACCCCCAACTCACGAATCATCATTTTTCTCTTCTTGTTCACTAAGGGAGCAATGAGAGTTGCACTACATTTTTTCAAAGTAATTTTAAGGAGAGCCAACCAAGAGGGGTCCAAAAAATTAGGGGAGGCCTTAGTAGAATATTTGGTTGGGGAGTGGGGATGGCTTTCTAAAAGCTCAATTTTAACAAAACTCTTGGGAGTAGGATTTTTAATCAAAATTTCAAAAACATTTCTTTGTGAAGTGGTAGCTAAGACATATTTGCATATGGCATGACTCAAACCCTAGTGCAAAGGAGGGTTAGCACCATTGGTAAAGCTTTGGATTAGGGAGGAAAAGAGGAAAAAAGGTAAATTTATTTTCTCAAGGTGTTGGATATGGTTCAGAATAGGAAAGTGATAACCGTGGATAGATTGAAAATGACCTTCTAACATAAATTATTTTATCACAAATAAGCAAACATTATGGTAAGGTGGAGGAAGCAAAACCCTAGAGTAACCATTTTGAAATCTCTAAGCTATTTATTTTGCTTCAAAAACTTATCAATATAAGTTTGATATTTTCTAGTGCTTACCTTAGCAATATTTTTCCCTTCATACGCAAGCCCTGACGCTTTGGCTATGAGCTTAGCATCAACAAAAAAATGGAGACCACCCACCTCAACTTCCCACTCTTTTCAGGCATTCACAAACTTGTAGCTAAGTTGTTCACTGTAACCCTCCATGGCTACAAAGTAAGGAGTAAACCCAACTCACTCAAACGAACCCCAAAGATATGCATTCTTTTTCCGAGAGTCACAATTACTCGGCGTCATCCTCTTTCTAGGACCTCCCATGGTATTTTCCTTGGTAGAATAATTCTTAGGAAGGAGTAAATACTCTACTCTTCGGCCTTCCTCATTCACAACAATAGCAACAGGTAATTCACAAACTTTAGTTTTGATAAAGACTTGGTGGCTTTTTATTTGCAAGAATAATAGCTCGAACCTTCTGGCAGTTTTTTAAAATAATCAATCTAAATGCAAGGCCAATTTTCATATTTTTAAATCCTTCCATTAAGAGAAATGACAACTTTGCCACCTTTTTGAGTCATGATTACTCTTTTTTATTACCTACCTTCACATCGGCAATAATACATTTCAAAATGTCTTTTCTCAAATCAATCACAATATTTTTAGAGGTGTGAGTAACAATCACTATACCCACTTTCACATCTTTCTTATTAACACATGAGATTTCCAAATTGATCTTGTTGTGCAATTTTCACACACACGCCCCGTTGAAAGCAGTGACCCTCCTTTTTCTTGTTTTTCTCTTGCATTTTCCTTTTTGTAGGGTCTTGACTTCATCCCCTTAAAGGATAAGTCCCTCGGTCTGAGTCTCGATTCACCCATGTGCACATTGATAAAATTGCATTTGAGATGCTCTCTTACAGCTTGGAATTATAGCCTAACACTTAGGAATGCCCTTTAAGTCAAAATTTGTGAAAATCAGGAGAAATTGGTTAAGTATGGGTGATTTTCAGAGAATTCGAGTAAGCTCGAATTATCCAAACCTTAGTCTGGTTGGATAATTTGAGGTACCTCAGATTATTTGAAATCCATTCCCCAATCACATTTTTGAAAATTTCAAAACATCTTGTCATGCATTAATCGGGGGTCATTTATTGCACCAAATCGATAATATATTTCATTTTGCTCTCCATTTCACTCACTTGCATTCGAAAGAAGTTTGAGAGAAACCAGGACTTCTTCATAGCATATCAAAGTTTGGATTTCTCGGGAGATTCCTTGCAGAGATTGTGGTCATTGTTGGATTTTGCAGCCTTCTTATCAATCTGTTGGGTTTCTTCTCTAGGGTTTTGTGTTTAAAAGGTATGTTCCCCATCTACTTTGATCTTGTTTTAAGTTCCACCCTTGAATCTATAAGTAATGAGTGAAGTCGATTTACCTTGAGGTCAGAATGGTCCATTTCTTGAGTAAATTGTTGTTTATATGGTACAGTTAGGGTTTATTGTTGCATCATGCATTTCTAGGGCATGAAAGATGGGCATGTTGGGGTTCTCATTTCAATAGTTTTAGAGAGTGCATGTTAGAGGACTTCCCATTCTAAATTTTTGATGTTGCACCTATGGAGGGAAGTAAATCTATCTTTGACATTTTGTTGGCTCAAACCCTAGGTAGAAAGTCTCCTCTCGCGAGCCATGAGTATGAGTTTTAGATCCAAATCATTAAGATATTACATGTAATTGCATTAATATTTTTTAAATAATCTATTTGTTAGGGAAATTGATCGAGTTTCATGATTTTAACTCAAAGATTTCAAAACTTAGAGTTTCTCGGTACCTTGGTAGAATCTTGGTGAATTTGAGCGAGCTAGAATTACCCAAGCCTTAATCCGCTTGGATAATCTGAGGTTTCCTGGATTTTCTAAAGGTCCCATGATTTAAAAATAATGATTTTAGTCTTCATTCGGTAATTCCAAGCCACCCTAGATTTTTTGAACTTTGGGGAATTCAAGGCAGGCAATTTTTTTTTAATTTTCTCTAGATTTCATACTTGATGCTCAACTTTGGAGTTCATGTTGGTTTCAATGTTTGAATGCACTTGTTCATTGATAGTTTAACTTTCAATATCTCATGGATTTCAACTCACAAGTTAGATGTGATCAGTTTACCTTTAGATGGCTAAATTTGATTAATCTTGACTCGCTTGGATTACCCAAGCCTTAATCCACTCGGAGAATTTGAGCAAGCTTGGATTTTTTGAGTTTCTTGTTTTGATCTCAAAATTCAATCTAAATGATTAATATTTGATACTATTGTTGATGATTCCATTTGCTTCAATGATAAAATTAGTTTCATTTATTATTTCCATGTGTTATGTTGGTACTTTCCTTCTGGTAATTGTGGTCTTGTGTTAACAAATGCAGGTAGAGGAAAGCCCAGATAAGACCACCAGAACAAAGGATGCTCTAGCATAGGAAGAAGTCAGAAAGAGGCAAGAGAATGAGGTATGATATTAAAGGAATTTGGCCTATAAAAAATATTACCTCTGCATGGTCAAGGATCACAAACACCAATATGGGCCACATTGACTATGATGACCTCCACCAAAGGATGTTTGGAAAGTTACCAACTGAGCTTGCAAAAAAGATCACCCACACAGGACTAGCACAAGTAGTAGGATTTCCACCCACACAACTATGTCTTGAACTAGTTTTGGAGTGTACAAATCACTATGATTCCAAGACAAGGATCATTGTTGGGCCTCAAGGAAGAGTGATGGAAAATATGACAAAGGAATCAATTGCAGAGGTCTTCAACATTGCCTCCAATCACAAGCTAATTGAAGAGATAAACATTGGGGAGTTTACTAAATTTTATGAGGAAGATCCCAACAGAGCCTTGGAGATAATAAAAAATGCTTGGATTCTAAATCCAAAACCACACTATTCAAAATTGCCAAAGTAGCTACACAGGAGTCATTTTAAATAGGAATATAGTGACGTCATGACTCTCCTAGGTAGATTCATGGGAGTGGAGGAGGCACACATATTCCAACCTTTGATGTTCCACCCTATCACTCAGATTGTAGCCAACAAACATTACCATTGGGCAAGGATCATCAACAATAATATAGATGCCCAATTGAGGAGTGTGCAGGAGACCAACAAGTTCACTATGACTTCATATTTGGTATATATCCTAGCACACAAGAATAAATACAAAGGTCTCAGTTGTAAAGGAGTCTTGGGGCAAGATAGGATATGGGAGGTATATCCTCAACTACAATATAAAACATCAAATTACATAAGGGATAATGATGCTTTCTTTATGTACATTCCTAGATTGTTGCAACATGCCCTTCACATGAGAATCATCTACAGATGTAACAAATTTGATAAATAATTATTGCCAAAGCTTTATTCAATTCCAAAGGTTTACATACATTCGAGTGCAGGGATCACTAGTTTTTCCCCTCAAATTGCCAAGATATCTCACCAACAAGCTCCTTCTATTAGAGTTCATAGAGCAGATGGTTGGCTTTGAGGAAATCTTATAGAAAGGCAACATAAAGAAGAAAGGTTTGGAATCAAAATTCCCATTGAGAGTAGGTGTATTGGAGGCTTTCCCTTTTATTCAGAGTGCCCAAGATTCATAGGAGATGACTCAATTTGAGTAGTATTATGATACTAATAGAAGCAATTTTGATCCTTATGGGAAGGCTGCCAAGCAAGAAAATAGGAATTTCAAGCACAAGCATCATACTGAAGATTATTGGGCTAATTGTAGAGATGAATCAGAGGTTATCAAAAGAAGGTTTTCTAAACTACCTTTAAGATTGATCAAATTTTACATAATTTTAGAAGTTCAAGACCAAGTGGAAGATGATGAAGCAGACCTTCTTCAACATCATTATTACGAACCATATAGAAACAAGCCATTGCCCCCAATAAATTTCTCAAAAGAGGAGATAACTGATTTAATCAAATCACTGATCCAGTTAAGAAATATTCCAAGTTGTGGGTCAAGCATCAAGTATTATAATTAGAAGTTGATGGTGTTAAATTCACTTATGATCTAATGGGATCTACATGGAGTCTCATGATGAAGAAGAAGTCAAAGCTAACATACAAGATGAAATTACTGAACCCCGTGAGGAGGAAGCCATTCAAGAAATAGTGTCAATTAAGAGAAGAACATGGAGCCAAGCGCAAAAAAAGAGGGTGCCTCAAGATAAAGAAAATGTTGAAGAAAGAGAGGCCTCACAACCAATGAGGAAGAGAAGGATAATTACTAAAAGATAGAAGGTTGCAAAAGCTAGGAAGAATGAGGTTGTTATAGATACTTCTTGAGCTGCAAAGGTAATAGAATTAGAGAGTTCAGGGGAAAGGACCCAATTCTATGTAAGGAAGAATTTTCCCAAGAAAAACATTGTTCAAGTAGAGCAAGTTAAGATAGTAGAAGAGGAGTTGCATGATGAAGAGACACCTACAGATGATGCTAAAAATAGAGCAGCTAGAGGAAATAATTCTCTTGTTTCTTCTCAACCTTCTTTATATAAGAACATACAAAGTGATGAGGATGCACTTCCTGAGGAGGGTAACATATCTAACAATCTTGAGCAGTTAAATGAGGAGGATGACAACATTTCTACCCCTGATAGTGGAGAATGGAGGAGATTTGTGCAAGAAATGAAGCAATCAACCTCTAGTTTTGAAAGCAAGAATATAGAATCAAAGGTGGTTCAAGTAAAAATGAAAAAATCTCCTAAGAAGGTGATAGTGGATGAGCCACAAAATAATCCAGAGGAAGAAGCTGATAAAGAAGAAGATGTTGTAGATAGTCCTACTCAGGACAAAGAAGGACAAGAGAATCAACCAGAGGTTGAAAGAGATGTTGAAGTGAATGTGACTGATAGTCCTGATAGGGAGGTGACAACTGAAGCATCTACAGCTCCATACTGGCTAGAAAAGAGGCTAAGAAAAAACCCAATCATTGTACAGGAGAAAACCCCAAGTTGGGATAAGCTACTTGAGCAACTTGGACAACCCAAGTAGAGGAAAAGAGCTAAAATTGTTTCCAAGATTACAAGAGATGAATTCAATAACAAGGTAGTTCATGTGGTTGTACCTCCATCAAATAAGTTTAAGGATGAAGTTAGGTCTTTGTATTAAAAAGTGCAAACAATCAATCTAGGGCCTACAATAGAAGATCAAGAGAAGGAAGAATTCTAGGAGTCCTCTTAGGCCATCTTGAGAAGGTTAGAAAAAGAAATGGAGGAGAAGGAGAAATTGCAAAAGAACTAAATGTTGTATATAAGTATGTGCAACACTTGATGAAGCCCCCACAAATTATGGGTAATGAGGGAGTTGTGCCTGAAGGATTTTTTCCTAAGGAGGTAGTCAATGGGATTAAAAGATTAAAGTCTTTTGTGCACTCACACACAGTTGGCTAATGGATGTAAGTAGCAAAGGAGATGAGGCCATTGAGAAATTCTGAAAATATACACTAATGCCTCTGATTTTCTTGAACGTTCTCTTTGTTGCTGATTATAATAAGATTGATGAATCCACTACCAATGAATTGAAGAAGATTTTGCAAGTATCGAAGGAAGACATGGCCAAGTTGAATATCTTCTCCCAAGATGAAATTGGTAAGATAAAGGAATGGGTAGAAGTCTAGAACTACAGGAAGGAGCTCCTTACTAAGGCATTGAAGAAAATAATGAAGCTTCAGGGAAAAATGAAGGAAATATATAACAGTTGCATCACTTTCTTAAGATAGTCACTGGTAGAAAGAAATTTGGGCAAAAGAATATGAATGTCAGTAGATTACAGGCATGGTGGCATGAAGTTCATGCTCCATCCGATGGTGCTCCAATTGCTAAAGAGAATCTAGAGGATGCAACCATTTACATTTCAAAATTAGATAAGTACCATGAGTTGCAAATAGAATGGAATAAAGCTATGCCTCAATATTTGGAGGAATTCAAAAATCATAAAACTAGAGTTAAGTTTATTCCAGTTCCAGATTTAGAAGATATGATATTCGAGAAATAAAAAGAATTATTTGATAAATTGGGATCCAATTAGGAAGGAGAGAAAGAAGATAATCAACAAACAGTTTCCTAGTTTTTTGTGCCAGACATGTCACCCCAGCTAGCCAGGATAAGCGACCTTGAATTTTGTACCACAAAAAGATGCTATTGGAGGAACTAGGTCGACCTAGAAAAGTCTCAAACATTAAATGCAAAAAAAAATTATTTTATTAAAAGAAGCTTGTAGGCTAACCTGTTTTTGGCTACCCATTTTTGTAACTCTAATTGGGTCGACCTAGTATGAGATCTCTATAAATTGGGAATTTTGTCTCATTTGTAATGGTTAGAAATTATAGAAAGCTAAGTGATAGTTGCAAGAGCTAGAGCTAGGCTAGGAGTTAGTATTTTCTGAGAGCAAGTGTGCAATACTAAATACTAGAATTGTTGCAACATTGGGTGATTCAATATAAGTAAAGACATTGTTCTTTGGTGCTCTTTCTTGTGTTGATTTATCTTGCATGGTTCTTGTTATTCCATCTTTTGAGATTGATTTGATATCATTATATATATGTTAGACTTAGAGTTAGATTTGATGCAATAGTGTTTGTGATTTAATACTTGAAGTGTTTAAGCAATCCTTGGTCCATACTTTTAGCAGCTTGTTGATTGTAAATTGTTGTGTAAAGTTAGTCTAGACTTTAAATTCATGTGCTAAGTTCAATTGTGGGTATTTATTTGTTTCAATTGCAAAATAGGGTTGATTTGGATGAATGTCTCATGATCTAAAAACCTTTAACTCCTTAGAAGATTGCATTGTTTTTGTTAGATTGCAAATTAGGTATGGGTTAAGCAGGAATTAGTTTTGAGGGATTGGTCCACTTTGAGTGTTTTGTCATTTGCATTGTTGATTTTAGGAGTAATTTTAGCCTTAGGATCTCTTCAAACCCTTATCTTTTGTCATTTCTTTTAAAATATGAGTTAGATTTAGGATTTCAAATATCATTACATTGCAAAATCTGATAAATTTCAAGTTCCAGCATTTGTTTGTAAGCTCCCTTTGTGATTGCTAGCATTTTCACATAATTATTTGAGTTGTTTATGCATTGTTAAGACCTAACATTAGACCTTGGGGTTATCTCTTGAGGCTTGCTGATAGAGATTTACCTTTCAAGAGAGATAGAATATCACTTTTTTTTTGAGTTGTTATTGTGTAGAAAACACCATCAACAGATTGGTGCTAGAAGGAGGGCCTGAATAAGCAAGCTGGATCATTTTCTATCTATCATTTCTCTTGAAAGGTTTCAAAGAAGAACTATATCTACACCAAGAGAAGAAGAATTGCAAGAATTGTAAGCTCCTACTAGGTCAAGAAGGACCAAAAGAAGGGGAGAATCATCATCTGCCTAGCCACTTCCATCATCCCCATCATCCTTGCCTTCATCAAGTCCATCTTCATTTGATTCTGAAGCTATTCCCATTCAGCAACCTCAACTAGTCATAAATCAGCCTTTTCCACCCCCACCTCCACCAATGGCTTCCCTAGCAAATAACCCATCTCCATTATCCTTCAACAATTACAATGTTATGCCCAAAAATCTTGAGCATTTATATTCCAAGTTTCATGTTAATGATCCCAATAGAATTGCAGAGGAACATATTAGGATTTTCCAGACTTGTCTTAGGGATAGGGGGATCAACCATGAGGATGTTGCATGTAGTCTTTTCCCTTATTCCCTAGGAGAAGATTCCTTTTATTGGTATAATCATCTACCTGTTGGGTTAATTCATAATTGGAATGAGTTGGAATATGCCTTTCTGCAGAAGTTCAAGATCCCCATTAGTGCTAATGAGTTGTATCTACAATTTACCAAGTTAAGAGAGAAGTTAATGAGCCTATAGGGTCCTTTAATAATAGATTCCATCGTGCATATACTAGGTTGTAGACTCCATATGTTGTAGATGACACCACTACTTTGGAGGTCTATTATGAAGGTCTCGATAGTCTTACAACCACCTTTCTCAAGTGGAGACCCAATCCTCCAACTACCTTACTTGGTGCATACAGTATACACAGAGGTTGTCAAGGTCAGTACAGATTTATGGCAACACTTGTTAGGGCCTTTACCATCATTAGGACCCATTTCTCACCTAGGGCAAGTCCAGGCTCTCAATCAAGCTCTTGCCAACCATACTCCTAATATGAATCCAATGCCACAATTTCCTTTAGTCCCACATCTAGGTCCTCCTATAAATAAAGTCCCACCAATGACTAAGTATCCTCAAAAAAGTGCCAATCAACCCCTTCACCCACATTAGTAGGATAGTTTCCCCACATATCTATATAATTTTGAAGTATTGAATCAGTCCCTAGACTTTGGTGTAGCATCAAGATATCCTCAAAATAATGTGAAGGAGATTCATTATAGTAATCCTAACAAGGAGAGACTAGATGAGCTGACTAAACAAGTGAAGAAGTTGAATATGGAAGTCACATATCTAAGAAATCAGAATAGTCAACTCTAAGTTGCTCAAAGGAGTATGCAGTCCAGTTATAATAAAGAGAGTTGGGAGCCCCAACAAGGACAAGGGTAGAACTTTGATAGAGGGCAGAGCTTTGATAGAGAGCAATCTTCAGGTCAAAATTTTGATAGAGGACAGACAGGTGGACAAGGATTCAAAAGAAGGAAGCCACCTAGACAGAATAGGACATGGAACACAAGGCCAAATAATGGAGGTGTCCCTACTCTGTTGGATCAACCTATTAATCAAGAGAATCCTTGCAGTGGTGTGTATTTGGAAGAGGCAACTTTATCTAGATGGTGTAGGCTTCATAAGACAAATCAGCATTCTAAGTTGGATTGCCCAAAATTCTAGATTGCTACCTCCATCTTCTAGTATGAGGTTGAAAATAACTCCAGTGGTCAAGAATAGGTGCCATCAGGACCTTATGATTCTCAGGTTTTGGTAGTGAATCACACTCCATTTCCAAAAGGAGAAGAGAATGGGCCAAAGGAGGAATCAAGTAAGCAAGAAGATGAGACAGATCAAGTGTGTAATGGAGATGAGGTCTCACAATTGTTTGATGAAGGTGCTGAAAAAGACAATGGTACTTTGGATGAAGAAGAGATTGGTATTGAGGAAGTGCAGATGTTCCAACAACTTGTCAAAAAGTATGATTTGAGGAATAGACCAACTAGAGGTCCATAGGTTGGAGGTCCGTTTACTACTTCTATTCCTCCTAACAATTTCACCACACCTCCTGATCCTAATACCAGCAACAATCCAACATATCCTCATGTGACCAAACAATACCTATCCAAACAAGGGCAAGGACAACCTGATTCATCAAAAGGAAAGAATTTTGATGCAAGAAAAGACAAGGTGGTGGAATATCTTAGAGAAGCTCTTGTTGATATGAGCACAGAGCAACTGGGTGAATATGTGGCAGAGGAACTTAAGAAGCTAAAGGTTAGTTTTTTATGCATTTGAACTATTGAGAGTCCCTGCTATTAGAAATGCAGTATTAGGAGCTTAAAATGCAAATATAGTATCACAAGATAGAGCAGTTAGTAAAGCAACTAGTAAAGTACCTAGTTCTCAAGTGTTAAAAGATCAAAGTCAAGTCCAAACACAACTTGGGGACAAAGGGACAGAAAAGGATAAAAATCAAGTTGCACAGGTTGATACTAAGCTAACTTTATTCCAAGGTAGAACAGAAACCCCTCCATTCTTGATTTCTATATGTCTTTTTGGGAAGAACTTGCATAATTTCTTGCTATATTCAGGTGCTTCCACAAATGTGATGCCCTTTGTTGTTTGTAGAGCCCTAGGCATTACCCCTATTGTATCTCAAAAGAAGGTCACTCAGCTGCACAAAATTGAAGTGAATGTAGTAGGAGAACTAAACATGATTCCCATGCAGATTGCTTTAGACCCTAGAATTCAACAATTCATTAATATAAAAGTAGCAGATATTCCTAATACTTATGGCCTGATTCTGGGAAGAGACTTTACTAAAGCTTTAAATGGATATGTATCAACTGATCATTCCCACATGTGGCTTCCTTGGAAAGGAGTACCAAATCAAATTAGGATTGAGAGAGAGCCTAGAATGAAGTATGTAATCATAGAATACCAAAATACTTCAAATGAAATATTGGTATCAGAGGTAAGTATGGGCAATTATGTGTTGGCAGCCCATGTTGAGGAATTAGACATAGTGGAAATCCTCATGCTACATACCAGACCAGTTGAATTCATAGCAGATTCCAGTAGTACTGGGGTATTAGTGGAATTTGTTGAGGAAGGTGATGATCTAGAAGATGGTCAACTCAGCTTGTTCAAAAACTTTCAGGAATTCATTCAAAAATGCATAGAAGATCATATTCACCTGGGTAGAGACATGAATTTCAAAGAGTTTCTTCTTCCAAGTTGGTGTAGAGTTCATAATGGTGCTCACTCAAAACTAGAATGTTGCCTATGTCAAACAACAGTAGAACAGATTAAGAGATGCATCAATCCCACCCCAACTATTAGAATTAATGTGTGAACTACTCAAGATGATCCTAAAGGAAAAGGCCCAATGCTTTCTGAAGAGCCTTCTAGCAGCAGCAACACAAAAGATAAATCAAGAGGATCTGGAGTTGTTGGCTATTGGACATTAATATTTGATGGATCCAAGTCAAATCAAGGTGTTGGAGCAGGATTTGAGCTGATAAGTCCCAAAGGTAATGCTTTCTTTTCTGCTCATAGACTCCAATTTCATTATACTAATAATGTGGCTGAATACAAAGCTTTGATTCATGGATTACTTATGGCACTAAGAAAGAAGGTTAAGATTCTACAAGTGTTTGGAGATTCAGAATTGGTGGTTAGGCAGGTTAGGAAGCAATACTCATGTCATGAAAAAAGGATGACTAACTATAGGCATAGAGTATGGGACCTCATTGAGGGATTTGATTCCTTTAACATTCAGTTGATACCTCGCAACAAGAACCAAACTATAGATTCTTTGGCCTAGGTAGCTAGTACCTTGTAGCCCCTGCCACTTTCTGGCTTGAAGAAGTTCACCATAGAGTTAACTCCAATACCTTCAGTACTTGATAATGTGACTAATTTTTCAGGTATTCAAAGATGACAAGCATGTCTTGGATTTTCTTACAAGCTCAGATGTGTTTACTTCTCAGATAATTGATGAACTTGAGCCTCAAGAAGCAGAGATGGACTTAGAGGGGGTCATCAATCTAAAGACCAACACCATTCCAAGGGGAATGGTGCAACTAGAAAGAATTTTTTATCTTGATAGGATAAAATATCAGCAGCAAAAAGCTAAGAAGGAGTCCATTAGTAGTCAGTGTGATACATATAATATGGGAACTTCCGATAATGTTAAGAATGTCTTTATTGGCAAAGTATGTACTCTAGAAGAAAGGAGGGGGATCATAGATGAATTGCATACATACCAAGACGTGATAGCTTGGAGTTATGAGGATTTGAAGATGTACAATACTTCAATTACTACACACACTATTCCTTTCAAACTAGGGGCAAGACCTTTCAGACAAAGGAAAAGACCAATCAACGCCCTATTGGAGCGTATTATTCAAAAGGAGGTATAGAAATTGCTATCTGCCCATATCATATTTCTAGTTATACATTCAACCTGGGTTGCAAATTTGGTGCCAGTAAGAAAGAAGAATGGAGAGATCAGACTTTGCGTTGATTTCAAAAATCTTAATCAGGCATCAAAAAAGCACAATTATCCAGTCCCTTCACTCAATGAAGTACTTTCGATTGTTAATGGATCTCAAATGATTTCTTTTGTAGATGGATAATCCAAATATAATTAGGTTATGGTGCAATATGAGGACAGGCATAAGACTACCTTCACCACAAAATGGGGCACTTTTTCCTATAGGAGAATGCCTTTTGGGCTGATTAATGTTGGAGAAACTTTCCAAAGAGCTATGGATATCACTTACATCATTAGTAAGTGCATTATTATTTATATCAATGATTTGATAGTCTTTTCTAAGAAGCGAGGTGATCATATAGCAGACTTGTGCAAAGTATTTCAAAGGTGTAGGGAATTTGGCATTTCACTTAATCCAAAGAAGTGTATCTTTAGAGTTACTAAAGGAAAATTGCTAGGACATGTCATCTCGGAAAAGGGAATTGCTATTGATCTTGAATGAGTGGAGGCCATCCTTAAGATCCAACCACCTACTAGTAAGAAGGAAATGAAATCATTCTTTGGAAAAATTAACTTTGTTGGGAAGTTTATCACTGGATTTGTAGAAATAGTTAAACCATTGAATGCAATGTTGAAGTAGGAAGCAAAGGTTGAATGGAGTACAGAGGCAAAAGAGGTGTTTGCATAAATTAAAAGAGCCATTGCTGAAACTCCAACATTGGTGAGTCCTGGTTATGTCAATCCATTCTATATTTATTTGTTTGCCTCTGATCATTCTTGTGTTGGCATGTTAACACAAAAGTTTGATCAAGGGAATGAGCACCCCATAGCATTCATGGGTGCTTCTCTAAAAGATACAAAATTAAGATATCTAAGTGTGGAAAAGTAGGAATATGCCTTGGTTAGATATGTAAAGAAATTCAGGCATTATATCTTGAGGAATAAGGTCTTTGCAATAGTGCCTGACCCTACAGTAAAGATTTTACTGATGCAAAATGAATTGGGAGAACGCAGAGTAAAGTGGGTGACCATGTTACAGGAGTATGATATTGAGATTCAACCCATGAAATTGGTGAGAAGACGAGGATTAACCAAGACAATGGCAAAAATGGGCCCTGATCTTGTAGCTTAGCACTACCACCTCCAACATGTTTCTCCAGGTGATTGGTATGATGATATTATCTATTATCTTTTGAATCAACAATGTTCTGATCATCTCAATGCAGTGCAACAGAGAGCACTACATTTGAAGAGTGATAGCTTCATGTTGAAATGTGTTGTTTTATATAAGAAGAATCATGAGGGAATCTACCTATGATGCCTAGGAAAAGAAGGAGTTCAAAGGATGATGGTAGAATTCCATGACAGATATGGCACATGACACAAATCTGCACCATCTACTACAAACCATATTTTGAGGGTTGGCTATTATTGGCCCACATTGTTCAAAGATGCACACAACCATGTGAGGGCTTGCCATGTGTGCCAAACTACAACAAGTAGGGACCAGTATGCAGCTTTTCCACTACAACCTGTTATAGAGGTAAAACCATTTGCATAGTGGGGGTTGGACTTCATCGGTCCAATCAATCCACCCTCTTTTGTAGGCCATAGGTATGCAAACAATGTACTTCTGAAGTGGTAATCAATTTCCTTGAATCAGGTATTATCAATCGCTTTGGTTGTCCATTTGCTTTAGTTTGTGATAACAGTCTTGCGTTTGCATCACTAAATTTTTCTAGTTGGGCTTTTGATCATGGAATTATTGTTAAATTTTAATCCAATTACTACCCACAAGGTAACGATTAGAGAGGAACCTTTTAATAGTCATCTGTAAGTTGTTAGAGAGGAACCCCAAAGATTGGCATACCCAACTTAGATTTTATTTTTGGGCAGATTGCACTAGACATAAAACCTCTCTAGGGACCTCTCCCTACCACCTTGTGTATGGTTTAGAACCAATATTTCCTATCCAATTAAAGATCCCCATTTTTTAATTTATCAATGATTATTAATGTGAAGGGGATAAGTGTGAAGCTCATTTGGCTAAACTTCTACACCTTGAAGAGAAAAGAGATGAAGCCTTAGAAAAAATTGCTAAACATCAGGGTGTAGTTAAGAGATGGTTTGATCGAAGAGCCAAGGTGAAAGCCTTTACAATATCTAACTTGGTTCTTTACTAGGATAAGGCACATGATTGGAAAGGGGAGCATGGAAAATTTGATAAACTTTGGCTTGGCCCTTCCCAGATTTTAGAGCTATTGGGAGACAATGCTTTTCACCTGAAAACTCTCAATGGAGAGGATACCCTGCTGCCTATTAATGGGCAGTATTTGAAGCATTACTTCCAATCCTAAGTTGTTCACAACTCTCTCCTTGTAAATAGTTAGGCTAGGTTCATTTGCTTTGTTTTTTTTTTCTTTTGGGTTAGCTTAGGTTGGTTTTGGTTTAGGTTAGGTTTGCTTTATGTTTTGCTTTGCTTTTGGGTTCTCTTGTTTTCCTCTAGGCTTGTTGCACCTACAAAACAATCATTATATCACCTAGGATTATTTTGAATATTTCTTTTACAAACTCTAATCATCCTTCCAGAATCAATTGGTGGAAGTCCTTTACTCGGTGTCACATGTGTTAATGTTGAGAGTGGATTAGTCACTAGATCAAGTTAAATCTAGAATGTGCTTGGGTCTCACATTTATACACCTATCTTAAAGATTCCAAGGTTGTTAACGGTTCCTTATGAAGTCTGGTCAAGTGAAAAATATTATTTTCGCTTTATCCCCACTGTGGTTCTCAGCCTTGAGTGTGAGCTTCATTACTTGAAGGGTCAAAGGAAAAGTTTACAAGAATATCAAAAGAAAAGAAAAGAAAATATTGAAAAGCAAAAGGAAAGTATTTACCTTATCAAGAGTTTCCAAGTATCTCTACCAAGGCTATGGACACCCGACTAGCAGTAGAGCTATGCTTGGGAGGACCACAATGATAACCTTGTTAGGGCTATGGATTCCTGGTTGGAAGCGAGGCTCTATCTAGGATGATTTTGGAGTTAGAATCCTTATGTAGCTTGATTATATTAAGTTTGGTTCCTGCTACAACTAAGGAAAGGAAATACACACATGTGCACACAATCTAGACTCTGGTACAGGAAAGGTTTGCTTGTCTAGGGACTTTGAAGCTATGTTTGTAGGTGACCTAATGCGAGGACTGAAACCAAAGATTTTGGGTTCTTGATTCCAATTTGTCATCAAAATTCTCTAGAGCATCTCCCCAACAGGAGTCTCCATTTGTTGTGCATTTTTCGCACACACGCCCCATTGAAAGCAGAGACCCTCCTTTTTCTTGTTTTTCTCTTGCGTTTTCCTTTTTCTAGGGTCTTGAATTCATCCCCTTAAGGGATAAGTCCCTCGGTCTGAGTCTGGATTCACCCATGTGTACATTGATAAATTTGCATTTGAGATGCCCTCTTGCAACTTAGAATTATGACCTAACCCTTAGGAATACCCTTCAGGTCAAAATTTATGAAAATCAGGCGAAATTGGTTAAGTATGGGTGATTTTCGGAGAATCCAAGTAGGCTCGGATTATCCAAACCTTAGTCTGGTCAGATAATCCAAGGTACCTCGTATTATCCAAAATTTGTCCCCCAGTCACATTTTTGAAAAATTCAAAACATCTTGTCATGCATTAATGGGGGGTCATTTATTGCACCAAATTGATAATATATTTTATTTTTCTCTCCATTTCACTCACTTGCATTCAAAAGAAGTTTGAGGGAAACTAGGCCTTCTTCATAGCATATCAAAGTTTGGATTTCTCGAGAGATTCCTTGCAAAGATTATGGTCATCGTTGGATTTTGCAACCTTCTTATCAATCTGTCAGGTTTCTTCTCTAGGGTTTTGCATTTAAAAGGTATGTTCCCCATCTACTTTGATCTTGTTTTAAGTTTCATCCTTGAATCCATAAGTAATGAGTGAAGTCAATTTACCTTGAGGTCACAATGGTCCATTTGTTAAGTTGATTGTTGTTTATATGGTGTGTTTAGGGTTTATTGTTGTATCATGCATTTGTAGGGCACGAAAGATGTGCATGTTAGGGTTCTCATTTCAATAGCTTCAAAGAGTGCATGTTAGAGAAATTCCAATTCTGAAGTTTGGATGTTGAACCTATGAAGGGAAGTAAATCTATATTTGGCATTCTATTGGCTCAAACCCTAGGTATAAAGTCTCCTCCCACGAGCCATGAGCATGAGTTTTAGATTTGAATCATTAATATATTGCATGTAATGAAAAGAAGATTGTTTAAATGATCATTTTTTAGGGAAATTGGTCGAGTTTCATGATTTTAACTCAAAGATTTCAAAATTTAGCGTTTCTCGGCACCCTGGCAGAATCTCGGTGAATCTGAGCTGGGTTGAATTACCCAAGCCTTAATCTGCTTGGATAATCTGAGGTCGCTTGAATTTTCTAAAGGTCCCATGATTTAAAAACAATGATTTTAGTCTTCATTTGGTAATTCCAGGCCACCCTGGATTTTCTAAACTTTGGGGAATTCAAGGTAGGCAATTGTTTTTTATTTTCTCTAGATTTCATACTTGATGCTCAACTTTGGAGCTCATATTGATTTTGATGTTTGAATGCATTTGTTCATTGATAGTTTAACTTTCAATATCTCATGTATTTCAAATCATAAGTTAGATGTGATTAGTTTACCTTTAGATGGATGAATTCGGTTAATCCTTACTCGCTCGGATTACCCAAGCCTTAATCCACTCGGAGAATCCGAGCAAGCTCGTATTTTTTAAGTTTTTTGTTTTGTTCTCAAAATTCAATCTAAATGATTAATATTTGGTCATGATGACTACTAGTGATGATTCCATGTGCTTCAACGATAAAATTAGTTTCACTTATTATTTCCATGTGTTATGTTGGGACTTTCCTTCTGGTAATTGTGGTCTTGTGTTAACAGATGTAGGCAAAGGAAAGCCCAAATAAGACCACTAGAACAAAGGCTACTCTAGCACAAGAAGAAGTCAAAAAGAGGCAAGAGAGAATGAGGTACGATTTTAAAGGAATTTGGCCTAAAAAAAATGTTGTCTCTGCATGGTCAAGGATCACAAACACCAATATGGGCCACATTGAGTACGATGACTTCTACCAAAGGATGTTTGGAAAGGCACCAATCGAGCTTGCACAAAAGATCACCCACACAGAACTAGCACAAGCAACAGGATTTCCACCCACACAGCTATGTCTGGAACTAGTTTTGGAGTGTGCAAAGCACTATGATTCTAGGACAAGGATCATTGTTGGGACTAAAGGAAGAGTGATGAAAGATCTGACAGGGGAATCAATTGCATAGGTCTTCAACATTGCCTCCCATCACAAGCTAATTGAAGAGATAAACATTGGGGATTTTACTAAATTTTATGAGGAAGATCCTAACAGAGCCCTAGAGATAATGAGCAATGCTTGGATTCTAAAGCCAAAACCACACTATTCAAAATCATCCAAGGACCTACACAGGAGTGATTTTAAATAGGAATACGATGACATCATAACTATCTTAAGCAGAGTCATGGGAGTTGAGGAGGCACACATATTCCAACCTTGGATGTTCCTCCTTATCACTCAGATTGTAACCAACAAACATTACCGTTGGGCAAGGATCATCAACAATAATATAGATGCCCAATTGAGGAGTGTGCAGGAGACCAAAAATTTCACTATGACTTCATATTTGGTATATATGCTGGCACACAAGAACGAATACAAAGGTATTAGTTGTGAAGGAGTCTTGGGGAAAGACGGGATATGGGAGGTATATCCTCAACTGCAATATAAAACATCAAATTACATAAGAACTAATGATGCTTTCTTTATGTACATTCCTAGATTATTGTGGGATGCCCTTCACATAAGAATCTTTGCAAATGCAATGGATTTGATAAAGAATTATGGTCAATGGTTTATTCAATTCCAAAGGTTTACATAAATTTGGGTGCAAGGATCACCAGTTTTTCCCCTCAGATTGCCAAGATATCCCACCAACAAGCTCCTTCTATTAGAGTTCACAAAACAGATGGTTGTCTTTGAGGAAATCTTACAGAGAGGCAACATAAAGAAGAAAGGGTTGAGATCAGAATTCCCATTGATAGTAGGAGTATTGAAGGCTTTCCCTTCTATTCAGAGTGCCCAACATTCAAAGAAGGAGATGAATCAATTTGAGTTGTATTCTCATACTAATAGAAGCAATTTTGATCCTTATGGTAAGGTTTCCAAGCAAGCAAATAGGACTTTCATGCACAAGGATCATATTGAAGATTATTGGGCGAATTGTAGAGATGAGTGGGAGGTCATCAGAAGAAGGTTTTCCAAAATACCTTTGAGATTGATTAGATTATACATAGTTGTAGAAGTGATAGGCCAAGTGGAAGATGATGAAGCAGACCTTCTTCAACATCATGATTAAGAACAATATAGAAATAGGCCATTGCCTCCAATAAATTGGTCAAAAGAGGAGATAACTTATTTAAATCAAATCACTAAACCAGTTAAGAAATATTCCAGGTTGTGGGTCAAGCATCAAGTATTAGAATTAGAAGTTGATGGTGTTAAATTCACTTATGATCTAATGGGAGACATGGAGTCTAATGATGAAGAAGAAGTTGAAGCTAACATGCAAGATGAAGCTACTGAACCCCATGAGGAGGAAGCCATTCAATAAACAATGTCAATTAAGAGAAGAACAAGGAGCCAAGCACAAACAAAGTGGATTCCTCAAGCTAAGGCAAATGTTGAATAAGGAGAGGCCTCACAACCAATGAGGAAGAGAAGGATAATTACTGAAAGATGGAAGGTTGCAAAAGCTAGGAAGAATGAGGTTGTTACAGATGCTCCTTTAGCTACAAAGGTAATAGAATTAGAGAGTTCAGAGGAAAGGCCCAAATTCTATGTAAGGAGGAACTCTCCCAAGCATAAAGTTGTTCAAGTTGAGCAAGTTAATATAGTAGAAGAGGAGCTACATGATGAGAAGACACCTACAAATGATGTTGAAAAGAGAGCAGCTACAAGAAATAATTCTCCCATTTCTTCTCCATATTCCTTACATCAGAACATACAAAGTGATGAGAAGGAACTTCCTGAGGAGGGTAACATATCTAATAATCTTTAGTAATTAAATGAGGAGTATGACAACATTTCTACCCATGATAGTGGAGAATGGAGGAGATTTGTGCAAGAAATGAAGCAATCGACCTCTGTTGCTGAAATCAAGAATATAGAATCAGAGGTGGTTCAAGAAAAGATGACAAAATATCCTGAGAAGGTGATAGTGGTTGAGCCACAAAATAATCCAGATGAAGAAGCTAATAAAGAAGAAGATTTTGTAGATAGTCCTAATCAAGACAAGGAAGGACAATAGAATCAACCAGAGGTTGAAAGAGATGTTGAAGTGAATGTGACTAATAGTCTTGATACAGAGGTGACAACTGAAGCATCTACAACTCTAGACTGGTTGGAAAAGAGGATGAGCAAAAATACAATCATTGTATAGGAGGAAACCCCAAGTTGGGATAAGCTACTTGAACAATTTGGGAAATTCAAGTAGATGAAAATAGCTAAAACTATTTTTAGGATTACAAGAGATGAATTCAATAACAAGGTAGTTCATGTGGTCATCCGTCCATTAGATAAGTTTAAGGATGAATTCATGTCTTTAGATTACAAAGTGAAAACAATCAATCTGGGGCCTACAAAAAAATATCAAGAGAAGGAAGAATTCCAGGAGTCCTCTCGGGCCATCTTGAGAAGGTTAGACAAAGAAACAGAGAAGGAAAATTTCGAAAGCAACTGAATGATGTATATAAGTATGTGCAACACTTGATGAAGCCCTTCCAAACTATGGGTAGTGAGGGATTTGTTCCTAAAGGATTGTTGCCTAAGGAGACAGTCAACAAGATTGAAAGATTAAAGTCTTATGTGCACTCTACACACAGTTGGCTAATGAATGTAAGCAGTAGAGGAGATGAGGCCACCGAGCCAATTCTGAAAATATACACTAATGCCTTTGATTTTGTTGAACACACTTCTCAATTTGTTGTTGATTGTAATAAGATTAATGAATCCACTACCAATGAATTGAAGAAGATTTTGCAAGTACCGAAGGAAGACATGGCCAAGTTGAATATCTTCTCTCGAGATGAAATTGGTAAGATAAAGGAATTGGTAGATATCTAGAACTATGGAAAGGAGCTCCTCACTAAGGCATTGAAGGAAATAATGAAGCTTCAGGGAAAAATGAAGGAAATATATAACAGTTGCATCACTTTCCTTGAGATAGTCATTGGTAGAAAGAAATTTGGGCAAAAGAATATGAATTTTAGTAGATTGTAAGCATGGTGGCATGAAGTTTATGCTCCATCTGATGGTGCTCCAATTGCTAAAGAGAATCTAGAGGATGCAACCATTTACATTTAAAAATTAGATAAGTATCATGAGTTGCAAATAGAATGGAATAAAGCTATGCCTCAATATCTGGAGGAATTCAAAAATCATAAAACTAGAGTTAAATTTATTCCATTTCCAGTTCCAGAAGATATGAGAGAAATATTCAAGAAATCAAAAGAATTATTTGATAAATTGGGATCCAATTAGGAAAGAGAGAAAGAAGATAATCAACAAACAGTTGCCTAGTTTTATGTACCAGACATGTGACCCCAGCCAGCTAGGATAAACGACCTTGAATTTTGTGCCACACAAAGATGTTATTGGAGGAACCAGGCCGACCTGGAAAAGTATCAAACATTAAATGCAAAAAATGTTATTTTATTAAAAGAAGCTTCTAGGCCGACCTATTTTTGGCCGCCCATTTTTGTAACCCTAATTGGGCTGACCTAGTATGAGATCTCTATAAATTGGGAATTTTGCCTCATTTGTAAGGGTTAGAAATTAGAGAAAGCTAAGTGATAGTTACAAGAGCTAGAGATAGGAGTTAGTATTTTTTGAGAGCAAGTGTTGTAATACTGAATACTGGAATTGTTGCAACATTGGGTGATTCAATATAAGTAAACACATTGTTCTTTGGTGGTCTTTCTTGTGTTGATTTATCTTGAATGGTTCTTTTTATTCCATATTTTGAGATTGCTTTGATATCATTACATATATGTTAGAATTAGAGTTAGATTTAATGGAATGGTGTTTGTGATTTAATACTTGAAGTTTTTGAGCAATCCCTAGTCCATACTTTTAGCAGCTTGTTGATTGTAAGTTGTTGTGTAAAGTTATCCTGGACCTTAAATTTATGTGCTAAGTTCAATTATGGGTATTTATTCATTTCAATTGCAAAATAGGGTTGATTTGGGTGAATGTCTCATGATTTGAAAAACTTTAACACCTTAGAAGATTGCACTATTTCTGTTAGATTGCAAATTAGATCTAGGTTAAGAAAGAATTAGTTTTGAGGGATCGGTCCACTTTGAGTGTTTTTTCATTTGCATTGTTGGTTTTAGGAGTAATTTTAGCCTTAGGATCTCTCCAAACCATTATATTTTATCATTTCTTTTAAAATTTGAGTTAGATTTACGATTTCAAGTATCATTACATTGTAAAATCTGATAAGTTTCAAGTTCCAAAATTTGTTTGTAAGGTCCCTTTGTGATTACCAACATTTTCACATAATTATTTGAGTTGTTTATGCATTTTCAAGACCTAACATTATAGACATTGGGGTTATCTCTTGAGGCTTGCTGATAGAGATTTACCTTTCAAGAGAGATAGAATATCACATTTTTTCTGAGTTGAGGTTGTGCAAAAAACACCATCAACAAATCTATCCTTTCCTCCCATTTCTTTTTAAATATTTAATATTTGGCGTACAACTTCATTTAATTATGTACCTCCTAATCCATCTTATCAACTTTCCCAATTGCCACATAAGAAATATGGTAGCCAATGTGACAACTGGATAACACTGCAAGCCTCTTTTTTTAATTATTATCATTTTTTCCATGATAAATTAAATCCCCCAATCTATCCTTAGAAATAATTTCCTTAATTTGGTTTGATAAATTGGTAAATTCCCAATATTTCAACACCTCTTGCCTAAAACCAAAATTCTTCATAGCATCGGTAGCCCTGTTGCCTTCCCTATAGATATGGCATATCTTGCAACTTTGGAAAGATTGTAACATATTTTGGTATTCATCCAATAAATATTTTAGCTCCCAAGGAACCTCTGCCTTACTATTTAAATAATCAATTATTAGCTTTGAGTCGCCTTCCAAAATCACTTTAGTGTAGCCATTATCTTTTAGATAACATATTCCTATCCAAACATCATAAGCCTCAACCAAATTATTTGTTGTTGTTCCTAGACCCTTGTTGTATCTAGCCACATAGATGCCTTGATGATTTCTAACAATTCCACCTGCCCCCGCTAGGCCTAGATTCCCTTTCGAATATCCATCAAAGTTGCATTTAATCCACCTTAGGTTTGGGGGAATCCAAATAGTGCTTTTCCTAATTAGTTGTTTAGCTCATTTAACATTATTAAGATCATGAGATATTTCCCATTGTTTCTTGATTCACATATCTTGATATGAAGGCCTTTTCTTTGATGTAGCATACTTACAACTTTCTATGTTTTTTATAATCTATTTCCTGATAGACATACATAGCTCTTTACTACTTTTAGCAGCATCTCTAAAGACCCTATTATTCCTCTCTTTCCACAAACCCCAAGTGAGGAACGAGGGGAATTTGTCTCCAAAGGTCAATAATTATATTATGAGAATAGGGGCATATGCTCCAACAATCAACAAACATTTTTACCAAAGGAGGGAAGACCCAATCAACTATCAGATTCTTTAAGAAAAAATCCCAGACTTCTTAAGAATAAGAACATTGAAACAACAAATGCATAATGGTTTCTTCCTCTTCATTACAAAGGTAACACTTATTTACTAGATACCATCCCCTTTTCTTAAGATTGTCAATTGTGAGAATCTTTCCATGCATCATTGTCCACCAGAAACAATTAATCTTGGGAATTAGGTTCTTGCTCAACACCATATTCTAGTTAAAGACCCCTAATTGGAGAGGTTGTGTATCCATAGTCTCATAAGCAGACTTAACTGAAAAATATTCCAAAAGAATTTTTTGTCCAAATCCACTCATCATTCCTATTTCTTGAGAAAAGATCAGGATACCCAATCTGTGGCAATAGGGAGTCCAAAGCAGCAACCCAATTCAGTTGTCTGTCACACCTAAGAAAAACATTATTCAAATAGTTCCTAAAGTCAATCCATTTTGGTCGCAAACCTTCCCAATTTAAATAATTAGAGACCTTCTTTCCAATACTTCTCTTCAATCTAATTTTGATTTGTTGGAGGTTGCCACTAGCAGACAAGGGAGCACAAGTAGACCAAGCATCCTCCAAAAAATCAGTTCTTAGCCCATTTCCAATTCTCAATTTTGCTCCTTTTGTTAGAGTGCCTCTAACCTTTAATAGGTTATTCCAAAAAATAGAACCATATGGAAGGTCATTTTCCCTGAGAAAACAACAAACGTCCTTATTACCCAAGTACTTAGCCCATAAAATTTGTACCCAATTCTTTTCTCCTTCTAGAAGAAACCAACCCATTTTTTCCACAAGAGCTTTATTGAACATTTTTATTCTTCTTATACCTAATCCTCTTTCTCTCTTGGGAGTGTAAACAATTTCCCATCTAATAAGCACCATTATTTTCCTCTCTTCCACACCCAACCATAAGAACCTCCTTTGAATCATTTCAATTTTCTGAGCAATATAGGCAGGAATGTTGAAAAGAGAGAGATAATAGACAGGTATGTTTTGTAAGGAAGCTTTTAAGAGTTGAACTTTCCCAACAAAACTTAGCAATTTACCTTTCCACCAAGCCAACTTCTTCTGAATCTTTTCCACAATATAATTTCAATAATTACTATTAATTTTTATTGAGATTAATAGTAAGCCCAGGTAGGTAGTAGGCAGATCAACCTCCTAGCAACCTAAAATATTTATAACTTTCTCTATAACAATCTAGGTGGTATTGAAAAAATAGATTTCACTTTTCTGGTAATTGATAAATTGGCCAAAAACTTTAGCATATTTATCAAGGATTTCTTTCCATTATTTTGCTTCCAAAATAGAGGCCACCCCCAAGAGGATAGTGTCATTGACAAACTATTGATGTGAAGTAGGGGGGAGGGATGAAGCAGAACAAAAACCTTTCAGTGCTTTATTTACAAGTTGTTTCTAGATATTGCGGCCCAAAGCTTCAACAATGACAAACAAGGAGACAAAGGGTCCCCTTATCTCAGGCCACAACTAGAAGAGAAGAGGCCTTGAGGAACCCCATTAATCAAGACATAATACTTAGGAGTAATGACACAAGATCTTATTAAGTTGAGAAATTTATCTTTGAATCCAAATTATTCAAGAATAGAAAATAGGAAATTCCAAGAGACTCGATCATAAGCTTTAGAAATATCTAGTTTCAAATCCATACCTTGTTTTTTACTGAGATCCATAGAATGTAACCCCTCATGAGTGTAAATAGTTGCATCCAATATTTTTCTTCCCTAAACAAACCCCTTCTGGTTAACAAAAATAATTTTATTCAAGACTAATTTCAGTCTATTAACCATAATCTTAGAGTAGATCTTATAGGTGGTGTTACACAAACTAATAGGTATATAGTCATTCATAGAAGCTTCCTCATTATTCTTAAGGATAAGTGAAATAAAGGTTGTGTTCATTTGATTTAAAATCCTTCCCGATCTGAAGAAATCCCTGACCATATTGAACAGGTCAGATGAGACAATGTCCTAATAAAACTAGAAAAAACTTGGAGGAAATCCATCTGACCTTGGTGCTTTAAAGGCATCAAAGGAGAAAATTGCCTCCTTAACTTCACTCATAGAAACAACTTCAGACATTTCTTTTAAATCTTGTTATGTGATAACATTAGGAATCACCTGTAGAAAGTCATCCAACTCAAAATTATCAACCATTGACAATTCAGGAAAATTTGAGAAAAAGAAAACAACCTCCTTAGCAATGTCCTCCTCCTTATCAAGTCTTGTCCCATTAGAGGTAACTAAAAATCTAATCCTATTTCTACCTTTGTGTTTTAAGGTAGATTGATGAAAAAACTTTGTATTTTTTCCCCTTCTCTCAACCATTGGATCCTTGATTTCTATTTCTGGAAAATTTCTTCCTTTTTATTTATTTTATACCATTGAGATCTAAGATCCCTTTCTTGATTACAGGTCTCATCATCTATAATTCCTAACTCCATTAGATCTTGAATCTCCTTTAGTTTTAAGCTTAATTTTTTTTTGTGTTAAAAATATTCCCAAAAAAATACTTATTCCAACCCTTAACATTCTCTTTGACCTTTTTCAACTTCTGAGCTAATCTATACATGGGAATACCATCTCAAGGATTCTTCCACCACTCTTCAACCAAGGATTTGAAGTTCAGATGAAGAGACCACATAATTTCATATTTGAAAGGAAAAGGTCCTTTAACAATTTTATCTTCCCACTCAAGGAGAAGAGCTCTATGATCAAAGCCTATTATGGGGAAAGTAGTAAGAGTGAGATTTTGCAAAATGTTCTAGTTGGAGGAAACAAGAAATTTGTCCAACTTAACCTAGATTAGATGACTACGCTATCTCCTATTAGTCCATGTAAAAAGAGAACCATTCAAAGGAATTTTCATTAACCCCATAGAGTTAAGAAAACTTAATAAGTCCATCATGCTAAATGAGAAGTCAATAAGACCTCCACTCTTTTCTAAAGGATACAAAGTGGAATTAAAATCCCCAAAAAGCAACCAGAACTCTTCCTTTCTATTGATAATGATACCCTCTAGTAGGTTCCATAGGTCAATCATATCCATCCTTGAGTTAGGACCATAATTATTAGTCATATTCCACTTGACCGAGGTTATAATATCTTCCATAGAAACTATGAGACTGTTCTTATTGCAAAAAATTAACCTTCCAACAAGCCTAGAAGGGTTCCAACAAGTCACAATCCCCCCTAAGGCTCCCTTAGCATCACTAACTTCAAAGCTAGCACAAGGCCAAAGCCACTTTATCACCTTTTCAAAGTTTTTACTTTTCATTTTAGTTACCTGAATTAAGAGGACATTTGGTTTCACATTAGCCAAACATGATTTTAACAAATGTTTTTATAGGGGCCATTTAGTCCCCTCACATTACAAAACAATAGATGCATCATAGTAAAAAGGAGAAGCATTATCACCTTGATACTACTAAGAATGGGAGAAGATCTCCCCTTACTTCTTTCTGGATTTACTCCCAGCTAGGGAGTCAACAGTTCTGTGCTTTCCAGTAGCCACATCTCTTACTGTATCTTTGTTTCTCGAATCTTTTAAGAAAAGTTTGCCCACTTTGTTATTTCCTCCCACATTTGGTTTCTTCTTTTTCCTTGATTTTGTATTTATCCATTCCTCATCCACAACACCCTCTTTTTGGGGGGTACAAAAATTCATCAAGCTTTTCTTGATTCCATCTTTATCTTCCTTCTCTTGTTTATCTTTTGGTGTTTGACCATCCACCAAATCTAGATCTGCCATAGGGAGCTCAGGATAGGAAGTCAATAAAATTTTCCATCTAGCTTTCCATCTCACCATCCTCAAGGGATTCCCTCTGATGTTCTTGAATTTTAAAATCAACTCCCTCCATTTCTTGTGATGAAATTTTCAAGTTATCCAACTTTTCATTACCACTTTGTGGTTCAAGTTCTTTTTTCAGAGAAGGTTGGGTGTTAAACCCAACAGTAGCCCCCTCAAAAAGGACCTTTTTAGCATTGTCTGTGAGGACACCCTCATTTAAATACTGACCCTCAGCTTCTTTCAAAATTTGAGAAGGTGCCATCACCTTATTAAAAAATAGCAAGGCCGAGTTGGGACTTGGTGTAGCAGACTCCTTTATTAGGTTCATTGGAGCCACATTTTTCAAGGGAGAGCTCACTAAGACTCCAAATTAAGGTTTTTTAGGTTCAAGACAGATTTTTTTACAAGCATCTTGTAAATGACCAAACTTATTACACCCTTGGAAAAAGACCATAGCCTTTTCATATTCCAATGATTGAACCCATCATCCAAATTTTTATTTTAAGGTCACGAAGGTGGGAAGAACTATGTTGACAACCACATTCACACACATTCTAGCATAAACCATTCAAGACTTGAGAAGAGTTACTTTATCCATCGTAACCAGGGTGCCAAACGAATCAGCAATACCTTTAAAAACATTTTGGTGTCAAAATTCCAAAGGTAAACCAGGGAACCTAACCTAGGTAGGGGCAACTTTGCCCAAGTCTATAGAGGCATCAAACCCTGGTTTCCACTTACATAGGGACAAAATATTCTTAAAGCTTCTATTGAAATCCCAAGTGTTTCTCGTGAGAACCATAATCATATCCTCAAGAATAACAAAGGTAAATAAAAAATAGACCTTTAGGCATAACACATATAGATACACTGTCCTTGAGATTCCAAGTGTCAGTGGCCCACTTACATACATGGTCAATATTAGGAAGGTCAATGAAAAACTTTCCAAACAAGGACAACTTTAGACCCTCGATTGCATCATTTAGGATTACATCTGGTACATCCACTTCATCCCCCTCTACAATGAAGAAAGTAGACAAAGATTCCTAGGGAACCTTTGTCAAAACCTTTCCACCAACAAGCTTTTCCACATAGGACACAAGGTCTTCACCAGCTAAAAAAGTGTCCTTACCCCCTGGAAAGGAAATAGACCCATTGAAACCCCTAGGAATAGGAACATGTGAAAGCACCAAGCATACTTTTAGTTCCCCCAAAAGATGAAGGAAATGAATTGGTGTTTTGGGAAGGATCAGAGTGCATAGGTGGGGGAGCCCTAATGAAGCCCCTACCAGGCCAAATCATCAGGAGATACAGAAGCTCAAAAATTTGAAAAAAGGAGTGCGCGTAGAGAGCTTTGACACTATTTAGAATCTTTCCTTGAAGTGTATGACTTACCCTATTTTAATTAGGGAATTAGTTATGTCGAATTAAAATAAAAATTAGAAAAAAAAATAACCTCTATAGCCTAAAAAAATATGAGTTTTTATATTCTATAGCCCAAAAATTATATTTTTAACATTTAGATGTAAGGTTGAGAAACCTTTTCTAAAGTTAGCCCACTTTTCAAACACCTTACAAGAGTGAAGAGAGTACATGCACTATGATCTATTTCTAAGCACCAAGAGGCTTAAATAGACTCACAACACCACCTCAACCTCTTTATGCTCACTAATTTCATGAATAAATTTACATTTTACAAAGTGTTACCAACTTTCTCCGAAATCACCTTCCAATCCTTTATTATTTCATGAAAAAAAGAGTGGTAAGCATCAATATGCTTCATCCTCATAAAAAGGTCAATTTCTTTGCAAAATATTTGGCACTCTACATAGAACATACAATTATAATAGCTCTTTGAATCAATCCATCTGAACACAATCTATTAATCTATATGGATTCCTTAAAAGAATTATTAGTTTCCATTTACTTAGCTTCTATAGTGGAAAAATTGATCACAACCTACCACTTCCTCGTCTAAGTGGTAGCACCACTAAATAAAGTGAAATATAGTTGTTAATGGATCTCTTATTGTCAATATCACCTACCCAAATTTTGAATCCAAAAATCCATTAATATTCACTAAGTAACAATCATCTATAGAACCACCATGATAAAAAAAAGTACTTAGAGGTACCATGCAAATATCTATGTATCCCAATGAAATCATCTAGGATTAGCCATGAAATGACTGACTTCTAGTGCTTTAGTAATTTTTGATCTAGTATATATTATGACATAAAAAATAAATGAATCCTACATTAGGTATATAATTCGTGTCCCCCATTTTAGTAAGTGGAGTTGAATACTACTCTAAAGATAACTTAGTCCCCACAAAATTAGCAACACAAAATATTCTACAAGTTTTCATGTTGAATGTATTCAATATTGAGTTCACATACTTGTTATATCCTAACCAAAGATTTATATTTTATCTCTCTTTTGATCTCCATACCTGAGATATTGGCAACATTGAAGTCCATCTCAAACTTTGCTAAAATTTGAGGCTTGAAGTCAAAATCACATCCTTACTATTATACAAAAAAAATGGCATACAATCAATACATGATACAACAACATGAATTTTTTCACTATTTGGATCTTATAATATATGTAATTATTTTATTTGGATCATAAAAATCCTAAACACAACACAAAGGAATCAAGTTTTTACTACCACATCCTAGAAGACTATTTAAGACCATGAAAAGATATTTCAACCAACTAAATATTCTTCACTTTCTTCCATGTAGTTCTCTAGTTGTGTTATGTAGATATCTTCCTCCAAATTATCATAAAGGAAAGTTGTTTTCACATCCATTTTGTCAATATCAAGATCAAAGCCTATTGCAATGGATAACAATAACTGAATGGATGATAGCTTAGTAGCTAGAGAAAAATATTACTATAATAATTTCCCTTCACCTAGGAGTATCCCTTAAAAACTAATCTAGCCTTGTGCTTCTCAACCTTACCATAAAAACTATCCTTCCTTTTTAACACGCATTTACAACCAATGAGTTTTCAACCATTTGAAAAAGGTACTAGGCCCCATGTGTGTTTTTTCCTAATCCATGGCCACTATCTAGGGCCCATAATCATCCATACCCAATTCATCCTTCATAGTTTAAGGTTAATTTATGTTAGTAATAAAAAAATCCATCTCCAATCAAGATAAGTATACATGTCTAGTTTTTCTATGCCAAGTGGACCTCTTCAAGAGTTGAGGTGGAGATTCTACCTCTTCTTTAGAAGTTTTTAAACTATCTAAGCTCTCCTCCTCTTTAGGTACTTAGCATGATTTTGGTTCAACTTTCTTAGTCTTTATAAGTTGTTGAACCACATATTTCTTCTTATCCTCTTCTAGTTGCAAAATTATAAGAGAAGGCTTAATCTCTCTAAAATTAACACTCCTACAATAGAGAAATGTGTTGGTCATAGGATCAAAAAAATTGTATCCTTTCAAAATAATGCTATAAATAAAATGAATATATACCTAATTACCTTGTTCTCTAATTTTGATCACTTCTCCCTTGAAACATGTGCATATGTCTCACAATAAAAAATACAAAGATGTTTTAATAAGTTATTTTTCTTAACCAAGCCTCTATAGGAGTCTTATCCATAAGATTTAATGTAGAAGACATGTAAAACAAGTAACACGTCATAGAAAGCACTTATTCCCAAAACTAATATTCCAAGACAACTCCATTAAGTGTACTCTTACACCTTTTCATGAGTATCATGTTCATTATTTCTATAACTCCATTTTGTTGAGGGGTATATGAACTTTTGTTATGTCTCTCTATCCCATACTCCTTAAAAATATATCAAAAAATTGAACAAAAATCAACACCATTGTTAGTTTTCAAAACCTTAATCTTCATATCAATCTATTTTTTTATAAGATCCTTAAAATATCAAATAAATGAAGGCTTTAGATTTACTTCTAAGGAAATACACCCATGTCTATCTAGAGTGGTCATCTATGAAATATACATAATACAAATATTTTGAATTTGAAGAAACATTTATAAGACCAAAAACATTAGAATGAATTAAATCCAACATCCTAGAAGATTAATAATAAGCTGAGTGAAATTAAATGTGATTTTGTTTAATATATATGCAATGTTCACAAAAATTAAGCTCAAGAACATAATTTTTTTTTTTTTTGAAATTGTATAGTTGTAAAATTTCACCCCTTGCAATTTCACATTCATTTTTGTATCTACTTTAGTGTCCACTCCCTTAGCATCTTGTGCAGGATCATTTTAGCCCCTACATCAACCTTTATCCCTTCTCAAGATGCTCTAGCACCCCTTTTCAACACCTACCCTTATGCCTTAGCTTTGCATTGAAACTTGTGACTTTCTTGTTCATGTTTTTTTGTAGTGTGACATGTCTAGACACTAGTGTGCCATACAGATGTCTGTATGCCGCACTAGCATCCTGCAACGTTTCAACATTTAAATGACCGCTTTCATACATTTTTTCCACTTGTCACCTCCTTTGGTTGGTGGTAATGGCTCAAGATGCCCTGAAACAGCTTAGGAAGCTTCTTTTCCCTCCTTAAAAGCAATCTTTTCAATTCATTTGGCCTCTTCCTCCATCTATAGCTCCATTCTTCCAATTTCTACCTTCACTCCTAACTTCTCCTCTTCTTCTCCTATCTTGCTTTTGTTTGCACAACTCCCTTATTTATCACATTAGCTTCACCCTCTCACATTCTCACAACACTCTTTGTACTCTTGGCTCTTGTAGCTATCTTTCTCTCCCTATTTGCATCTTCTTTGGCTCTTGTAGCTCTATTTCCCTTGTCTTATGCTTGCGAGCATCTTGGGATTCCACATCTCCTTTCTATTTGCATCTCTACTTTGTGATACGGGTTCTCCTCCTTAAGCGGTGATTGCTTTTATCATCTCTTTTATGGTACAAGTTCTCCTCCTCGAGTGGGGATTGTTGTTATCACTCATACTTGGTGGTGCGGGTTCTACTCCTGAGAGGGTTTTGCTTTCACCACACACTTTGTCCATTTCAATTACTCTCTCTCTCTCTTTCTATTTGGTTGTCTGTGGAGGTGGGAACACCAAAATGAGGGTTTGAGTGAGGCGAACCCCTATACAACCCCAACACTTTCTCCAAATCTTATAGATGTAGGTATTGAAGATATCTACTAGCTGGAGGCTTCATTACTTGGATTGTTGTGAGCATCTTCTTTCCTTTCTTCTCCTTATCTCTATCATTTCTACACTTTAGTTTTATCACATTTTGTTACTTTATCACATTATGAAAATTCTCAGCATTTAGAGTAGACGTAGTCACTTTGCATTTTCTGAGACATTCTCACTTTCTAGTTTGTATGAGATGCTAGTGCACCTCTGAGATGCCAATGCACCTCTAAGATGCCAGCACACCTCTGAGATGCCAATGCATCACGTTGTCGTATGTATTATGCGTTGTCGTCCTTTGGCCAAGAGCTCATCAGTTTGTCCAAAAAATCTTTGTGACCTGCTCTTTCAGATTCTAGAACTCTCACCGTTGTTCCTGAGGTAGTTTAGGGCAGTTCGCCCTGTGAGGCTCTTTGAATGAAGAGAACTCGTGAGTAGTGAATCCCCCTTCTCTACATAAATATTATTAATTTTTAGGATATTTTTCCCTTCTCACCTATGTGGGCCATTATTTTGTTCTATAATTTATCATTTTATCCATAATTAGATTAGTATTTTAAATGAGATCTCCCTTAGGTACCTAGAAAACATGATCATTGAAAGTAGATGCAACATTCTTCTTTATTGTTGGTTCTAGAATGGTGAAGGTGTAGATCTCTTCACTATAGGAATAAAAGAACTACTACACTAAATTTTGCATTCATCCAATTAAAATGGATTTCTTACAAGAACACCCTTACTAAGAGCTATAGCTCCTCACAACATCTTACACACCCATTGGAGAAAAATTTTGTATACTCACATAATTAATCTTACTAACTGAAAGTAGGTTTTGTGATAAACTAGGGATATGTAGTACAATATTGATCCCTTTCACACACCCATAAAGGAATCAAATAAAAATTCCTCAATGACCAATAATATTTAGGTCATCTCCAAGAACCTTCGTCTCATCATATTCTTCACACTTTATAAACTAATCCCATTGTGAGGTCATGTGGAAAGGATGCATACAGTTTATCAACCACACAACTTCTATTGTATCTGTTACTAAGGACATAAAAAAAATCATTACCATCTCAATAATTTTTGGAATAATCATTTAAATCATTTTTATTTTTATTTTATTTTCCCCTCACAATTTTTTTATAAAATATCCAAATTTTTCATAATTCTAACATTTAGACTTGGTATTTTTAGGGGATTTTGATCTAGACTTGTTTCTTTTTTTGTCCCTCTTCTTACCTTTCTCTTTTGGTCTTGCATGAATGGATAATGCCTCCTTGGTTTATTTGAAAGGTTTTCTTTGCATCTCCTTAAAGTAATGATACAATTACCTCATCCATTTTAAGTTTAGAGATAATGTTCTTGATTGTTATCACCAAGTGATCCTTGAGTCTAGAAAATAATATTACAAAGTCATAGAGTGATCCTCCTCCTCCATGTTCACTCTAAAAAAATGAAACTAGGCAACAATCATGTTGAAAATATTTAGGTGCTTAGTCATAGACCACCATCCTCCTACCTAAGGGTATACAAATTTCTCCATAAAATTTTATTTATTTGTCTCACCCAACTTCTTCTATAGAGTTATAACAATGGATTATTCATGTACATTTACTAATTAAAATTTTGTCAAATAAATAGTAGTAGGTTTGGATCTAAATACCACACCCCATAGATCTCTATCCATGAGAATATCCTCCATGTTGAGCTTATAAATCTCAAATTCTATGCCTGAGAACCTAATTTCTATCCTTGACATGCTTTTTATTTTTTTTGTGACATGATCTCCTTCTATGCAATGTCATACTCAATTAAATACTACTACAAAAACCCTATCCCTAACACCTAGAATTGGAAGTGACCAAGATTCAATACCAAATGAAAGGAATAAGATATGTAAAATATTCTTCTTGCACTAATATATGAGAGGCGGTATGTGTAAAAAATTAAACTAGTTAGTCATATAGTTACAAGGAAATAAATACAAAAATAATATATCATAACACAATGATTTGTTTGGGGGAAAACCCTATATTCTAAAGCAACTTAATATACTATCCAATAATAAATGATTGCAACACACTAACAAATTATAATCCTTTACAAGAGTATCACTAATAAGAAATTTGGAGCAATTCAATCATCATAATAATACCTACAAAAATCACAATGATACTCAGGTACACAATAAATAGAAGAAACAATGCATTAAGCCATAAAATGGTAATTAGAAAATCATGAGCTAAAACCACCCAAAATATAGTGCAAAATTCATAAGTGAAAATTAACATCCAAATCCCAAAGATGAGTCCACTAGCTAAAATAGCATATTCCGTCCACCTACATTAAGCTTATCATAAACCCCTCACAAACTTGGGCACTTCCTTTTGAATTTATTATCTCCATTCAATGATGCCTTGTGATGTGCCACAACATGCATTATAATTTGGTCAACAAGTGTTTCTCCCTCTTACTACTTTCTTATGCATCATAAATGCTCTTACATTTCTAATGTGGGATGCCCAATGTTTGGAGGCCATAAATTTTGACCCAAGAAGTCAATCGAGCCCATTTATTTACATTATAGAGCTAAAATATATCTACATACTCATAATTATAAAACTAGTTAATGCACATCCATAACATTTTAAAGGCAAAAAATGACCTTTATAGCCTAAATATTAGATTTTTGTGTTCTTAAAAATTAGGATGGAAGGATGAGAAACCTTTCCTAACAATATGTTTGTCACAATTGTAATGTAACAAATTTATTAGTCTATCTATTTTCTAGATATCTTGATCATGTCAAAGTTGGGGCATTGCATTTCGTATCAAGGTCCAAGACTGAGGATTCCAATTAGAAAGATTTGAATTGTTACCAAAAAATGGCATGTTGTAATTCAAAGGATCTTGGGGCATACCTTGTCTTGGCTGTCGTGGTTTTCTTTGAGCTATATAGAATACTTATCCATATTCACCTTCTAATGCATGAATTTTTTATGTCCCTTGCTTATCTTTAGATATACTAGCCACCTTCTTACACTTGCAATTAGTCTTTCTTTGTCTACAATGTGGGTAGTATTCTATAAGAGTTGCTTCTACCTCTTCTTGCTTCTTTTTGATATGGAGGGTGTCTAACTGTGTAGCAATATGGTTGATAATATCCTCCTTCATATTTGACAAAAGATTACTCAATTCAATTCTTGAGACTCTATTGGATGGTTTACTGATGTAAGATGTCTTGTATCCTCTAACCTTCTTTGTGAAAGACCTTAAATAGCTCTTACATGCTTTGCAAATCTCCTCAAATGGTGCTTGAGATATATCTCCTACCCCAATGAGGTTAAGTGCATCCATGCAATCCTCATTAATCCCCCTTAAAAATATCATCTTTAAACACTCATCAAGGAGTCTATTCTGGTGGGATTTCTTAAGGAAAAGCTGAAATCTTTCCATGTAGTCTTCCAAGGATTCATCCTCCTTTTGTGACATCCTAAAGATGCCATTTCTCTTTATGTCTATTCCTCTAGAGTAGTCCTGGTACTTCTCCATGAATTTTTTCTTCATGGTATTCCAATTAGGAACATCTCTTCCCAAACCCATAAACCATCTTAGAGCAGCATCCTTCAAAGTTGTTGGAAATAGTTTGAGCCTATGTGAATTTGTAGTATAATCATAACTTCTACATAGCACATCTAACTCAAAAAGGAAGGTATCTAGGTCCTTCATGACCAACCCATAAAAGACAAGTAATGTTGAAGATGGTGTATTCTTCAGGGTAGTTGCTCTCTCCTAGTTGGCAATGGGGAACTAAAAAAGTCACATGCTTTGGTGGTTCTTCCATTGCAGCATCACCCATGGTGATGATTTGTGTATGGGAAGTCTTCTCTGTGTTTGATGTGGATATTGGTGTTAGAGATGATTCTTCTTCAAGAATACCCTCACTCTATTCACTTTGGTCACCAATATCCTCTAAAGCTTCATGTGTTGAGGAGAGAAATCTTCCCAGAGTGTCTCGCCACCTCTACATACAATAGTTGTAACTCTTTGGATCATATGCTCCTACACAATGTTAGTAAAATGTTTTTGAGTTGATGGATTAAAACCTAATTATTCTAATTTTGAAATCAAAAAATTTAAACTATAAAAGCTTGAAATTACACAAGAGAACCCTAAATGTAACACCATCCTCGGTAATGACACCAAAAATGTAAGGCATCAATGTTGGAAATAGGATGCCATTTAATTGCAAATCCTAAACATTAATTATTTCATGTATCTCCTAAGTTCTTGGAATGCGTTCAACAACACTAAGATTAGGATGAGATTAATATTTGATGAAATAAATCATGAAATTGACATTTGTAGTTATTCCTAAATAATAGGAACATGTGGGTGCATACATGGTAAGGTGACATTCACGTTGAGTTCAGTTAACTATTTGGACTAAGAGATAACACTTCTGAATGCATGTAATGATCCTAGGATTTAGGATTTGATGTTTGCATGCATGAAGTTCGGTTCAGTTCTATTATGGTTTAGTTATCTTTAGTTGCATGCAAGTGCATGTTGCATGCATGTTGGTTATTTTGAGTTGCATGTAGTTAGATTCATTTAACTTGAGTTGTATGACAGATAATAGGGACTACCTCCAGTTAACAGGGGATGACCATTCTTGCATGAATTGTGTTGAGTAAATGTTTCAGTTAACAAGAAATCACTTGGAGCCAACTTGGGTGCCCAAGATGATTTCTTGGATTTACCTCTTTTGCGTGTTGAGATATTTCTGAAGGCTCAGTTAAGTAGGATTACTCATGGGCGCCAACTTTGAGGAGGAGCATTGGAATTATCAATAGAATGAAGGTTGTGTTGTGACTTCAGTTTGGGATGCCCAAATGGATGAAGCACATGTTTTAGCATTTTTCTTCATGGATAACCCTATTTGCATGAGATAGGTGTACCTTTTAGGGATAGGGCTTGAGTATTGTAATTGTAACTCATGTTGAGTTTACAAAGTTGATTAAAGCCTATATATCTCAAGCAAGTTGAATAGAATTATTAGAGTTTTTATTACAGGTTGTGAAGAAGATTGGTGAAGGCAGAAGAAGCATTCTCAAGCAAGAATTGGAGCTACTGTAATTTAGAGATTGAATAATAGAATAATTCTTGGTGGATTTTTTTCACGAAAGGGTTTCTCCATGATACATCTTGTGTAATCTTTCTAATATCCTGTCTAGTTCTTCTATCAACTTTTGTCTACATTCTACAACAGTAAAATGGATTAATCAAGATAATCACCCACAAAAAATATATGTAACAAAGGAAAAGCTTATTTAGATCAGCAATATTAAAGTTTTACAGAGTATTAAGCTAAGAAAACACCTCATTTTTTAACACTCAACTAATACCTAGTCAACTCAATGTTGGACACACAATTCAAAAGAGAAGTTCCTAGCTAAACAGTTCACTAAACCCTTGAAAGGACTTCATTTAATTATCAATAGGGCTTCATAAGCTTTTGATGATGTTGGCACTATATGTGAATTCATGGACTCTATACGGCCTATATTAGTGAGTATAGGTGGTTTACACATGTATAGGAAAATAATAAGATTTGGAAAAGTAAATAAATTGTTAACTTGCAAAATAGGGGAGATAGCTTAATTTGTTGTTGATGCTATGGATACCTTCAACTTAACACTGTAACTGTTAACTACTAAACCTAAAGGACATATTACAAAGCATAATTCATGATACAAGATATCATTCATGTGCATGTAATTGAGAATCTACTTGAAATGAATGTAAAAATTCTAATTTAACAACAAAAATTAAGGTGGATGAACAATACCTCGAGTGGCCCTTGCTCAAGTTGTTATACCTGTTTCAACTGATTGCTGAATTTAATGAAGCTTTGCACCAATTTATTGAGCATTATAAGGTGCTTCATCTTTTTTTAGCTATCCATAAGCATGAAAATCAGTATTTGTTGTC
>VDFB02047230.1:504812658-504828466 GCA_007258455.2 Sequoia sempervirens | reverse complement strand
AGATATGTGAGGATGTATTGATTAATTTAATAATTAATTAATATTTGAGAGGAACGTGCAAGTTTTATTTGACTTTAACAAATAAAAATATTTATTTGTTGACCATGTTGAGTGATTTTGGGGAAATTTGAATAATTGATTTAATTACAAATTTGGAGAAGGGAAAGTGGCTTTAATTAAATTATTAATGATAAAAATTTAATTAATTTAGAAGAATAAGGTATATTAGTGACATAATTAAATAACTTGTGTTTATTTAATTAATCAAGAGGAATAAGGTTAAATTAGATGATGACATAGTGAATTAATTAAACAATTTGAAATTTTTTAATTAATAGAGGAAAATAGGGTTAATGATGCAAATGATGTTAAAAATGGGATTATTGATGTTAATGAAATGAAATGTAATAGTGATAATTATGAAAGTGATGTCAATAGTGGAAAAATGTAGTTTAGGATATGTGATATGCGTTAAGCCATTTTTACATGTCTACATTTTGCCTCTCTTTGACACAAAGTACTAGTTAGATTGTTTCAAAGAATTCAATGTTTAGATCAATATTTGAAAAATTTAATATGCCCCACTGTGCCTCAGAGGTCGGTAGAAGGATGATAAGATGCTGGGCTGCCCCCTTGAGAGGTTGGCCAAAAAAAAACTTTTTCGGGTCAGGCGCTTGAATAGGTTCCAGAGTAGTTTTGATGTGTAGAGAACGAAAATTTAAGGCTTAGGGCTTGTGTTTAGGGTTCTGGATGGTCATAGGTGCTCCCAAAATTGACCTAGAAGGGGTTCTAGGGTAAAAATTAGGGGTTTTTTAGGGGGGTTAAAATGGAAATTATGGTGAAATTACCCCTCATTTGCACAACTTGCTTTGTGAGATTTTGGCTCTGGATTATTTTTAGTGATTTCTTGCTGCAAACATCAATTCACAATGCCTCGAGTTCTAGGAGTACCACATAAAGCGGACGCGGTCAGGTAGTACCAATGGCTAGCTGATGTAGAGATTGCGGCATGTGTACCTTTAATTTTTCCTTTCGAGTTACTTTTTCCTTTGTAATTAGTGCACAAACTTAGTTTAGACGATAGTGGCAATCTTAGGAAAAACTTGCTATTGACACGATACGAACACTATCGCTTCTTTAGGATGGTCACTTTTGAAAATGATGGCCGCTTTTCAAAAAATTGGTCACTATTGCTAAGGATGGCTACTTTTGACAAATTTGACCATGGGATAGGAATTTTAGGAATAAGGCCGCTATTGAGAAATATGGTTGTTATCGTCTTTAAACAGACACACTATCACCAAGGATAGCCGCTATTGTGAAACATGGCCTCTATCGCCCTAGAAAAAGTGTTTTAGTGCTTAAACTAACTGATTTAGCTAGCTTAGTTGTAGTTTTAAGTTCTCAACTTGATTTTATAGCAAATTTTTTACATTGTGGGTTGAATTTTTGTAGGCTATCCTTAAGCCTTTGCACATGTGAGAGAAACGACCTCGATTGATGGATAAATTAGCTGCCTTTTAGGAGTTGGAGAGGGAATTTCTTGATGTTGTTGTATTACGATACATCACCTACATGCTAGAGATCTAAGCTCATCGGACGATGATGACTCCTTTGGTGGAGAGGTGGAGATCTAAGACCATGACCTTTTACTTGCTGACAGGGGAGTGCATGATCACTCTCGAGGACGTATGGAGGATCTTGAGAATCCTGATTCATGGAGAGATGATTGATTATGATGTCCAAAGAGGCACCCTATCTATGTCAATATTACTTGGTGTGGAGCAGCTACAGGTCATTGACTCCAAGATTGATTTAGCTTCTTTCCTTAATGACGTAGACCCTATGGTTATTGTTTTAGCAAGATTGATTATTGAACCACCGATGCCTGACAGGAGGGCTAAGAGCTTTCCTGTTGACTGGGTGATAGTGATTGAGCAGATGATGGAGCACAACACCACATATTCTTGGGGTTAGTGCAAACTAGTCCATTTGTACAGGGATATGCATGAGGTGGTCTACAAAAGTGGTAGCAGCATTTCAACTAGTGCTAGCCTACTCCATTTCTAGTCCTAAGAGAGGATTGTTATTACTTGGCTGGAGGGTATGCAAGATAGGGATGCTCATGATCCCTACGACTATCAGTATTTTGATTATTTACATTACACTCAGCCAGGTAGATTGTCCTATTGGAGGGTAGTGTTCGATGATAATACACTCTTTACATGGCAGTCGTACAGGGATTACAAGGCTTGTCTAGATGACAAGGAGAAATTTTTTTACTATAGACAAACTCAGTTCTTGATAAGTCGAGTAGACATTATTCTTGAGAGGTATTTACTAGACAGGGTGCCCAAATAGTTTGGCGAGCGTCAGACTCGCCCCACCAAGAATTATATGGCCATATATGGATGTACTACATGGGTGGAGACTGCATTGGGGGCTCATGTCAATTCACAGGAAATAATTGTAGCTTTCAAAGCTTTAAGACCATTTAGATGGGGTCGTGCAGTGGGCGGACCTAATCTAGGGACTACTAGAGAGTATGATGGATGTGGGCCTACTATAGGCCTTTGAGATTGACTATGCACACTGAAGGAGTAGTTGGAGGCCCTATTTTAGGTATTGGGAGAGGAGGTGTGATTGGGTGCTGACAGGATTAGCAGTGACTCGAGATTTCTCATGAATAGTTGTAGCATGTGTAGGATGGACAAGATGACGAACAACAACATGATGGTGAGGATCAACAACAATAACATGTACCACAAGCTCCTTCCTCTTAGGTAGACATGGCGGTAGGATTGTTTAGATCACAACCAAGAGAGATCAGGCCATTCAAGATAGAGATGTTAGAGCTGAGGAGAGAGATGTGGAAGCAGTGAGATAATAGGCTCTCAAGGTACAATTGGCCACGGTTACCGTTGAGAGAGATCATCTCCAAGAAGAGAAATATTTTCTTAGACATGAGAGAGATATAGAAGACAACAACATCAGAGTGAGTGTGATTGCCTCATCATGGAGAGGACTTATTATTAGACTCTGTATGAGGCTTTTGTACTGAGAGCATAGAGGCAACCTAATTTTGGAGAGATGACCAGTGCAACAAGGGTAGATTCAGGAGGACAATTCGTCAGGTAGCCATAGCCGTCTCTTGTTCATAGTCAATAGCAGCATAGATCCCCCGTCGAGACGACCAATAGGGCTGATGTTTGATTATTTCATGATCTTTATGTTTGTATCAAAGACATATGTAGATAAATATTTTTGTATATACAATCATTGGCCTATCTGAGGCCTCATATATATTTTTGTATATTTTGATAGCACACATGATGTTTGATGATGTACATGACATTCCCATTTTTTATGATATATGAGATATACCATTTTTGTTGTGGCATATATGTGTTATGAGATGTGTATAGATTATTATATGTTTATGATAGATGATTTACAATTATATGCTCATGTTTTTGTATTTTTTTGATGCATTTATATGATATGGATGATTTATACATGTATGTGATGGATTCACGACGTATGATGTTTTATTTATATGATGAACATGATATGCATTGATGAGTTTGTGGATGTAGGATGCATGTGGTACTAATGACTTTGTGATGCAGGGTACAAAAGTTAGTCAGAAGATATGCTAGTATGATTTAGAGATAGATAGAAGTGTTTAGATGATTATGATGATATGCATTTATGAGATGATTTGATATCATGTTTATTCATTGATGATTCAAATTATATGCATTCTAGATCACCATTACTACTACTTGTTATCAATGGTGCACCCGAGATGCTTGAATAGTTAAATTCAGCAATCTATTGAAACATGGAATGATTCTCAGGCCTGTGGGTTGCCTAATTTTGAGAATCAATCTCCAGAGAGGGTTGGTTCCCTGATGAAGACCTCCTAAAACTAACTTGGCTGGGAAAGAGATATAAAGCTTGCTTGAATTGAAATCCTAAAGCTACGAGAGGTGATTGCACCAAAATTTTGTGATTCTATTCGTTATCCTAAATCTATAATCTGCTGCAATAAAGTTCTAAATTTATTTCACAATTCAACTAAGATCATGAAATTCACCAATACTTCACATGAAGGTTTGAAATTTCAATGTTTGTAAGAGGAAAACTAGATTTTCATAGATACAAATGACTAAAATCTTTGTTAAAAACAGCATGCAGCTTGAATTATAACATGAAATCTTCTTGTTTTTTAAAGCATTAATGAGACAAAACAAAGGATTTGAGATTAAATCACAGTGTTTAAATCAAATCATTTATATGACAATAAAACTCAAGAAATATTGAGATGGAAAAACTATACTGAAAGCTCTATTACAATTCTTGAATGAAAAAGTGTTGAGTTACAATGCCTCACTGATGTATGCGTAAGCAGGAAAAAAGAACTAGAATGAAAAAGATAAACTTTTTCAATATATACAATATGAATGCACTTCAAAAGTGCATGAATAAGCAACTGAAAGTCAATTTCAGTGAGAAAGTGACAACTCCAAAGTGAAATCCGAGCACAAGTAAAAATCCCTGAAAATGTGGTACAAACTCATGCAAAAATGAGTGAACTCAACCTCGAACTGGCAGTCATAAAGCATGCAACTGATCCTACAAGTCAAATTGAACTGAAAACCCTAAAAGTGGGCTAAAAGCCGCACAAAAAACCACCTCGTTCTTGTCAATTCGCCCATGCACATTGGAACTCCATCTTCATGTCTATGTCTTCAGTTGATTCTGACGTGTAACTAAAGTAAAATTGTGATTTAGCTTTACATAACATTCTTTATTTGCATTTTAAGATGATGAATTAATTAAATGATTTATAATGTATCATTTAGTTAATCCATTTTACGATATTAATGGGTAAATAAGGAGCCAAGCTGGCCAGAAACACCTCTGGAGTTTCACATAATATATTGGGAATATAACTAAGTGTTGATGTTTGCATTTTAAAATAATTAAATTAATTAAATGATTTATATTTTCATCATTTAATTAATTAACTTTACATTATATTAATGCAATACATTAACATTTAATAAGAAATTTCATATTTGGTACCATGCTTGGCATATTATTTGATGTTTAATTAAGTGGAAACTTTTACCACTAGCCTAACATTATACAACAACCACATCATGATTGTAAACTTTGGAATCCATGGGAAAATAAAACATAATCATTTTGTTTTATTCTTAAAAGATCCATTAAAAGTCCATGGCAGGTAATTAGAGAAGGAAAGAAAAATAAATGAGAGCCTAATCCGCTTTGCAATTTCTATACGCTACACTTTTTGAGCAGGATTCGTCGCCATGGAGAACTTGGGGTTACAGGATTAGAGCTTGCACATCTTATGAATATTTTACCTACGAGGTGGTCTCCACGAAATCGTTGTTTTCTTGCCTTTATCCACCCAAAGTAAGGCGTTTCTTTTTTTGTTTTTTGAATTAGGCTATTCATACTCTGTTGATATCTATTCATGTTTGGCCGCCATGAGTCTTGGTTTGAACTTTTATGTACATATTTGTTGCGCAGCTTGACCTATGAATCTTAAAGCTCACAAAGAGCTCAACCATGGTAAGTTCTATCTATGCCTTTATTTCTTTGTTGAATGGAAATTTTCTCTTGTATAAAATGAGTTGATAGATTAATTAAAAGAAAAATCCAGGCCATGAAATCTCTGTATGCTGTTCATCATTATTGGCCGCAGTTGTGAACTATCTTCATGTGGGTATTCAGATTTCACTGTATTTGCTATCTTCCTTTTGTAGATCTTGATGCATTGTTTCTTTTAGAAAATATAACACTTGCACGAAAATGTAACTATTTTGTGTGGATATTCTGTGGTCTTAATATTGTAGCAGGCCGAGGGTTTTTTCTTTATTCTGTGCATCACTGAAAACCCTACATATGATCTCCACTCTTTCATGAATATTGCCTAGGCATAGCTTCTCCATTGCTATATTCTTATTTTGAATACTGTAAATGTTGATATATTTCAAACTCTCTGTGGCTGAAAGCTATTTTATATCATTTACCTATAGACTGCTTTATGGCATGAATGTGAATACATGGATGCTACCGTTTTTGATACAAGAAATGCAAGTCATGAAATGCTTTACTGTCCTCTTGAAAATCTCAACCACTGTCTGATATTGCTACCTCAACTGTGAATGAAGACACTATACAGGTTCTGTAACACTTTAATTACCTTTGCACCTTGCTATCATGCATTATTCACTGTCATACATTCCCAATCCTTGTATATTGACATGGTTGCAACCTTACATATGCCACTAGTAACTACTTGAAGCGCCTTTTCCCTCCTTTGATTCACATAATGCAATGTTAAAACAAGGCTCCAATACATAGCACCAATAGCTATCTCTCCATATGAGTGTCACTAAGTTGAGAATATGTAATTGAAATAAAGCATTCAATTATGAAAGTGATGTATTTTACCCAGCTTTGCACATTTTCTTTTTTGTAGCTAAATGAGCTCAATACTCCTACGTGATTTGATTTCAAAACATTGGATCACGTCAGAATGTTGAAACAAGGACTGCAAATGTTGTGCTTTCATTTAATTTCAATAACGATGATGTGCTTGAAATGATGTACTCCATATATGAATTTTCTGAAAATGCAGCTCATGTATCAACATTAACGTTCTTGTAAGTCACTAAATTTAGCTCCTCCACACTGTTGTCTCCTTTTAGATCTGTCATTCATTATCATGGATGTTATAATAGTAGTCTTATTCACTTTACTAATTCCGTAGCAGCAATAGTATTCATGAATGCTCTTTATAAAATGCTCTTTTTCTATGGAATACAAATCTGTTTCTTGTCATATCTTTATTTCTTTTGATCAGCTAAGTCTTGCTGATGATTTGCATTGACTGCACAATATGAGAATGCTGCTTTTCATTATGAGCATGTGTTGGTTACTATCATTTGGCTTTTTGAAACATGTATGCCCATCTACTTTTACCAGTTTTATATCAGCATTTTGTTCATGACTGTCCTTGACATTGTGACTCTATCGTTCCTTGTATAATGCTCCATACATTGTGGATTCATTGTTCCTTACCAAGGCTGTCCAATTCAAGCATATATTGCTAAATATTGATGTTCATAATTGCTGCTCTTAATGATTGTTGCTCTAGGTAATTGCTGCTCATTATAAATCTGTACTTGATGCTGCTACAAATTACCTCTGTTAAGTCTTCATGTTTAATGTCTTGATATTTCTCATCTGGTATTTGAAATAAACATGCCTGTAGAATGTTGTCTAAGCATAATTGCTTCTCCACTGATATTTTGATGCCTCCTTGCATATACTTAAAGTTGGACTTTTGATTCAGCTGTAACCTTCATCATTCTCCATGACTGGAATGCATTTGTCACTTAACTCATAAGCTGAACTCATAAGCTTCCATTATATTATTCTTTTGAACACCAAGATTACTTTCAGCTTAAAATGGAGATGAAAAACAACTCTGACATTGATGGTCCATACCTTGCAAAGGCTGTCTACTTCAAGAGTAGATTACTACATTTTGAAATTAATGTTGCTAAATACTTTGAAATCTCTTTGAAATAAGGCTGCTTGCATGATTATATCATTTAGTTTCAGCAGCATTGATGCTTTTAATGACTGTTATCAACATTCATGAACTTGCATATAGAACTTGAGAATATATCCTCCTTGATATGCCGAGCTCAACCCTTGTGGGAGCCCGTTTTTCTCCACATATTTGATGAAATGATCTTGAACATGATGAACCTGTTCCTGCACATTAAAACAAACATGTTAGCAAAATAAAAGAAGCTGAAAGCTTCCATTGAATTACGTTCCTCTTGATTATCAGCTTTTCATCTGATGAATGGTTTTTTTTTTAATGCAAATTACATTCCTGTTGGTAGCATAGGCGTAAGGCAGAATGTAATTCGTCATTGCTTAGAGTATAACTCTAATGCCACTCCTTTACAATTTTGTAGGTTCATGGAGCGAGGAAACAAGGCTGCAGCTGCTTGGAGACGCGACGGCTAAAGATACCAACGAAAGTGATTCATCATTACAGGCAATGATGAATTGCTCCTCTTCTTTACGCTTATGTTATTTTCAGCAGTGTAATTTGTCCTTTGAATTTTGTATTCATCTTTTGATTGTCATAATCAAACTTAGTTACTCTCGCGGCTTGTGCGAGATTCAACATTTTTACAAAATGAATAAAAGGCATTACTATGCAAGTTTCTCAATTTTCTATTTTAAATGCTTGCACAATAAACTATGATTCAGATGTAAATGATCTTCTATGATGATCAATGAATACTTCAATCGGATCAATGAAAATTTATGTACCTATCAATGATGAATTTGATTCAACTCTACCTGTTTGAGCTTGTAGTGAAAAATAGGTAACACTACCATTTTGCTTTCATGGAGGACTAAGTAGTTTTTTTTAGAAACCCTTATTAATATAATAGATAAACATGATGCACCTAGGTATTAATGACCAATATGACTTTATATCTATTGTGTGGACTTTGACTCTACAAACAAGGAGTATTCTTGCTCATACTAGACATACAAAAACCCTGTTAGAGTGTATGGGTGAGAAGTTTCGAAACATTTTAGAGTAGTTACATAGAAAGGTATGAAGTACCTAATATACAACTACTACACAAATTATCTGAAAATAACTTCCACACGTAGAACAAAGCAAGTATTCACCATGGTAGTAAAAAATATCCAACAGACAAAGCAGACAAAAAATCAATGATCAATGCCCCATTCCTTGCTCTATAAATCCTTATGGACTTCCTCAAGAGATCCTGGGAATGCGAAAATAAGATAAATCAAAAAGATAAGATCATAAAAAGATAAACAATGTTGTTGTATCACTTGCCATAGTTGTTTTTATGTTTCAGGATGTTTACCCATCAATGTTGTCTATTGTAGGAACATTTTATCCTTTAAGACATATGTCAGGATGTTGATGATGATTTTCAAAATGTAGGGTAGTTCATACTTAAGCATTTGTTTGAGTCCAATGATGATCCAGTTGTTTTGTTTCCTTGCTTGGAAGTTTTGGATTTTGTTGTTTTCTTTGTTTGCTGATTGAGTTGTTAAAGGTTATAGGTGATGATTTTTTTATTATGGACGAAAATTCTATTGCAAATAGGTGATAATGGAGATAGGATTTATTGATATTCTTTTGAATGTTTTTGTGCTTTTGGGGTTATTTGATGTTGTTTTTGAGATATTTAGAGACAAATAAGGGGACCTAAAGGGAATGACCTAGTGCCTTAGGGGCTCATCGATGATGGCCTTTCCTACGTGACGAACACAGAGACATTGTAGTTTGAATGTATTGAGTGAGACTATTTTTTTGGAGTTTTTTTAGTTTTTACAAATGTTTTTGGATTTTGATAAGATATTTGAATGTTTTTGAATTTTTGACCAAGTTTAAAGACCAAGAGGGACACCTAAAGGGACTGACCTAATGCCTTGGGGGCTCATCGATAATGGCCTTGCCTATGTGCAAACTCAAAGACAACATAGTTTGATTGTATTGACTCAATGTGGTTCATCCAAAGATGACCTACAATGTTTTTGGGATTTTGATGTTTTACGACTTTGTTTTGGATTTTGACAATTTTTTGGATGCTTTTTTAATTTTGCTTAGTTTTCTACGGGCAATGGGATTAACAAGGATTCAATCCACTACCAGGTTTAGGAGGTTGCCCCCAATTCATAATAGGATTGCATTTTATTAGGGATAGATGGATAAACAGATGGTGGATAGAGATGGTGCAACAAGGTTCAACACTTGATCAGTTATCGGCCATAGTTGGGTGCATGTTTTATTATGGCGATGGGTGGAGTGGATGCGTTAGTTGATAGATAGTGTTGATAGATGAGGATGTAGGTCTTATTCAAACGTATCACCTTTTTACCACATTTTCACTATGGTACCGGTCCTAGAAGCACCACAAAGTGGTTTTCACTTAAAGGACGTTTTATTTCTCTTTACTATTTTCTTGATTTTTGATTTTTTTTTCTTTTTTTTCTTTTTTTCTTGGGATATTTTGATACGCTTAGGTGTAGAACTTCTTTCTAGCGTAGCCAAGTAATATGCTCTAGAGTCAGCTTGATGTAATAATATAGGGACCTAGCCAGTTTGGTTCAAACTTACCCTTCCCATCTTGATTCAACTATATTTTCTAATTTTCTTTTAGGACCAAGTCATTGACCTGAAAGTTTCTATTTTTGATTTTCTTGTTGTAGCTTCTCTTGAGTTGATTTTAATAATCCTGCAGATGGTTCAATTTGCTCAAGCATATTTCATCTAGGAGTTCAAATTCATTGAGTCTGGATACTCGATACTCTTCATTGCTAACAAGATCCTTTAATGATACTCTCAAGGATGGGATTTCAACCTCTATAGGTAGTATTGCTTTGGATTCGTAGACCAAGGAAAAAGGAGTTGCACCTATAGGTGTGCGGATGCTGGTTCTGTAAGCCCATAAGGCTAGGTTTAGTTGTAGGTGCCAGTCACGGTCGATGTCATTGACAATTTTCTTTAGGATTTTTAAGATGATCTTATTGGATGCTTCAGCTTGGCCATTTCCTTAGGGATAATATGGGGTTGAAAAGTAGCGTTGGATAGAGAATCTTGAGCAGAGCTCATGGACATCTTGGTTCTTAAATGAAGTTTCATTATGTTATGATAGTTTATGGGATACCATATCGACATATTGAATAGTTAACGATGAACTTAGCTATTTGTTTCCCTATGATATAGGTTAGAGGAATAACCTCTATCCACTTTGTAAAGTACTCCATAGTAGTGATGATGATTTTGTGCCCATTGGATGAGGTCGGTGATATCTTTCCTATTAGGTATAGTCCCCACTAAGAGAAAGGCCATGGAGTAGTGATAGGTCACATCTCTTGTGAGGGTGCATGTATAAGATCTCCATGCTGTTCGCATTAACGACACCTCTTGGAATAATGAACTGCTTCTTTCTCCATTGATGGCCAATAGTACCTTGTTCAAAGTATCTTTTGGACTAGGTTAGGTCCACTAGAGTGACATCCACAAACACCTTCATGTACCTCTTGTAAGGTAGTTTGCACTTCTTTTGCGTTAAGACATTTGAGTAATGTACCATTGAGACTTTGGCGGTATAGGGTATCTCCTAGGATAGTGAATCAGGAAGTTTGGTGGATGAAGGTTTTCTTTTGATTGACTGTTAGGTGGGGTGGTATAATTCCTTGTTGGATACAGGAAAATGTGTCCTCATACTAAGGCAAGTTAGGACCAACAACATCACACACTAGTTCAAATTTGGGATGTTGAATGCTGGTTTAAACAATTGTTCTACCAATAATTTGTATCTATGAACGTTCTTAGGTATGTATAGGATTGAACTGATAGTAGCCATAGCATAAGCTACTTTATTGTTAACCCTTGGTATTTGTTCAAAGATGACGACTAGGAAGTATTGTTTGAAACTGTCCACCATTCTCTTGTATGGCATGAGCTTGTCATCTTTAGTTTGATATTCACCGTTGACCTGCCATACAATGTGACTAGCTGCGAGTCACCATAGACTTGTAGTTTCTTAATTTTCCATTCCATGACCATTTTCAGTCTAGTGATCAATGCTTCATACTTGGATATATTGTTTATATAGGGGCAGGAAATCCCGTATGCTTTTGGTATACTATATCCTTATGGTGTGAGAAATATGATACTAACCCCTGAGCCATGCTAAGTGTGGGACTCGTCGAAGTACACGTTCCAATGGGTTGACTAAGTTGTCATCAAGATGCTCTCATTTAGAAATTCTGCGAAAAGTGGTTGATGGTCTTCAATTGGTGCTTTAGCTAATTGATCTGCTATCACCTATCCCTTGATGGCTTTTCTATCAACATATTTTATGTCAAATTCACTAAGTATCATGACCCACTTAGTGATTCTTCTTGTAAGAGTTTCCTTTTCCAAGAGATATTTCGAGGGGTCTATCTTAGATATCAACTTGATTTGTCTGTTTAACATATAATTCCTAAGCTTCTATGCTATGAAGACAAGTGATAAGCATGTTCATTCAATGGGTTTATAATTCAACTCATATCCAACTAAGGTAAAACTAATGTAGTAAACTGCTTGTTCTTTATTCTATTCATCAAGTTGTGCTAGTAGAGCTCCCAAAGATGTTGGTTTTGTGGACACATATAGAATCATTGCTTTATCTTGAATTAGAGGCATCAATACCGGGGGAGTGAGAAAATATTCCTTTACCTATTGAAAAGCTTGATCACACCTCCCATCTCATTTGAATGTTACATCTTTATGGAGGAGGTGTGAGAACGAATGGCATTTATCCGCTAGTTGTGCAATGAACCTTCTGATAGACTGAAGCTTTCCTTGTAAACTGCATAGTTGTTTTACTATTCTCAGGGGAGACATTTCTAGGATATCCTTGAATTTAGTGGGATCCACCTCGATACCTCTTCTAGATATAATGTAGCCTAATAGTTTCTCGGATGTTACACCGAACACACATTTATTCAAATTTAGATGCAAGTTGTATTCCTCTAGTCTTTCAAATATCCTAGCTAAGTTAGCTAGGTGTTCATGTCTTGTGACTGATTTAGCCAATAGATCATCTACATAATCCTCCATGGTGATGTGAAACATGTCATGGAAAATGGTAGTCATTGCTCTTTGATATGTGGCTTCTGCGTTCTTCAAGCTGAATGGCATGATGTTCCAAAATAAGCTCCCTAAGCATAGGTAAAATCTATTTTGTATTGATCTTTAGGAGATATCTTTATTTGATTGTACCTAGAAAATCCATCCATTAATGAAAGCATTTTGTGACCAACAATTAGATCCACTATGATGTCGATGTTGGGAAGGGGGAAGTCATCTTTAGGGAATGCTTTGTTGATATCTCTAAAGTCTATACAGATTTGTATGCCCCTAGTGGGTTTCGATACTGGTATGAGGTTAGATACCCACTCAGGATAGTCTATGGGTCTGATGAATCCCACATCCAATAGTTTATGAAGCTCCACCTTGACTAACAGTGTTATCTGTAGGTGCATCTTATGAAGATTTTGCTTAACCAATTTTGATGTAGGCAATATCGTTAGATGGTGTACCACTAAAGATGGATCTATCCCAGACATATCTGCATATGTCTCGAAATAATTGATCTTACATTCCTTGGTGAATGCCGTGAAGTTGAATTTTTCCTTGGGATCTAAGGAAGTTGCATGATATGTTTCTTTACATGCCTTTGTTGTTCCAACATTGATGGGTTCAAAATCTTCCACCAAGGCTACTAAATATTCTTGATACTCTGTAATGGGGAGATTGAATCCTCCATCTTCGGGTGCCTTAGTGAGGTTTTCACCCTCAAAGATGTCCTTTGGTTTTTCTTTTTCATGATCTGATAGAGCCACATTGTGGTTTTTCGTAGGGGATCTCATTTTTATTTTTTATATTTTTCTTTTCAATTTTATGACTAGAGGATGCAATCTCCCCTTTAAAGTATTCTACTTATTCTAGTTCTATGAAAAATATAGCCTTGTGATCTCCTTGATGGACACCCTGTTGAATTCACATGAACTCTGCAATAGCCTCATTGTTCTGGAATAGGTCCACAACAGGCGCATGATGTTGTTGATCCCAATTGATCAATTGTGGGTAACACAAGGGTAAGTTATCATTGTTATCAACAAAGCTTATGGTGGATTTGGATGGGGAAAGTTATGGATAGTAGAGTCATCAAGGTCCCAGAGGGTATCTAGGTCATAGTCACTAGAGGCGCAAGAATCCCATTCCCATTCGTTGGAGTCTGTTTTTGTATGATAGTCCTCAGTTGTAGGTGTAAAGGTGATGGTATTTATACCAAAGCTTTCAAATAGGTATGTGATTGTTAGGTCATTTTCCATATGAAGGTAGTTAACCGACATCTCACCGATGGTAGAAGGAGCTATTTCCTGATAAGAGATAGTTCCAATGTTTGGGGTAACCACGTCTAGATTGAACCATAACCTAGTCCCATGTTCTTCTTGCATTGTTGTATTATGATGGGTTCTCTTATGCCTTGTTTTTGTAGACCAAGGCCACCTTTTCCAGTGTATCCCATATTTCTTGCCATCTAATAATCTTTATTGCTAAGATCCACAGGAAGGGGATGTAGTTGTTCCTGTTCCTCTTGTTCTTCTTTATAGATCCATGATGAAAGGTACTCTTCGAATACCACTTCATCCTTCATATCTCCCCACTTGGTGAAGGTAGTGGGTTTGACTTCATATGTCACAACTTGAACATGCTTTATTTCCTTTGGTTTCTCGTAGGATTTTGGTGATGGTGGAAGCTCCCCAATGCAAAAGGATTCTTTGAAATGGTATTCTCCACAACCCTTGTCATGCACTTGGATCTTGAGTTTGGTTTTAGGAGGATCAGTTGATGTGGAGGAAGTTGAAGATGAAGCAAGTGATGCTGGGTCGACATATACAAATGAGTCGAATGATATGTCGTTACTGGGTATTTCAAGGAGCTTTTTGTATTTCTCCTCCAAGTTTGAGTAGTAATGAAAAGGTTTGAGATCAAAATATACTATAACTTCCTTACCATTATGAGGAAATTTTAAGCATTGGTGAAAGGTTGAAGGGACCACTTGCATTACATGGATCCAAAAATTTCCCAAGAGAAGGTTGTATGGTAACTCAAGATCTAGTACCTGACAAGTTGTTTCTGCTATAGCTATCCCTACTTGTATTAGAAGTCTTATTGTGCTCTTTGAGTTCCTCTCCATATCATCATAAGACCTTATGGTGATACTCTTGTTCTTGTCAATCACATCATCAGAATACCCCAACTACTTTACCATTTTTAGGGTACATATGTTTAAACCTACACCCCCATCTATTAGGACTCTTTTGATTTTGTGTTTATGAATACAAACCTTAAGATACAAAGCTTGATTGTGGAAGGATCTTTGTGGAAGATCTTTTTAGGAAAAGACCAAGTGATGGGGTGAAGTGATGATACCAAACATGGTTGAAATTGATTAGTTTCAAGGTCGTTAGCACTAAAGATTCAATTAGAGCTTTCTCTAGGATCTCTTTATGTGCTAGTGATAATTTTAAAAGATCAAGGATAAATATTAATACTGGAGTTTTCTTCAATTGATCAACAATGCTATAGTTAGTGGAAGGTTTGATGGAGGATTTGGCTAGAAGTGGGGCTCCTTGGATCGTGACTTTTCCTCTTCATGTAGTCACATTGCATTTATGGTTTTTACCTAGTATAGTCACAACTTTGATAGTTCGATCAGATTGGTAGATGGTTCCTACGACTTTGTTCATAGATGAAGTTGGATTTTTGGTAATCTTGCCCCTTACCTTTGTCATTTCCACTAGAATGATTGGGGAGTGAATCCTTGTATATTCCCATGTCTTGATTACCAGAGGGCCCGACATGATGTTCAATGTCGACCTCTGCTTTTTCTATAAAGTCATGTATGATCTTTTAAAGTCTCATACAGTTATTTGTGATGAGACCCTTGATCTTGTGGAATTCACATTGATCATTCTTGTTGTACCAAGGGGGTTTGAAGTTTGGTTCTTTTGGACAAGTTTGTGCATAACTACCTCAAGAGTTTCTCCCAACAGAGTGAATTTTCTCCTAAATTGATTATTTTGCCTCAACGACCCTCTTTGAATATCTTGCCCTTTATTTTTTTGT
>VDFB02047230.1:504624338-504812558 GCA_007258455.2 Sequoia sempervirens | reverse complement strand
ACCCTTGGCCCTTCCCCCATCTATATCTATCCCACTCCCTTCCTCTCTCTCTCTATCTCAGGTATCTCTATCTCTCACTCACTTCCTCTATCTCTCAACCCTCTACCCTTAACTATCTACCCTATAAATCTTAAAAAAAACCAACTTTATTATAATGTGAGCATGTTATGAATAAGTAGAGACATGGTCATTTAGCAAGAAATAACATGCTCGTGTTATAACGCGAGCATGTTTTTTATTGCACTAAAAATGGTAAAAAAACACAATATACCCATGATGTCGGCCCACATTATGCATATTCTCCTGGTTCTATGTGTGCTCCAACAAAAAGTAGCTTTTTGGTGATTAAGTGAAGTGTGCATGCATGATTTTTAGATTCCACCACCTTTTTCATGATATTTCCATCACCTTTGCATGAAATAGCAGAGTTTTCACGTTGAAAGGCATATAATATGAATTCAAGTTTGAATTATAGTGATAACTGATATACAATTGAAGTTTGGAGGGGAACAAGCTTTTGAAAAAGTTAAATTTTTTTGAGGATTTGAGAAAGAAGAAGCAAAGGCTACATAATTGGGTAGAACTCTTCCATTTGAAACTTTGGTTTTAGGTATGTGAAGTCTTTGTACATTTTCTTTCATTCTATTATGGCTTGCTTTCATTTTTGTTGTTTTGCTTATTCCATGTTGATCAAATTGTTTGTTTGTCATGTTACAACCTTAGGTTGTCAATGGACATTTTAAATTACACAATTCTATACACTTTCCTATTACATTTTTAAACCACATCTCTTTGAGGCATTTTGTTAAATTTAACAATTAACTTTCTTTGTGTATGCTTCCAAAGCTTTCATTGAGGTATTTTGACAAACAGTTATACAAACCAACTAATTTCCTTGTCTATGCTACCAAATTTTCCATACATGTCTCTAAAAAATTGGAATATACTCCTAATGCAGTAGGGGGAGGCCTGCAACATACAAACACACAACTCCAATATACAAACAAATTTGCAATTTGTAATTTCATAAGGACCTCTTCTTTCAACAAATTCACATTGTTTAGGTTGTAGCATATCAAAGTCACTCAATTGGGTATAATTCCCCACACAACCTTCTCACTTCTCAACAGACCCCCAAATCCAAAAATAGTCTTTGCTTAGGTCTCAAAACAAAAGATTTTCCAGGTTTTAGGACCTTGCATGCTCAAATAGGTTTCCAATACAAAAACCCTCAATTTGCTCATAAATATATAGGGTTTTCTATACTTCACAACTCCAAGGCCTTCCAAGCCTCACCAAAGCATCAAACAAAATAAACCTTCACTAGGCCTTTAGCCTCATTATATCTCAAAAACACCACTTTGGTTCTTTCTTTTCATGCCAAAAACTCACATTCTTAGCCTAAGATAACATCACCAGCCCTATAGACTCCTTACCACTAGTAAAAGAAACATGAAACTTGAAAACAACATATTAGAGGCCTTTTGTCTGAATCATGGGTCACCATAATAAGAGGAAAGACTCCATCTTTAAATTAAAGTAAAACTCATACCCTGTTGGTCTGTACAGGCTGATCATGAAGAATGGAGTTTTTCGTTCACCAAAACAACCAAAGGAGTCTCAAAATAGATTGAAGTCCAAGTTAAGACCTACCACCACACTGATTTATGAATTTCTAATCATGGGAGGCCTGTATTGGGCCGTACACAGGAAAAAGAAACTAAAAACATAGAAAAAAAAACTTATGGTAAACTGTTTGGTAGAGTTGGTGGAATTACCTTTCTTAGTAATCACTATTAGTGAGATTGAGATTGTTAACTTTGAGAGATTAGGACTTGGGAAAAAGGAATTTGATATGGATATTGCTTTTAAAGACTTCAAGCGGGATGTACTCCGCATTGACGCCATTCCTCAATCTTCACTTGATGACATCAAGGAATGGCTGAACTCCATGGTTATAAAGTATTATGAAAGCAAAATGAACTTGTACTAGGAGCCAATTTTGAAGACTATTACTGATGATATTCAACCATGAGAGCAAAAGAGAGTTGATATCATGTATCAAAACATTAAGCATGCTTTCTTCCAGCCAATGGAGAAGGAGGTGATTACTTTGCTTCATTTTCATTTGCATAACCATATCAAGGTGTGGGAACCAAGAAGACCAAGGATTTCAAGTTGTATGTGGAGGTAATGGATGTGGTCCAAACTTTAAGAGGGGCAAGAAGGTCAATGTATGATTGTTAACCTTGAGAGAGTATTTATGTTGAGGAAATTTCCTTTAGATGCAAGGATTCAAATAACATCAACCACATGTGGTACAAATGATTAAATCTTAGAGATGATTTGTAGCAATGAAAGAGTCTAAAAAGGTAGACAGAGCAACACTGGTGACTTAGGAGAAACTTCAGCTTTCAAAAACAAAGTCAATTAGGCTGGCAGATGTGTGGATTGGGCCATCATTTTTGGTGGAAGAGGAAGAAAGAAGATTGGAACTCTGGAGGCCCACCATACTAGATTTCGGTATTCAACCATGAGAGTAGATGAGAGAGATGATATCATGTATCAAAACATTAAGCGTGCATTCTTCCAACTAGTTGAGAAGGAGATGATTACTTTGTTTCATTTTCATTTGCATAACCATTTCAAGGCATGGGAACCAAGAAGACCAAGGATGTCGAGTTTTATGTGGAGGTAATGGATGTGGTCCAAACTTTAGGAGGGACAAGAAGGTCAATGTATGATTGGTGTAGAAGCACCATTCAGTAGGTTTTGTTCATCAAGGCAAATAAGGAGTAGAATATCATCAATTTACTAAAACTAGCCCTAACTTGTACATTTGAAGGTTTTGAGTCAATAAAAATGGATTTTTGACCCATTCCTCTTTCTATAGACTCTATAACTTGAGGAATGGGTCTGCACTAACATTTTTAAGGTGTGGGAATGATGTGTTAGTGTTGGGGAGGTCTGAAAGTGAGATGGGTGTGAAACCCATGTGTGTAAAAGTGAGTTTTCTTTAAGAAAAATGGTGGTTTTGAAGAGTCAAATTGTGTTTTTGTGTAGGGAAATGTTATTTTATGATTTTTTGAGATTGTTTGGGGTATCAAAAGCTTGTTTGAGTAACTTTTAGGTTGTGGTTAGCTTTGGAAGTATCATTTTCAATAAACCCCTAAGGTTTAGGCTACAATAGAGGGTTTTGTGGTTTACCCATTGTACAGTGGTATAACTAAGATTTGATTGTGTATTTTGAAGTTTTGACACCTTAGAATTGCTGCCTCAAGAGTTGGTAAGGTTTGGATAATTTTAGAGTATAGACCCTTTGTTCAATCGGAATGATCCCTTAAGGGTCTAAAGGGAAAAATGGTTCAAACTTCGGCATGAGATTACTTAGACACCGTGATGCTTAGAAAATTCTCATCTAATCCTATGGGATCACATCCCCTCTACAATAACCTCTCTTAGTTTTTGTTATCTCGGTTGGTTTTCTTGTGGTGTCTAGTTTTTAGTTGATGGAAAAAGTGTCAAATGGAAGTAGTGGAAAGTTGGAAGGTGGTGCAACTTTTGTTCTACAACTCGTGACCAAATGGACTATTAAAACACATCTGAATAGGCATTTTTACACTAGGAATGGTCCTCTTTTTCATCCAAACATGTGGAATCGCTCTGAGCTACATTCAACTGGATCGATCCCTTAAGGGTCCAAAGGGCAAAATGGCTAAAAAATTCAACATGAGGTTACTCAGACACTGTGATGCTTATAAACTTCTCATCTAATCCTATGGGATCATGTTGGGCCCCTCTAAAATAACCTCTCTCATTTTTTGTTATCTCAGAGTGGTTTTCCTGTGGTTTCCAATTTTTAGTTGATGGAAAAAGTGTCAAATGGTAGTGGAAAGTTGCAAGGTGGTGCAATTTTTGTTCTACAACTTGTGTTACCAAACAAATTTTTCCAACACATCCAAATAGGTATTTTTACACTAGGCATGGTCCTCTTTTTCACCCAAACATGCGGGATCACTTTGAGCTACGTTCAACTGAATCGATCCCTTAAGGGTCTAAAGAGAAAAATAGCTACAAACTTCAGCATGAGATTACTTAGACACCATGATGCTTAGAAATTTTCTGTCTAATCTGATGGGATCATGTTGGGTCCCTCTACAATAAAATCTTTTGGTTTTCATTATCTCTTAGTGGTTTTCCTGTGGTGTCTAGTTTTTTGTTGATGAAAAAAGTGTCAAATGGAAGCAGTGGAAAGTTGCAAAGTGGTGCAACTTTCATTCTGCAACTGGTGTGACCAAAGGAATTGTTCCAATGCATTTGAATAGGAATTTCTATGCTAGGTATGGTCCTCTTTCGCACCCAAACATGTGGAATCGCTCCGAGCTACGTTCAACCGAATCAATCCCTCAAGGGTCCAAAGAGCAAAATGGCTACAAACTTCAGCATGAGGTTACTCGGACACCGTGATGCTTAGAAACTTCTTGTCTGATCCAATGGGATCATGTTGTGCCCCTCTACAATAAAATATCTCAGTTTTCATTATCTCAAAGTCATTTTCTCGTGGTGTCCATTTTTCAGTTGATGAAAAAAGTGTCAAATGGAAGCAGTGGAAAGTTACAAAGTGGTGCAGCTTTCATTTTGCAACTCATGTGACCAAACAAACTATTCCAACAAGTCTAAATAGGCATTTTTACACTAGGCATGGTCCTCTTTTGCACCCAAACACACGGAATCGTTCTGAGCTACGTTCAACTAGATCGATCCCTTAAGGGTCCAAAGGGAAAAATGGCTGCAAACTTCAGCATGAGGTTACTTGGACATCGTGATGCTTAGAAACTTCTCGTCTAATCCCATGGGATCACGTTGGGCCCCTCTACAATAACCTCTCTTGGTTTTCATTATCTCGGAGTTTTTTTTTCTGTGGTGTCCAAATTTTAATTGATGGAAAAAGTGTCAAATGGAAGCAATAAAAAGTTGCAAAGTGGTGCAACTTTCGTTCTGCAACTCGTGTGACCAAACAGATTGTTCCAACACATCTGAATATGCATGTTCATGCTAGGCATGGTCCTCTTTCTCACCCAAACATGTGGAATTGCTCTGAGCTACGTTCAACTGGATCAATCCCTTAAGGGTTTGAGTGTAGTATGTTGAAATAGGCCATTCCACCTATTGTCCAAGTTGTGTCTCAGTGATATGGGCCTGATGTAAGTAGGATAGGGAGTAGGAATAATAAAATAGCATTAGCAAGGGCATTGGAAGAGATTACTAACACTGCCCTTGTTGAAAATTAAAAATTGAGGCCCCTTAAAAGCAAGGCCTGAAGAGGTGAAAAGAAGAAATTGCTTGAAAATAAGTTAGAATAGGTTGGAAATAGGATGAGATTGTGGAGTTTGATGTGTTCAAAAGGTCTACAAGGATAGGGGAGGTCAAAAGTATGTTATGGAATGACATGCCCTAGTTGGAAAAGTAGGGGTTTTGAATGAAAAAGAGAGGTTTTAGGTAGTAAACATGGGTAAAGTCAAGGGGCAACATAATTTGGTGGTCAATTAAGTTTGTGCAAGAAAAATGAATAGTGTTGGAATAGGTTTTGAGGTTCAAGTTTGGGGGTTCAGTTCCCCGGTTTGGCCAAAAATTTTTGGAGGGGGGTTTTGTTCATTTTGGGTTTGTTGGTACAAAAAACATGTAAAAACAAAATATATATTTATGCAACCTAGAAGCATGAATTAGGATTAGAATATCACATATCATCATATAAACAAGAAAACCACCATAAACTTGAATTTCATTTAAAACAACAAAATTGCCAAAAAAAATGTGTTTATAACCTACAAAAAAATGTGAATAAAATCACATTGATTTTTGCATGAAAAAAACCATGAGACCATAGCTTGTTGCTTACTATTATGCTTTGATAGATTTTTTCCAAGTATCCATAGCTTGTTTGAAAGTAATTTTTTTAGGCTTTTAGCCATAGCAGCAAGGCAGTGAATTGTTTGATAAAATGCTTTGGTAGACATATATGAATAATGTGGTAGCATAGACAAGGTAGTGAGTTGTTTGAAAAAATGCCTCAAAGAAATGTGGTTTCATGGTGATGGAATGGTATGACAAATTCCTTGACAAAAAAATTGCTATGGATTGTCATGGCATTCCACCACCATTGAAACCACATTTCTTTGAGGCTTGTTTTCAAATAGTTTGTTGCCTTGTCTATGCTATTGCTTATTATTATGCTTTGATAGATTTTTTCCAAGCATCCATAGCTTGTTTGGAATCACCTATTTTAGGCTTTTAGCCATAGCAACAAGGAGGTGAATTGTTTGATAAAATTATTTGGTAAACATGTATGAAAAATGTGGTAGAATAGACAAGGCAATGAACTGTTTGAAAAAATGCCTCAAAGAAATGTGGTCTCATGGTGATGGAATGCCATGAAAATCCATAGCAATTTGCTTGTCATTGAATTCCATCACCGTGAGACCACATTTCTTTTAGGCATTTTTTTCAAATAGATCATTTCCTTGTCTATGCTATTGCTTACTATTATGCTATGATAGATTTTTTCCAAGCATCCATAGCTTGTTCGAAAGCACCTGTTTTAGGCTTTTGGCCATAACAGCAAGGCAATGAACTGTTTGATAAAATGCTTTGATAGACATGTATGAAAAATGTGTTAGCATAGACAAGGCAATGAACTCTTTGAAAAAATGCCTCAAAGAAATGAGTTCTCATGGTGATGGAATGCTATGAAAATCAAAAGAATTTGATTGTCATGGCATTCCATCACCATGAGACCTCATTTCTTTGAGGAATTTTTTCAAAGAGTTCACTGCCTTGTCTATGATATTGCTTACTATTATGCTTTTGATAGATTTTTTCCAAGCATCTATAGCTTGTTTGAAAGCACTTGTTTTAGGCTTTTAGCCATAGCAACAAGGCAGTGAACTATTTGACAAAATGCTTTCATAGACATGTATCAAAAACGTGGTAGTATAGACAAGGCAACATATTATTTGAAAAAATGCCTCAAAGAAATGTGGTCTCATAGAATGCCATGACAAGCAAATGCAATTGGGAGCTGCTCCTAGTTATTAGTTATGCAACATGAAGTAATTGCATAACTTCTTAGGTTGACTTTGTAAAAACTATATTGTAATTGAAATTTTGTCATCTATCAACATCTAGTTATTAGTTATGCAATGTGAAGCAATGCTTTGAGTTTTAAAGATGTGCAATGCAATGTAATCAACGATATGAATATAAACTACAAAAGTCTATTTTTTATAGTTTATTAGTTAAACTCTTTGTTTTATTTTCTCTCTATATCTCTATACTACGAAAAATGACTTTAAATTTTTAATTTTTTTTTTTTTAATCTCTTGTTCTCTTTTTCTTACCTTTTTTTTTAAAATCTATTTTTTTTTCCAATTTTTTCTAGACTTTTTCCTTATTTTTTCAAAAAATCTTATACTTTTGGTTTGCCGATTTTTTCCCCAAAAGATCTTTTCTGCTATGGTATAAAAAAAATCTTTTTGTAATATCAAGGATACTTTTTGAAACTTTCATGCATTGCTAATCTAAAAGGAAAAGTCTTTTGCCTAATCTATATGCAGCCATGCTTTAGACATTGTCAAAAAGAGCAAAAATTCCTGAATGATGCAAAGGCATGGCCAAGTAGTTCTAACTCTTTGCATGAGAGAAGAGAGATGTTGGAGAGTACATCATGTTAGTGAGAACAAAAGTGTAATGTGTTTTATTTTGTAGTATTCCTCTATTTCTCTACAGATGTGTGATAAATTCTCAGTTCAATGATGAACAATTTTTGAAAAAAGAAAGTTGTTTCACAATCCACTTTAAATCTAGCAAGCAAAAATGAAAGCTCAACCTCTTGGAATTAAATGCTTGTTTGCAAAAAAAAAAGGATAAGAATGAGGTAGTTAAGGTGTTTGAAGTGATTTAGACATCAATTTTAGGGTTCCCTTGGGTGTGGGTCAAAGTCAAAATCCATAAAACATTAAAAAAAAGTTCAAAAAAGACTTTTTGGATGCCTACGCATGCGGGTTTTGTCTTGGTTTTCCTAGGTTCTATCTAGGTTTTGCCCAGGTTCTCTTGGGTTTTGCTTGGGTGAACCAGACCCAAAAATGAAGGACCCTGGTTGAACCCATAGGTGAACTAAACTAGGACCTGGACCACCTGAGCAAACCAAAACCAGAACAAAGGCTAAAATAGAAGAACCCGGTAACATAGATAATGTGTCAAGAAGTTGACTACTTCATCTACTCTGAATATTATGTTTTGCAAGTGTTACATGAAGATTATGTATCCTTTGCTTAATTCAGTTGTTCCAATCAAAGGATTAAATATAAATTGGAATCTTTTTATCAATCATTTCATGGAATACCAATTGAAAATGTTTTTTCTTTTCTTTTAGATACTTAGTTGTTTACTATCAATCAATTAATTTATTCAAGACAAACCATGAAGGACAACAATGATCAATGCTAGGGCTAACCAATTAATAAGTATACACATGAATAAGTCAAGCATGTACATGTATAAGAGAAGCACAAGTAGTCACAAACACATATGCCTTGAAGTATACACACAAATACATGGTATACACAACTTAATACAAAGTATATGCATGAATACAAGGTATACACATGAAAACATGTAAGTCCTAAAGTATACATTGGAACACATGTAAATCAAAAAGTATACACGTAAGTTGTAAAGTATACACTTGAATACACGTAACTCATATCTATTGAACCATGAATTTATAATGCAAATATGGACACCATCGATAAAAAATATTTGTATTAACCAAATAGCCATGTATGCATACATCCATATATGTTGATATAAGTATAAAATATAGTTACAAAATAGCCATATAGGCTTATGAGAATGCCATATGGGCATACAATGTCAAATATATCCAATACAAAATATGTAGAAAATTGCTATATAGGCTTATGAGAATGCCATATAGGCATACAATGTCAAATATATCCAATACAAAATATGTACAAAATTGCCATGTCTAGGCATACAACAAAGGGATTTGGAATCAAAATTCATTTCTCTCCATGCTCTGGAAATAAATTCTTTCCCTCTGTTTGGTGATTTGATGGCGATAAGTCCATCACTCATTTCTATTGTGCTCAAGGAGTGCTCCTACTACTCCTCCTACAGTTTAGCTCCTGGTGAAGTTTTAATTGTTATAATAAGAAGTAAAGACATTAATAGATAGAAATTACATTATAAAAAATGATATATTTAACAAAATAATCACTTACAGCCATCTCGTGATCACTCTCCATGATGGAAATATTTGCATGCCAATGCTCAGGTGTGCTCCAGCCCTATAAACCATCCAAATAGGAATTAAACTATGAATCAATAATGGTTTGATTTTTCACTAGAACTAACATCTATAACAACAAATGTAAATTGAAATTTAGTAATTTGCCTCATACCTCCCCTATCAGAGCCATCGAGGATTGTATAGCGGATGAAACACCAATATCCATTGCCCTTGTAACATTTGGAGGTGTTTCCACAACCAACATCTTAATATAAAACAACAAATTATTCAATCACAAAAAAGTTACAATAGCGATCGATGTCATGACTTATAATGTATGAGATCTAATGAAAAAATTTTTGAGTACAAGTATTAAACTATATATTTCTAGTAGGCCTTGGCAGTTTGATAGGAAGGCCAAGCATGATGGGGAGAAGAACACATACTCCATTGTGAAGGATGGGAAGACTTACAACCTTTCACCTCTCCTAGAAGAAGACAAGGCAAAGCATGAAGGGCCTAGTGTTTTGATGGTGGGTGAGAAGAAGTTCATGAAGACCTTGAAGGAAGTAGGAGGAAGAGGAATCTTCCTAATTATGAAGCCAAAAAGTGAAGCAGATCTGCCCACAAAAAAGAAGGAAGATGCACCAAAGGAAGTCTAAGAGTTGTTGGAAAGGTACAAGGACATAACAGTGAATGAATTACCTAGTTCCCTACCTCCCATTAGGGATATAAGCTACCATATTGATCTGATTCCAGGGGCTACATTGCCTAATAAGGCTGCATACAAGATGACACCTGCTCAAAATGAGGAGATTGCAAGACAAGAGCAAGAGTTGATGGATAAAGGGCTAGTGAGGAAGAGTTTGAGCCCATGTGTTGTTCCTACTATCCTAGCACCAAGGAAGGATGGGAATTGGAGGCTTTGCACTGATTCAAGAGCCATTAATAGGATCAAAATCAGATATAGGTTCCTGATGCCAAGAATGGAGGACCTCATGGATTGTCTATTAGGAGCATCCTACTTTTCCAATATTGATCTAAAGAGCGGGTACCATCAGATAAGGATTAGAGAGGGGGATGAATGAAAGATAGATTTTAAGACTAATGAAGGGCTCTATGAGTGGTTGGTGATTCCCTTTGGGTTATCAAATGCCCCTATTACATTTATGCGCCTTATGAATGAGGTATTGAGACCTTTCATTGGAAAGTTTGTTGTAGTTTATTTAGATGACATCCTTGCGTTTAGCATGTCTAAAGAAGAAAATTTGAAGCACCTTGACATGGTACTAAGGAAGTTACAAGAGGAGAAGTTGTTGATCAACATGGAAAAGTGTGAATTCATGAAGGAAGAACTAGTCTACCTTGGTTTTTTCATCTCCAAGGGAAGTTTGAAGATGGATCCTTGAAAGGCGGATGCTATTCTTACTTGGCCAACACCAAAATCCATGGGAGATGTGAGAAGCTTCCATGGACTTGCAAGATTTTATATAATCTTGGACACCATCAAAGGAGGTAACAAAGGTAAGTTTTCTTGGACCAATGAGGCTGATAAAGGGTTTGAATATCTGAAAATTATAGTAGCACAATAGCCTATACTTGTGCTCCCTAATTTTGATAAAGTTTTTACCATTGAGTGTGATGCTAGCAATCAAGCAATAGGGGTTGTTTTGAGCCAAGAAGGTAGACCGGTTGCATTTTTTAGTGAGAGGCTGAATGAAGCAAAGAGGAAGTATTCTTCCTAAGATTTGGACCTATATGCTATGGTCCAAGCCCTCAAAAAGTGGAGGCACTACTTGTTACCTAAAGAATTTGTTGTTTATATTGATAATCATGCCTTGAGTTTTTTGAATGCACAAGACAAACTCAGTCATAGGCACATGAAGTGGGTAGAGTCTTTGCAAGGCTATACTTTCACAATAAAGAATAAGAAGGGCCAAGAAAATAAGGTTGCAGATGCTCTCAATAGAATGGCACTTGTAGTGCAAGAGATCCAACTCCAAAGCATGGGGGTTGAAGCATTGAAGGATATGTATCATGAAGATTCAGATTTCAAGGAGGTATACAATGTTTGTGAGCAACATTTGAATTATTTTCATGGTGAATTCTCTAACTTTTTATTGCAGAATGGTTTTCTCTTAAAAGGAAGCCAATTGTGTGTGTGTAAATTCTCAATGAGGGAGAATATCATAAAGGAGAAACATAGTGGGAGTCTTGGAGGTCACTTTGGCTTTGACAAGACCTTGGAACAAGTTAGGAGATTTTATTATTGGCCAAAGTTGCAGGTGGATATGAGAAGGTATGTGGAAGGCTACACAATATGTCAAAGGGCAAAGGGAACTTCATCTAATGCAAGACTCTATCAACCACTGCCCATTCCCAATAGGCCTTGGGAGTGTGTAAGTATGGAATTTGTCTTGGGGTTGCCTAGAACCCAAAGAGATTTTGATGGTATCTTTGTGGTAGTTGATAGATTTTGTAAGATGGCACATTTTCTTCCTTGAAAATGCACCAATGATGCATCTCATATAGCAGGTCTCTTCTTTAAGGAGGTTGTTAGGATACATGGACTACCTTTAAGCATTGTTTCTGATAGGGATTCTAAATTCATTGGTCACTTTTGGAGGACCTTGTGAAAGAATCTTGGAAAAAATCTATCCTTTAGTTCAACATACCATCCACAAATGGATGGAAAAAATGAAGTGGTGAATATATCATTGGGAAACCTCTTAAGATGCCTTACCAAGGAGCATGGACAAGCTTGGGATCTAATTTTACCTTAGGCTGAATTTGCATATAATGACTCCATGAATAGGAGCATTGGTAGAAGCCCTTTTGAAGTAGTCTATAGCATGCACCCTAGAGGGGTCTATGAACTAAGATATCTACAAGGAGTTGCTAAGAGAAGTGCTCAAGGTGAGGGATTTTCTATTATAATCAGGGATATTCATCAACAAGTGAAGGAAACCTTTCAAAAGAATGTTGAGAAGTATAAGGAAAAGGAATATTTAAAGAAGAGGAATGTCCAATTCAAGGTTGGATACTTGGTGGCACACTTGAAGAAGGAGAGACTTCCAAAATGAAATTATACCAAACTCATGATGAAGAAGATAGGACCTTGCAAGGTGGTCCACAAGTTTGGCCAAAATTCTTATGAAATAGAGCTACCTCCTGGGGTGGAAATCTCTCCTATCTTCAACATTTCTGACTTGTATCCTTTCAAAGCTTTTGTGAATGCAAGTGATGGAATAGGTACAACAAAAATGGAGGATGAAGATTGGGTGAAGGAACTACCCCCCAGCCAACCTATGACTCTTGAATGCATCCTAAACACCAAGGAGACAAAGAAGACTAGAAGAAAGGTTTACAAGGAATACCTAGTCAAATGGAAAGGTCTACCTAAAGATGATGCAACATGGATGTCAGAAAATGATATTAAACAACATGGAACTATTATAGACTACTTGATCTCAAAGAGGACTTGAGATCTTTTTCTTGCTTGGGAGTATGGTGCAGGAGCGCCCATGGGTCTAAGGGACCTAGAATAATTTTTCATGTTTTTTTTCTTGGTTTATGGATGGAATAAGGTCTTATGGACCATTTCAATTCTTTTTAGTAGGTCTTCTAGGTTTTTGGTTGAGTTTTTGGTGTTGGTGACCAACTTCTTTGTACAACAAGGTCTCCATCCTCCTTTGTAGGTCTAGTGCATCTTGGAAAAATAAGGAAAAAGGATGCCTTGATGTATCTAGACACCTGAGGGGAGTAACCTTACTTTTTGACAAGGTTTTAAATTCCTTTGAGACATTTCAGAAGGCTCTTTGTGGTCGAGTTGGTAGAAGTTGCTCACATTGCCTTAACTAGGCAATTAGAAGTCAAAGCATGATATTAGTTGTTTTCCAACGTCTCTCTTTTCAAAAGATAGTTGCAAGAAGTTGGAGGGAGTTTTTAAGACTTAAAATATGCCTCTCTTAGTCGAGGCAAGGTTTATGTTGATGTTTTGAAGAAGTTTCAATAAGAAGTTTGTTGTTTTTCCTATGGTTTTCTAAAGAATTTTTTGATCTCGTACTTGGTACGGACTGTATGTTCACTTTCATTCTCCAAGACCATAATGGTTGGATAAGTAATGGAATAATATTTCCTTTGGTGTTGGAGTGGCGATATTTCATTGAGTATCAAGGGATATATTCCAATTTCTCTATCGGGTGGTTTGAAAACCCTTAAAATCGGGCTTTTGGGTGAAAAATGTATATTTCTTCCATTCCCGCATTGTAAAATTGCTAAATCTCAGTGGGATGGAAGATATAAGGCTGTACTATCATGTCCTCAATGTTTTGGAGAATGGAAGGCTCATTTTTGGAAGTTGTGCATGAATTTTGGCTTGACATCCTTATGTGGCAAGCATAATTGACAAGCAAAAAAAAGAGTTTTCACTTGATTTTGAAGAATCTATTTAAGAGGAACTTAGGAATGGTGGAAACAGGTGTGGAGAACCTTTAGGAGTCTGAATTTGAGCTTTGGAGTGAAGGGGAGAGCCTAGATAGTCAAGACCTAGGTGTAGGTCTATGAATTAGGCCTTTTGGAGCAGCGGTAGAAAGGGCCATTGTGAGTGATGTTCTGACAACTAAGAGGAAAGGTTTTGGAACCTTGTAGGGGTCCATCTTAGGGGTCTAAATACATAGGTTTGGTGTCTTAACAGTCTTCCTTGTGTTTTTTATTCTGACTGTCCTACCGGGCAAGGGTTGCAAGCCTTAAGAGAGAGTGAGGTGTAAGTCACCATAGTGATGGGTGTTTGTTGAAACCTAAGTGCTAGAGGGTTGTTAAACCTTGTTTTGAATTAATGAGACATCATCCAAATTTTTTTAATCTTTGTGAGTGGTCTGAGTTGTGAACCCTAGATGTGTGGCGTTGATCTCTTAAAGAATAGTGGAGTTTAGGACTCCTCATAAGAGTATTTGAGAGAAGCATTCAGTGGAGTGACTTTACCATTTGTGATTGTGATTTTTCCTTCCCTGCCACTCTGCATCATTTCTAAAGCTTATGTAGCCTATTTCCATGGTGTTTTTGGTGGTGGTAGGAGTATTTAAGGTTTGTAAGTACCTTATGCAATAAACCCTCCTTTGTAGGGCTTGATTTGTGCATAGAATAGGGATTGTTTGGAATAGTGATTTATGGAGCCTTTCTGTCACTAAAAATGTTTGATTCTTCAGTTTTGTGACTTGATGAATGACTTTTTTCAGTCCTTTGGTATTTTGGTGATAAACTATGAGCACTTTATTTGTAATTTAGGCCTAAATTAGTAGCCCTTTCCAATGAACAATTCAAGAATCTGGTAATTTATTTATGACAAGCTATTGAGAACTTTGGATATGTTATGATGTGTTAAAAAAGGCTCTTGAATGTACATTGGGAATGTGGATATACAAAGTGAATGGAAAGGAATCACCTGATTAAGGGATATGTGACCTACATGCAAAATGGTGGTAAGACTGTAGAAGTGTGTAATTTTGTAAATACAAAGATTTAAATGTTTATTTTGGCATAGAACCATCAATTTGACTATATCAAAGGTGTATGAATGGTTTGTTGAAGGCCTTGAGGCCAAACATGATGATTTGATATGTTGTAGCAATATGTCCCTAGGTGGAAATGGTAATTTGACTACATAAGAACTTATGAATTTGATAAATCAGTATTATGTGGATATGAACCAGGTTTGTTTGAGTCAAAAACATGATGTGAGTAATATCTTGGAAGTCAAATGAAATGATTGAGGTGTAAATGGTTGATTGTAGTATCTTGGTCTTGAGGAACTAGTTGGTAAAAGTGAAAATTTGGTGAGTTGTTTAAGGAATTGAAAGATTAAGAGCTCTTTATCAGGTTTTTGCTTTGAATTCAAATAAATTGATGATGACAAAGGTGTGTTAGGATCTGATGGACATAGGTTGTAACATGAAAGATTGGTTTTTGGTTATTTTTCCTAGGTAAAGAAAATTGAGTGGAAGGGTGCCTTGGTGAATGATGAAAGAGTGGATTGTTTAGTGACTCTAATTAGGTTTCTTGTGCACAGATCAATCATTTTTACTGATAAATAAGATGTTTGAAGCTTGAGGATGATAAGAAGAAGTATTGAAATGAGTTGGCTTGTTGTTGCCTTGTGGTTTTCAAATGAAACAATGTGATTTTTTATGAAAAGAGATAAATTTTAGTTGCTTATTTAATTTGATCTTCTTCTAATTCAATTGGGTTAGATGTTGGTGCAGGAGCACCTAGGTCATCAAATACTTTTCAATTTTGCAAAAGGGATGAGTGTTCAAATTTGTAATGAGTCAATCACAAAAGGTCATGGAAAAATGATGTAAAGCATGTTCAAGGTCATATGAGGTTTTATTTGAATGTATTTAAGGTTATGGGTAAGTTCTAGGTGGTCAAAGTGGGAAAATGCAAACAATGCAATAATGTAATATTGTTAAAAGTTGTTAAATTGACAAAAACAAGGAAATCAGGCATATTAAGGGTTAAAAGGGGTAGTTTCAACCGATGGAAAGACAATTATGGAAAAGGAAATATATTTAAAAGGCATGTGAAGGCAAGAAAAGGAAGTTTGTGTTCTTGTAATTAGATTTTGAAATAAAAATTCCCTGTTTCTGTGTTTGCAACATTACTCCATTATTTTTTTTCTTGTGTTGGTAATGTTATCAATAGTTTTACACCCTACTGAATGCAATATTCAACAAACTACTAAAACATAGAAACCTCTTTTAGATGTGGGTGATCTGCAGAAAGAGGAATCTCCAAAGTGATCTGGTTCTCTGAACGATGAATTCTATTCTAGAATAACTCTAAGGAAAGGGATAAAAGATGACTTGAAAATAAAGCCTATGACTAACAAGTGATTCACCAAACTTATGAAAACCCAGACTTAACCACTCATAATAGCTCATCTATTACAATAATTCTCACAATCTCATTGGCACATATCTCATTAGTGATTTGTATGAAGATCTGAAAACAAATACAACATACAACCTAAAACATGTAATTCTGAAAACACAACCTTATAATAGCAAGACATAAAAGGATTCTGATTTGAAAACACAATTACATCAGATTTCCAATACAAAATTTGAGACAAAAGATAAGAAGGAGAAATCTGTTGTTCTATTAAAACTGAAAGAGTATTTGCCTGAATCTGAAACTGAGTACCAAAAAGGTTTACAAGCTCAAGATTATATGAGCAAGAAACTTCGATTTGAACTACTGAGAATGGAGAGCTGAAAAGACTATGTCTTTGAAAAGAACTCTCAAGAAAACCCTAATCCAAGCTTAGAAAAATCTCAAGGAAAAAAGGTTTCAAACAATCTCAAAAATTGCCTTAAAAGTAGAAAAAACACAATGCTTTCATGATGAACCTATCAAGCCTCTAAAATTAGACTAAAACTACTTTAAAAGCACAAAAAACACCTTATCTCTCCAAGATAAGTCTCAAATACGACCAAGAGGAAAAATCAAACAAAGATCTGCTAAAAATAGCGAGAAAACATAAAGCAACTAATAGAATATCGCTTTTATGATTCTGCTTTACAAGATGCAGACTTTTACAATTTGTCTATTTTTGCAATTAAAGATTGAAAATCTTTTGCAAAAATAAAAACTCCTCATTTCTCCAATTACAATATCTAATTTTCTCAAAAATCATAAAAATATTAATACATATCATCTTCTCATCAAAAATCTCATCGATTTCTCCAAAATCAATAAAAATAATAAACCCTAATTGAACAATTGTCCAAAAGATCCCTAGGTCATAACATATTTCAACATTCAAATTCCCTCAAAGTAATAATACTAGAATGCTCAAGTCTCCTCCTCATTCTCGTAAGGCATAAGATAAATTAAAACTTAGATCCTAAAGACCCTAGATACAACTCTAGGCATAAGAAATTCAGCCTCTAAACATATTCAAATCACAACACATGACTACCCATTCGAATTTCCCCATGTTCCTTGACTGAAAAAACCAGATAATGATAAGATTGGAAATAGGGTTCAAACAAAACAAGGTCAAACCCTAGTAATCATCTCATTTTGCACTCTCCACCTTGAAGGAAAAAAAAAACTCTACCAGTGAATATGCTGCCATGATTGACCTTGAATTTGTATTTCGGGTGCCTTGGAAGACTTCACCATGCTCTTTAGTGGTTGAGCTCTTCAATGGGTAAGCTCACTTTTGTATTATTGAGGTTCCTTTCACTTATTTCAAAGAGCAGGAAAACCTTAAGTCCGCGGCCTGTATAAATTTAGTCTTTGATTCCTTTTTGTACTCCTATTGCTTTGATGTGTCTTGGCCGGCATGAACTCGAGCTCAGATTTTGTCTTTCATTTCCTATGCTTGTACCAATCATCGTTGTGTACCATTCTCCTAAGAGACCTCAGCCATCACTTATGAGTTTAGACCTTGGCATTTGGGAAGTTATCTGAAACTTCAAGCCACGACCATAGTTCTCCTTCAGGGACAAGGACTGGTAATTTCCTTTGCTAAATATTTTGTTCTTCTGAGGTGTAAAGAGTTTCCTCTTTAATCATAAGTTTCTGGCCATGTCAGGCTGTGCCAAAGGCGCACTGTAGGGAGCATTCCTTGTGGATTTTGGGTTCGACCCAGAACATAAAATAGACCATTATGTCTATTTAAAAACATTTCTGCATATGGGTATCACAGAAAGCTAAAAATAATTGCATTTCCTTCCTCTTGTCACTTGACCCAACTCAGAAACTTGCATCTGTTGTATATTCTTGCTATTTAATTCTAGATTCCACATGGGTTACTACTGTAACTGTTTCTTTTGCACTTTGAAGCTACCCCTGGAAATGGGTACTCAAAATCTTTTAGGGAAATTGCATTTTCTGTATCCTGATGCTAAACTGAAAGTGGGTCTTTGGGATCATTAAAGAAGTTTGGTATTTTCTTCTCTTCTAAAGCTCAACCTAGCACAAAAATATCCACATTTTGTAGTTATAGCTGTTTTTATGAGAAACCCATATGGGTATCATGGATTATCATCTTTCCTGCATTTTGAAAACAAACCCACATGTGGGTATTTGAGATTTCTAAAGGGAACTGTATTTTATGTATTTTAAAAGCAATTGAAAATATAGAGTAACTGCTATTCATTTCTATCCATATGGCTCAAGCAAAAATAAACAGTGGCTTATTCTACAGTTATGAAACAAAACAATATCATGGGTATTAGAAATTTTCAAAGCAAAAGCATGTATTCCTATTTTCTGACAGAGCTCGACCTCCCATACTTGCTTGAAATGGTGATAAAACTATATATTTGCTTGCATTTCTCCCAGAATTTTGACTCAAATAATTAGTGATATTTTGCATTTAAATTTGAAACAAAAGGATGCCTTGGATATTTGTCTTTATTTTTAACCTCCCTGCTACTTGCTTTAATATGCTTTCAGAAGTATGAAAAGAACTTGATGGGAACAATAAGAATCTGTGTGCTTGTTCATATTCACTTGAGTCATAATACCCAATACCCATTTTGGCATTTTTGTAACCTTCTTTGGTAGTTGTATAACACCTGAGCTTGATTCATAATTGTTTTCCCTTTTGATAAAAAATCTACTCTCTTGTCACAGAACTGTCCATGACATAGAACTTGAGAATGATGTATTTGTCCATTGTGAAGAAAGGATCTCTATACTTGTATTCTACGTGTACTCCAATGTCTTTTTGATTGTCACTCAACCTTAACAAAGCAACATCTATCTTCTGCTTTTGAACTCTATAGAAATAATTATAATGCAATATTGCATCACTATGAATCACCTCTATTTACCAGTTCATATGCATGACTAACAACTTAGAACCTTTCTGGAAATAAACTATTTCTCTCACAACTCTTTCTTTGTGAATGACGACCAATTTCTATGCAAAACTAAAGCTTCAGAAGCACCATTCTAGAAGCAAACTATTAAACTAGAAGTGGCTATCATTTGTCATTTGAATACACCATCTGTCCTTTGTATTCTTAAGCAACATGGTACTCTTCATGCATTTTTATATCTCACTATACAAACTGCTCTTTAAAATTTGTTCTCTTTGATGATGAAATTAGAACAAAACAATACTTGGCATAATGTATGCATGTTCACTATCCGAAAGAGAAATGCTAAATTGAAACTAAAATGACATATGATTACAATCAGCACAGAATATGAAGTAATTCAACAATTTCTGATGTAAATGTACTTAGTTAAATTTATTATGTGAACTAAACTCACTGTTCACCTATAGCCTTCATAAAGAATCATGATCATTATGAATGCACAGCTGGTTTCATCACTTGATGGATTCTCTATTTTACTCTTTAGTTGTATTTCATTTTGTTTAATGAATATGATAAAGTATCTTTTTTAAAATCAGCCCATTTAATGAATAGGGCAGCATGCCGAGCTCGACCCTTGTGGGAGCCTGTTTTACTCCACATGCTTGGTCTTTGACTAATGTTTCAGCTTCATGACTTTACCTATACCTGCACAAGGAAACAAGCAGTGTTAGCACAAAAATAAAACACAATGATTATGATGTTATTTCTCCTTTAGCTCACTTATTTCATACTGCACTTGATTGATTGTTTCAATGCATTGCTAATAGTATGTTGTACTATTGTAGGTGCATCATATAAGTTATACCATAGTCAGAGCCACTGACACCCCTCTTTTCCTCTTATAGGTCGATGAAGCTCGAGATGATGAGGTACACCATTCAACATCAAGTGTTGATAATCAAGTGATGATGATTATGCTGTTGCTTATGTGTTTTCCTTTCACATCTTTAGTAGTGCAGTGTGCTATTAGAAATATGTTGTCAAAGTTATATCCACAACTTGTGTGGATCTTTGATTTCAATTCTTCTTTTCAATTGAAAAGAAAATGCATTTCATACAATGTTGTAATACTATTCTGATTGTGAAATCAAATGAAGCCTTGTAAAAATATGAGTTCTTTTTAAAATGAATAAAAGCATCTGAAATGCTATTTTGCTCATGTACTCAATTCTGTATTTCTTTTAAATCTGCAACATCTGAATGGCACTCTACAACTTCATAACTTCACTAAAATGCATAACTGTTGTTCGATGTATAATGATAATAATGCAAAACAACATTCAAACATGACAATGCAATTCCACTTAATGTTGAAAAACAGTCAGCCAGCTCCTCTATTTGAGCTGAGTGAAAAATATGTAATAGGTAATTTAGGAACACCCAAAGTTAAATCATAGTGTGAATACATGTAAAGAGGAGTTAGTTTCCAATTTCAAGAGTTGGACTTGGTTAGTTTTAGGAAACAAAAGAATAAGAGGCAGTTTTCAGTGCTCAACAGAGTCCTTTTAGAAGCAAGTTTGAGAGTCCAATAGGGTTTTTCTTCACTACTCCACCAATGTAGGTCAAGTAAATTGGTGGAGTAGGTTAATGTTAGGATTTTTTGCATGTTTTGATGATTTTAAGTGTAGGGAAAAGCAAGAATACCATGGTGGAGTTGCTACTACACTGGAAAATAGAGGATTTTCCTACACAAAGTGATGCTACAGTCATGGGTCATGAATAAATAAAGCTTGCAGAGGCTTGGAAATGATGTAGAAGGTCTTGGTAGACATAACCAATCATGTTCTAGGTGGTGGCCAAACAAATAGAGGTTTGCAAGAGTATTTTTCACAAAACCCTCCTTGATTTGTGCTTTTACACCCTATAAATGAGGGTTTATTGGATCAGCACATTTTCATGGTTTTCAATCCCTATAAATGGTGAAATATTGAGTTATAAGACATTTTTTAAGAATTTTTTTTATTTTTCGAGTGATTTGGAATGGTTTTGAAGGGGTCTCCTTTGTAAAACAGGCCTAATCTACTAGCCTTTCGTTAGAGGATAGTCTAAAATCTGATGATTTTCTTTATGTCAAATGTCTAAGAACTTTGATATGTTGTGATGTGCTAGAAAGTGTTTCTAAATGTGCATTGAGTTTTTAATAAGCTTTGAGAAAGGAATTTAACTACCCAATTCAATGGTTGACAAACCTACTAGAGGAACATGATATTGTCTAATCAAAACAAAGATGTTTTTTTAAACAGTGGAAAGGATGATATTGAGTGCTTGGTTACTATCAAACTAATGATATGATTGATGTTACTAAATTTGGTTAAGGTGTATAAGATAGGTTTGGTGACTTTGATGGTTGGATGGGTGAGTATTATGAAGCGTTTTGAGCAAATTGATGATTAACCACAAGATGATAATCAAGATTCTATTGTAGCAGGAGTTTGTAACCTATAAATAGACTACTGCAGTCAAAATATGGTGAGTATAGTGCTTGATAATGGAATGATAATAGTGATGTATGCTTTAGTTGATTTGTTTCCTTGGTGAATAAATGAAAGGATGAATTGTTCAAGTGTCAATAATCGGGTTTATGTTGTTTTTATGGTGGCTAAGAATGATGTGAATCTAATTGATTAAGTCAAAGTTTTCTTTAATATGGTTTTTCCTTGAATGAGTCAATTGGAATAATAATTAGTGGAATGATGAATGATGGCCTATGGAATGGGTAAGAGAATTTGAGTGGATTTTGGTTGAATGAAAAGTATATTTCTGATGAAATTATATTTGATTTTCTCCTGATTCTATTTGGGGTTGAAATCCCTTGAAGAAATGATGTTGATGGTGTTTGTTGGATGCTTTGCATTAGATGTACCCTGATGATTGAGTGTTTTGATATGATTCTCTGCATCACTAACTACCTTGTCTATGTTATTGCTTACTATTATGGTTTCATATATTTTTTCCAAGCATCCATAGTTTGTCATGTTGGTGCACCTTTGCAAGCACATGCCTCCATGTGAAGTAATTGCATCATGATGCTTATGTTGATTTTATAAACAACTATATTGTACAATTGAAATTTTGTCATCTATCAACATCTAGTTATTAGTTATGGAATTTGAAGTAATGCATTGAGTTTGAATGATGTGTAATGCAACGTAACCAACAATATGAATATAAACTACACAAATCTATTAAGTAGAATTCATTAGTTAAGTTCTCTTTATTCTATTACCTCTGTGTATGTTTGAGTAAATCCACTGGCACTAGGAGGTGTTTGCTTGAAACCTCCAATATTAGCTTGTTCAACATCCAAAAATCACATATTAAAATATAATTTGTAAAACAATGCTATTAACATGTAATAAATTTATAATTGTTTACTAGTTACATACCCCACTAATAGGTGTACTACATAAATAAGTAGGTGAAGGACCAGTGTATCCAGTCTCAACATTGTGACCCTAAAATTTAATTAAAGTAATAAAACTAAATTAGTTAATCTTGTATTTCAGAATCAAAATTTAATAAATTAAATTCAATGAACAAGTTGACTTTTACCTGACTATCAATTCCATATGCATGATGCAAAATTTCAGCCATCCTCTCCATCCTTGTAGCAGCATACAAATCATGTGTAGTAGCCTCCTAAATGTCAGTGGGGTCATATGAACAAGTCACCCTACAAGATTGGCACACATGGGTTCAAAGGCCACCACTTGAAGACTCCCCTAGATGACATTGTAAAATAGGGCTAGTATGATGGATGACACTCTAAGTCAAAGTTTTGATTGCCTGCAATGTCTCTACGTCGACACTCTCCTTCACAATGACAGGCATAACAATGTGCTCACAAGGTGGCCTAGCGAGAGGTCATCTCCCTTTCCGCATAGGATCCGGCTATGCATCGGGCCTATCCTGATCTAACCCCCCACCTCTCCCTTGGAACTCCCTCATATCAAAATAATTTGGGATTTGGTTCAATACAAATTGATTGTATAGTTTCCTAAGAAAATATTGGGGGACTTCACAATTGTTGCACGGTGGATAATCAAATACCAAGTGCCACCTATCATAAAAATAGTTCCTAATCTCTTAGCGGTGGCACCAATGAATAGGAAACCTCTTTGCATTGAGGCTAAGATTTTGATTTGTTCTAGGGTCAGTGAATAAAGAGCACAAATCACCTTTAGTAATTTTTAATTCTTTTACTTTTCTATATGATAGTTTATCTGCATAATATGCCTTAGTTGCCTACCTCCTATCTTGCCATCTCATTACTTGTTGGGTTATTGAATCTACATTTTTTAACATCTCTTTCATTGAATTTTCTAGTGTCATTCTTTCTGTGGTTGAAGCATTTGGATCACTCAACCTACTAATAAGATCCTCAATTTTTTTTGCTGTTCTCAATTTCACTCCTCAAATTTTGTTGAGTGACAAGAGGGTGTTGAGTGATTGGTGGGGGAGATTGATTTTGTTGAGGAGGATTTTCTTGTTCTTCTTGTTGAGGATTTTGAGAATTTGCAAGATCATTTGCATCTCCTACAAATTAAAAAAAAAATCAAATCTAACCTAAAACAAACAAAATCAACTTGAAACTAAGAAATTCAAAACAAATAGCAAACAATACTTACCTCCTGCACCTCTTCATCATCATGGTGCCATATTTGCAAAGGAAAAGCAACTATTGTTGATGAATTTTGTAGAATGCTTCCTCCTAGAATGAGAGTGCAGAAATGAGGGTTTTTGGCCACAAGCAAAGTAGAAAAATAGACAAGAGAAAATAAATCACTTTCACTTTTTTTTTCTTTTAAAATGACATAACGCGAGCACATTATAATGCACTTGCCTTATGTCATTTTAAATTTTTTTTTGGAATTGGCCACAAAAGCGTAACCCAACTTCATGCACTCGCCCCCATGCCCAAACATAATGTGTCATTTTTTAAAGCTAGTGAAACTCCAAACAATGATGTGATGAGTATTCATACAAATATTGAACATCCCGATCCTATTCCACATACCACTACTATTAATCCTATGGATGAAATGGTAGGTGTGATAGATGTTATCCCTCGTAAGGGCCAACCTAAGAAATCTCTTGATATTACTTTCTCCTCTAAGGACATACCTCCAAATCTTCTTGATGGTCCTCTTTACATAGCCAATTGTAGTTATGATAAGACCACTAAAGGGATACTCATAGATCCCGTCTATGGCAAGAATGTGATCACTGAGGAATTTTTGGTATTACATGACCTTTATCAAGATGATTATGATAAACCAAAAGCATGGATCAAAACACACATTTTTTTTCTTGCCCTATGATAGGATCAATCATCCTTCCATTACATATAGGACCAAAAATAGTGGATGCTATATTCTCCATAATCTTGCAGTCGAACCAGTTTCATTTGCAGCTAGGCCATCCATGGCTTCACTCAATGAAAGCTATCATACACAAATGTTTAAAGTTTCCACTTGACAATGACATATTCACTATTCACCATAGTGGCTTTAACCCTTTATCTTCTAAAGGAAACTTCTCCTTAGAACCCTTTTGGCCCAAGCCCATGGAACCTATAACACCTCACAAATAATTCTTTTTCTTTGCTTACCAAAAGTTTAAAGCAATGAAAATTGCAAAATTGTCTATCCACAACACATCCCTATCCACTTCTGACACTCCTATCCTAGATGAAACAATGCTTCAACTTGAACAAGAACCCACCCATCAAACTCAACCAACACTCGAAACCTCCCCCACATCATCCAAATGACTGCAAGATAATGATAATAACTTCACCATGCCTCCTCGTATAAAAGAAGTTTATAAGGAAAAGGAGAAAGTGGATGAACAAAATTCCATGTTTTCTTTTGTTCCTCCCTTTAGGGAAGAAAAACAAACAATTGTTGATCAACCCACTCCTTCACAAGTACAACTTGACAACAAAACCAAAAGAAATTGAGGAGGTAGGGAGTGTAGGCGTCAACATCGTGCCCTTGCTCTCAAGTCACAAGATGAAGAAAATAAAGAAAATCAAAATCAACACTTGAAAAAAGCAATGCGTGACAACCCTCCTCCCCAATCACAACAAAATGATCACATACAACAACCACAACTTGTGATACACCCTTCATTGGACATTATCATCTGTCCTCCTATTGTGATTAACCTAGATGATGATTATGAGATTACTAAAATAGATGAAGAGGTACATAATGATCTGAATACATTATTTTCCTCTTCCATGAGCTTAAACGACAAATATCCTACAACAAGCATAGAACTTGGTACTTCCCCTAGTTCAACACTTGCACTTGTCCCTTTAGCTAGTTGTCCACCCTTGGCATATCTTAAACATGATCAGGAGGTGGATGACTTGCTTGACGATTGACTTGCATCTGCCTTACTAGTCTTTTACATTTTCTTTTTCTTTTTCTTTTGCGTGTTTGTATGTGTGTTACGTCTTTGTTCTTCTATATGTCATAGATTGCTTTCTCTTTTATCTTTTGTCTTTCGCTTATGTCTTCCTTTTGGGGATGACACAAGGCATTGAGACCGCAATTCCTCTTTCATGTTGAACTAAAAGGCTCCTTTTCTTTTGCCTACTTTTTCTTGTGTTTTCCATTTGGGGATGATGCAAGACATTGAGACTGACATGTATCCTTCATGTTGACCCAAAAGATTTTCCTTTTTTGTTTTCGTTTTCATTTTGCTTGTGTTTTCCTTTTGGGGGTGATGCAAAGTGTCGAGACATACTATGTCTCTTTCATGTTGACCCAAATGAATCTTTCTTTTTCTTTTCTTCACTCTCTTTGTGTCATTCTTCCAGTTCTATGTATTTGGGGAATGATGACAGTTCTAAGCTCTTTACAAAACATTGCAACAATGAACATATTGACCCCATATCCATAAATCCCTTATGTGTTTGGTTTTTTTATTTTGGGGCCAACTCCTTCCTTTTTCTTTTTCCTTTCTCTTGCATGATGTAGCCTTACTTAGAAATGTATGACTTGGAATAGGGGCTTTCCAAGTTGGCTCTCATGTATTCTTTCTTGTTTGCATTATTCATTTGCTACTTTAAAGTAATTTCTCATAGAATGGTGTGTAGCAATTCCATTAAAGTGGGGGCATACATTGGCATTATTCCTTTTCATTTTTCCTTTTTATTGGTTCTTAGTGCAACCTTCTTATTTCATACGATGCATTTGCCACTTTGTGGATGACATTGGGTGTAGTTTCCTTCATGAGTGTGATCTATCTTAGCATATTAAATTTTTTTTGGTGGCTTGATGTGACACACTACATCCCCTAAGTTGTGAATTTTCTATTCTTTGAATGGTCCTCCCTTGGATACATTAGACACAATATGCCCTAAGTTAAAGACCTCACATGAACTAAGCAAGACTCCTTTGAACATCTTTTGCATTTTGCATTTTGCATTTATTATATGGCCACCTTGCATAACACAACTTGCATGCCTATAGTGTCATCGCATTTGTTCATGAGCTCCAAGCATACAAAGCTTTTCTTGTCTCATGAAGCTCAAAATGTCATTTTCTTTTGTGGCACCTTATTAAAGTTTTCAAGAGGTATAACTTTGGTATGGCTGAGCGAGAAGCCCATTTTGAGGCATGAATTTTCCCCATAGCCACTTGTGTGTGTGTGAGTGTATACTAGCCATGAGTGTATGTTTCTCACCTTTTTGTCCTCCTCACTTGGTGGACAACCATAAGTTTCATCGCCTTTGAGTGAGTATTCATTTATTTTTCTAGACAAACAACCTAGATCTGATCCACAATGTGATAGACAAATGATCGATTCTTTAGCTGAATCTCTCTTACCTCTCTCCCTCTTCATTACATCATTCTCATGTGTGTTTCTTGTGCTTATGTTTGGTTTTCCATGGGATCTTCATCCTGTGGGCTTGATCATCCCTCTTGATTGTTGTTATCTCATCTTGCTAAGCATTAATTAATTGAAACCCCTCTTGATATGCATGTTCAGCTACTTTTAGTGTGAGTTTGAAGCGTGTTCATCCTCTCACTAATGTGGGGGCTAATTGTGGACACAGAAAAAGTAACCCTTCTACTTTTTCTCATGTTTAGGCCCTCCTAGTGGGCTTTTGCTTGATTTTTCCCAAATTTAATGTTATAATATGGACAACACATTCACATTAGGTCTCAGACCCTTGAGAATCATTAAGTAGTCTAGCATGTCTTGTAAAAGTGTTGTGAAGTGTTGTAACCCACTTTCACACTTTTCTAGGACCCTTTCATTATAATTCACTTAAATAACCCCTTTGTATCACTTACCAAGTCTAATTTCAAAGCGTTGTAAAGTGTTGTAACAAACTCTCATGCTTTTCTAGACTTGTCATCACTAATTCAACCCTCTATTATGGTTAAATGACCCCTTAATGCACTTTTCGGCCATACTTAAGTGTATTTTTGAGAATATGTTCATTAAACAACATTAAATACACTTCAATCCTCGACACCCAGTAAAATTTCCCTGGTGGGACCAAGTCGCCACCTAGGGTGACTTAGTCCCACTAGGCACAAAAATTAAAATAATTTTAATTTTCTGGTGGGATTTTATTCTCTTGACCTTAAGGTTAGCCTATGATGTGTGATTTTTGGGAAATATTGCCACAATAGTGGTTTACAATTTCTGAGAGGAACTGATTTTTGCTAAAATCACATATTTTTAGAAAATATAATGATTTAAGCCTTGAAAAGTTCCATTTAAAGAATTTCAATTGAAGAGGGTTTGCTCAAACTACCTTAAATCAAACCCCTTTAGATAGAACCTCGCTAGTTTTAAACCATGCCTATAATAGAGTCTCCTTTACACCTATCAAAATGCTGATAAAAAACTACTTTTGATTTACCTTTTGGGGGATCAAATGAATTCATTTAAAATTCATTTTTTGCAAGTATGTAGTCTTTGTTATAATCTTCCCAAAAATTCTAATTTTAAATAAATTTAATTTGATTATTATATTATTTTTTATTTCTTGTGAATGTAGTTTTTTCACCAAAAATCAAGCTCTTTGTTAAGCACATGTGGAAAAATAGAAAATTATTAAAAAAATAAATAAAAAATATTAGTGCACCAAATATTGAAGTCCTTGATCCAACAAAGAAAAAAAAATAATTTCGATACATACAAAAAAATTTACGCGTTATACAGTCGCACTATGTCTGAATTATAATTGGTTTGAATTCAAAAGATTAAAGAAAAAATATTCAATAAAAAACTATCTAACCAAGTGGAAGCACTAGATATCAGAGTTGCAAATCTAAATTCAAAAGAATTAGAATTTTATCCTTCATGGAAAAAAATTTATACGTTATACAGTGAGCATCACTTTTTAAAAATGTTGTTTTCTGAAAAAAACTAGTTTTCAAGGGAGATGGAAAAAGAAGTGCAATCTGATTCCAAAAATTTTGAAAAAAATATATTTAGAATCTATAGAGAAAATTTCATGAAACTCTAGTTTGCATCATCTTCAAATTTCTCATGGTTTAATAGCTACTATAGGTGCCCGAAAGTGAAGATTTAGTTCAAAAAAAAAATTTCAATGTCCAGTTTGGCCAAAAATTATAAACCACTATTGTGGGATCACTTAGAAAATCAAGTATAAATAAAGGTTTTTCTCTCATTTCCACCCCCATTCATTCACTTAATCATTCAAGAAATTATCAAGCAATTCTCAAGCATTCTAAGTACTTTCAAGCATCCATTGGAGCATCTTGTTGCATATCTTCAGATTTCAACATCAAGGGTTTGGTGAGTTTGTGACATTGCATGTTATTCATTAATCATTCTCTCTTTATTTCATTTCATTATCTAGGGTTTGATTACCAAATTGGGGTTTGACCAAGGCAAACCCCTATTCTCTAACCCTTAACCCTTTTTCCCTCTTTGCATGTGTGTTTGCAGGTCTTGTATGCATACTTTTCAAAGAGAAAAGTATCAAAAAGGTGTTGTCATTGTATCAAATTTATTCAAGTCAACAAATCCCTAATTGAAGCTTGGAGACCTCTTTCAGCCCGTTTTCTGTAGTTTATGAACCAGACACTTGTCAGGAAGGGAAGTGTAGATTGAAAGCTATAGATTCCTACCTCAAATTTCCTAAGATTCCTAGGTGGACTAGGTCACCATCTGTGACGAATTAGTCCCACTACCAAGCCTAAAAAGTGGTTTCTGCATTTCTGAGCACCCATTTGGCAGAAACATGTTCTAGTAGAATCTCCTCGAAATAGGACTAAGTCACCCAACTTGGCGTAAGTTTCCCAGTTGGCTTCAACATCAAAATCTATAGGATTCCAGAGCCTCTCTCCACCAGACTTCAATTTCCAAGTGCACCTCTCCAGTATTATTTAATTTTATCATTGTTTGCTTGCATTCTTAGGTCATTTTGCACACATCACTATGTTTTCCAACATCTTGCATATCTTAGGTTTTGCATTAATAATCATCTTTATTTTTTAGTTTATCACATTAGGACATTGTATTTAGATATATTGCATCCATCCTTTCATTTATTTTGAGTGTAGACATTTCCTATTTTGGCCCATCTTTCTCCTTTTAGGAGAAAAACCTAGAAGTGCAAGAAAGCATTTGGGTACCAAAATATTTGTTTACAAGTTTCAAGATATTTGAGAGTAGTTTCGAATTTCTAGGAGTTATAATGCAAATTCTAGTTTTTGGAAGATCTTATAATTTTTTAGACTTAGTCAAATTTTAGTAATCAACATGTCAAATTTCAATAATCAGGAGGTCAAATTTCAATAATTAGAAAGTTTTATCATGTTTTTATCTCTCCCTATCTCACTCATTGTTTATCCCTTATTCTCTCTCTTCTCTCTCTCTTCTCTCTCTCTTCTCTCTCTCTGTCTCCCTCCCTCTCTCCCTCCCCCCTCCCTCTCCCTCTCTCTCCTCTCTACTTCTCTCTCCCTCCCCCCTCTTTATCTCTCCTTCCCTATATACTTCTCTCCATCTTGACTTGAGAGAGAAAATTACCTTTCCATCCAATCAACTTTCTTTTAATCCTTTCAACATTAAAATTCCATTAATGGATGCATATTTTTTTATTCATGAGGAGAAGTCCTAGTAAGTGGTAGGGAGATTAGCTATACTACACTTAAAGAAGTAGAAAATTGGGATTCAAGGTGCTTAGTGACATTAAAAAAAATAAAAAGTTCTTGTGATATTTAATTAGTTGACTTGAGGTAGTGGTATAGTTAGAAAAAATGCTCTTCCACCCTAAATCTTCTTTTAAGGAATATTTAACAAAAAATATTATGTCATCCAAAAATTATTGGTGGGTGAAATGGGGAGAGATGGACACAAGTTTCAACCTAACTAGAGCTTAGTTAGTGTCATTTTTAAGATATTTATGCCCAAATATTTGGCCATTTAAGTGAAAATATAGGTAGAGATGGGATCTTATTGTCTAAGTACCCTACTAAAATTTAAGAATCCTTTTGGATGACCATTGACTAGGATAGATATTTTGGGAGTGGTAACAAAAGAATGTATCATCTTCAAAAAATATCCCTTAAAACTAAATTTATTGAGCACGTCAAAAACAAACAACCATGAGACTCTACCATAGGCTCTTGAGATGTCACACTTAAGTAACAAATTATAATTTTTCTTTTATCCATTGACTGGAGGATTTAGTTGGAAGAGATGGAAACATCAAGGATTTGACATAAAAAAACAAAGACCTTTTGATGATGTAAGATTAATCTTGAGAGGAGTTGTTTCATTCTATTAACCAATACTTTGGGGAGAATTTTATACATAGTATTGAAAAAAATAACAGGCCTATAATATTCCATTAAAGTGGCTTCATTTTTCTTTGGGATAAGTACTAGGAATGTGTTGTTAAGATGTTTGAGTAGGCATGTAGAATAAAATAATTCTCAAGTAGCATGAAACACATATTTTCCCATTGTATCCTAGAACTCTTAGAAGAGGGTATAGGGGTAAACCATCTAGGCTAGTAAATTTATAGGCCAAAAGGAGAAATTAGTAGATTTAAACCCCCTCTTCTATTATCATTCTTGATGTATATTTTTTTTCCTCCTCAAAAATATTTGTAGGAATGACTTATCCAAAACTTCTTAGAAGGATATAGGGATTAGTTAAAGTCACTAGCGACATATAGTGTGACACTTTATACAAAATCATAGAGAAGGAAAGATTATCCCAAAACTCCCTTCTACTAGATCTCAAAATTGAGAGCATAGGCATTGGATAAATTCCATTGAACATTGTTGGAAAAGAGGAGGAATTGAACTTCTAGAGTTTTCTTTGGGGAGGAGCGAAATAATCCATTACATTGATCAAGTTCTACATTGTACCTATTCCCCCAACAAAACCCTTCACCTTATTAAAACAATACCTAGCCCTAGGCCATATTCTACCAATGAATTCCTTGAATGTGACATGTGAATTTTTTAGTTCCTAGATTAGAGAATATCTAGTCTATTACCAATAAACAACTATAATAAAATAAATTGTGGGGACTATTTAGTCCCCTTGTATTCTATTGGAACCTTCAAATTTTGGAAAAATTTGAAGATTCCATGTCAAAAAGTTTAATACAACACTTAGAAAAATCAGTTGTAAAATCAGCCCCAGGAGAACACTTTCAAAACCATAATTGGAAGCTCGTGCAATTTCACGCAAAATCACTTCGCATACATGTTCATCTATCATATGTGAGTGTCTCTACAAAATTTCAATCCCCTATGATCTGATTTTCCAAAGTTTCAAAAGGCCAATTTGACGGGTCCTGCGAAGGTTTGTTGTTTATACAGTGTTAAATCTGTTAAAGTGACCAACTTTGGAGGAAAATATTAAGCAACTAAAAGGGTTTCATGAAAAACCAATTAGTGATCTTGATTCTCCCCATCTGAATGTGCATCCATGTCAATTTTCAGAGCTTTAGGACATCATTTGATATTTTTTCAAAATCAAATCCAAACGGATTTTATTCAGTTTGAAGACTACATTTCCAAAACAGCTACAAAGTGGTCAACTTTGATGTTTGATATTTCGTGAATGAATATGCTTGGTGAAAAAACCTCTTGCATACATATTCACCATGCCTAAATGAACTAATCTCTGAGGTTACAACTTCATAGGATCTAATTTGATATTATTTCAAGAAGGCATTTTGGAGGGTTTCATTTAAATTTGACAATGGCAATTTTTCAAAAACTGTTGAATAGACAACTTGCAGTGTTAACAACTTTAGAATTTGATGACTTCATGCCTATCCATTTGACAAACATACTTCCCTATCATAAATCTACATGTCAGTACATTTTTGTGGCTGTGGGAGAACGTTTGCTCAATTTTTTTGAGGTGATTCCAGAGGGTACTTGACTCATTCAAATAACAGTGCAAAAAATAAAAACTCACTTCAGTTTAGAGTGCACCTTAGAATTTTGTGAGGAATAAGGCTCAATTAGTGATGAATATGGATTTAATTCATTATCTCCCATGTCATCCAGTCACTAAGAAGAATGGCATTCAATGAATAAGGAGAAAGGTGGAGATTCAAAGTGGTATAATTAAAGTATTATAAACAAATATGCATGGATAAAGTGAGCAATAAATGGAAAATTCAAGGATGTTCTCTTAAAAGATAAGGATGGTTTTAAATCTCTTTGAGAATGACCATAAATGACCTTTCACTTGTACTTCACACATCATCTCCTCATACAAGGGAACTCCTCCATTTCCACTACTAGCTAATACCAATGTTGGTGCATTTTCAAAACTTATATTTCCCCCTTTTATATTGAAAAGCTCAAATAGTATCATTTTATTTTCCTCGACTTAAAAGGATGGTTGCAAAGAAGAGAAAGTATACTAAGATGGAATGTTTAGATGTTGATACAATAACTAGATTGTTACAACCCATTGCACAACCAAGGAAGGTTCATAAAGCTTCCAAGTTGATGACTGTGCTCAAGTAATCAATTGAGCCTATAGCAAATAAAGTGAAGAGGATGCTACTAATGCCTTGGAGTTAGAAGAAAATGAAAAGCTCCAAAGGATACCATAGAAATTTTCCTTCAATGCTCAACCTATGAAATTTTGATTATTATGTCATTCACAGAGTTCAGTGAACCAAAACATGATGACAATGGATATTATCATTGTTTATCATCAATTCCCTTTTTCAAAATTAATACAAATGGTGATGACACTTGTGAAGCTACCAAAGAAATTGCAGAGACATTTGTGGGGAAGAAAGCATCACACAAATATGTAGCACAAAATTAAGTACCAATGTACATGGCGATGGAAGAAGAAAAACCTCAATCATTTTTAGCATGTGGACAACCTCTTGACAGATAACATGAAAAAAAATTCCACGTGGTATTAAGGATAGAGTAATGACTTCAAATAGATTGAGGTAGTGAACCATTTTTGGAGGGAATATATTTGTGAGATGCTGCTAGATTATGACAAAATATGTCATAAAATCAATCTATTTTGCAGCGCGCACCCACTGTAGAAAGTGTATGTGGACATGTTTTACCATATTGATGAGAAAATGAAACAATTGAGGTTGATTGCACACATTGTGCACCTAGCATTGAGATTATTGATGTGAAAAATACAAGAATTGTTCTCAAATATGAGTAGATGGAGGACAGATGCACAAGAGCTTTAGCAATTGAGAAACATATAAGTGCTAAAAAGATAAACCCTATCTTGGTTACTTTGATGCTGGCATTGCATTGTAGAATTTTTTCAACTTCAACAATTCAAAAGCAAAAATGTATTGCTGGTGAGGTTCGTCAAGCAGTGTAATAATTAATGAATATACTTCATGTGTTCATCCAACTATTGATTGTATACATGGAAGTGATGAGAAGAAAAATATATTAAAAGTAGAATGGAATTGAAGCTGAAAGTGAGCATGCCGGTATTGGCATGGTGTAATGGTTTAAAGGTGGCATTGCTGTTCTCGCCACCAAGGTTCAAACCCCGTTGGGGTGGTATTGTTGAATTGTTGTATTCCGGTTCATAGCTCCGGTCAAAAGCGTTTACCCTTGAATAAAAAAAAAAAAGCTGAAAGTGAGCATGACATTATTATTCGATTAATTTGAGATTTGATTTGATTTGAGCCAAGTGATTGTAACGGTAACATTACTGAAATATGAAGAAGACACTAAAACAAAAGGGTGTATATGAGAGAGGTTAATGTACTCGAAAGAAGAGAATGAGATGAGTACGTTGCAAGAATAGATGAAGATATTAAGTGAACAGAAGCACTTGAAAGATGATGCAGCAAACCCACACAGAAAAAGGGATGTGTTATGAATTAGATTTGCACCCTACTGAATACAAGATTCAACAATCTACTGAAACATGGAAACCTTCTTCAGATGTAGGTGATCTGAGCTAAGAAGGAATCTCTAGAGTGAGTTGGTTCTCCGAATGATTGATCCTATTCTAAGTACTTTTCTAAAGGAAAGAGTTAGAAGGATGAACTAAAATTAAAACTTAAATCTAACCGGTGATTAACTGTTATTTCTGAGAAAAATCCAGACTTTACCACTCACAACAATTCCTCTATTACAATAGTTCTCACAATCTTATTGGTACATGATTTCATCAATAATTTGTATGAAGATTCGAAGGCATTGAATACATCACACAACCTGAAAAACATGAAATTCTGTGCAGAAACTCAAAAAGCAGGACATTTAAGGCTTCAAACTTGAAAACACAAAGACATCAAACTGTTGTTACCAGATTGAGACAAGAAAAATGAAAAGAACTCTGCTGCTTTATTCAAACTAAAAGAGTGTATCTGTCTGAATTGAGTACAACTGAATTTACAAGCTCAAAATGCTAAGACCAAGAAACTGTATTCTGAACTAAGAGAAGAGAACAAAACTAAGCCTCTTCAAAATATAACTCCTAGAAACCCTAATCCGAGCTCACCAAGAAGCTCAAGGAAAAAAGCCTCAAAACTGTCCCAAAAGACTACATAAAAGTAGAAAAACATCACTGCTTTTATGTTCAAACTGAAAAGCCTCTAAAAATAGCTAAATTTGCTTTAAAAGCAAATAAAGAAACTTATCTCTCCAAGATGCCAAACCAATCCAACCAAGAGAAAAATTCAGTACCAATCTGCTAAAAATAGCAAGAAATCATAAAACAATTTATAAGTATTGCTTTATGCTTCTGCTTTACATGATTGCAGATTTACAATTTATTTTATTTTTGCAATTAAAGATTGCTAAATATTTTTCAAAAAGAAATACCACCTTATTTCTCCATTACAATCTTGATTTCCTTTAAAAAATCATAAAAAGATACAAGGCAATATTGCTCTCTCATCAATATCCTTAATTGATTTCTCTAAAATCAATCGCAAACAAAAACCCTAAGTTTCAAGTGTTTCACCCTTAGATCATAAAATATTTACCATTCATATTTTAATTGAATTCCTTCAAAATCAATTAAAATAAGCCTAAGGTATTATCATCCTAAATTCCCACTAAGGCAAAGGTATGAATGTTAATATAGAAACACCAACCCTAAGGACTTAAATAAAGTCACCTAGGCACATGAGAGTTCGGCCACCAAAAGTATTAAGCTTCAGATTCTTAATTCACAATGCAAAACAACCCTAAATTCGAATTTCTCCACATGCTATTGTCAAATGTGAATATTCAAGGTAATCATAATGTTCAACTTAGCTTGAACTAGGGCAAGAGACAAAAGAAGTCAAACCTGAAAAATCAATTCATTATTACAATCATCATTTTTGAAGACTCTAGTCTTTGCATGAAAGGATAACGCCATCATGATTGAGCTTTTTCTATAGCTCGTGTGCTTGATAATTTTAACCTTATTCTCTAGATATTTGAATCCTTCATTGGGTAAGCTTGATTTATAAAGTATCATGACTTTTCCACTTCATTTGAAAATAATAATGGCCATTAAGGTCGCATCCTGTACATACTTGGTCTCTGATTTCTCTTTGCATTCTCATGATCTATTCTTCTTGGCCACTATGCATGAGCATGAACTCATGCCTGGAAGCTCCATGTGAGAGTTTTGTTCACAAACTTCTATCCTTCTCTGCACACAAGGTGAACTATTGAGCATAGTGTCTTTATGACTTCACTTCTTGAGGTATCCTTGGTCTTGTGGCCATGACTATATCACAGTCTCTGACACTTTTATAATCTTTTGTTCTTGTTATTTTGTTATTTTTGTGCTCTTTGTACCCACTGGCCACCATGCATGAGAGCTCGTTTCTTGGTTTGGCTTGGGGTTTTGAAACTTTGTAGAGCTCTGGTTGCGGTTGTATGTGATCTTCTACATGAATGAACTGGTAAGTTCCATTCTAAGCATATATTTTTCTCCACAAAAAGCTTAAGAAAGCTTTTCTTTTACTTATGAATTCATGGGAATGTTTAGGTCGCACCATGTGTATATCTAAAAAAGCATATTTAAAGCCTTTGGGCTTGACCCAAAACAAGAATTTCTTTCTTCTTTCACATTTTGAGTGAACCCCTACATGAATATCATGAGTATTGAAAGAAATCTATATTATCTATTTTGAAGTTCAACCCATGTGTTTCATTATCTTCTTTTGCATTTCTTTATAAAACCCTGACATGGGTGATAGTAGAAAACATCTATTTCTAATTATTTGTAGAAATCTCCATATGGGTAACCTATAAATAGCAAAAAAATTGTTTTTTGATATTAATGTAAAACTAGCTCGACCCACGTTGAATTTTTACTTTGCACTTTCAGTTGCAAATTGGACATGGGCATTCATTATTTTGTAGAAATCATACTTATTCCTAAATCCTTCAAATTCGACCATGAAGAAATTGTATGAATTCCCTGTATTTCACCAAAATCTCACATGCGTATATGCTATTTTGAGGAAAAAAACATTCCTTTTCCTTTTTGTTAAAAAACTTCATTTGGGTATAGGCGTACCTTGAGGAAATCTATGTCTCACATTCAAACCCCAATGTGGGTATGTAGGAGAATAAAGAAAAAATATATATTCTGATTACTTGAAAATCTTTGGCTCCTTTTGGCATTCAAATTCTTCAATATTCAACATATGAGTATTTATTATTAGTGAAGCAAATGTATTTCTGAATGTATTACTATTGAAACCTTCACATAGGTTCATGAGATTTTGAAAATGTATCTTTGTTTATATTTTTAATTGTCATCACCATGTTGTTTCTTCTTTACACACATAAATCTTTTGAATAAACCTGTAGATTAGTCGTTTGCTTTAAAATTCCCATGCACTCATATCTACATTCTTAGCGGATGCATTCCAAATCTTCATTCAAACTTGTCCCTTATAACCTCTGTTCATTTTGAAAAGACTGTCCTCCTACTGTATCACCATTTGAAACACATGATAAAAGATGAAACAAAACTTTAAAACAGTATACCTTGGACTATTTTACTCCACCATCAGCCAAAAATTGTGTTTAACCCACTTGAACACTGTATTCGATGAGAATCCATTTATTTAATCTACAACAACTCTTGTTTTTGTCCTCATATTTCACATTTGAGAATAAGAACAATTATGATCTCATTGTTTAGTGACCACAATAAAATGATGATATCCATACTCCTTACAGGTCACTTTGATACTATCTCTTTATTGATTTTCCTTGAAGAACCTTGGGATGATTGAATGTTTTATTATGTTCTCGAACTTATGCAGAGATTTCAATTGGAATATTGTAGTTCTAAGGACTGCATCTTACCTAATTATTTCAGCTAGCTAACACTTTGAGAAGCACTTTCTCCTATGCTTTGTCATTTTCTATTTACTTTGGAAGCAATCTCCTCACATTGTAATTCTTGATGCTACATTTGCATTCTCAGCCAAACTGGTATTGACTGTTTTGTTGATCACTTGAATGTATTCTCAGCCCCTTCATATTCTTGGTCTTCAACCTGGTACTCTTCATGCATTTTTATGCTCCATTTAATGAAACTGTTCTATGAATCTACTCTCTTCTGAGAAGAAAATTGAAACAATTCTCTTTGTTAAGGCATTATGTATGCATGTTCATTGTTCTGGATTGAGAGAAAGAACACTATTGACCTTTGCATGATATTATGAACATGATGAATAAATATTACTGTGGTGAAAAAATTTAAACCATACAACAATGTTTGAGATGAATGTACTTAGTTAAATGATTGAGTAGATTAAACTCACTGTTCACCTGTAGCTTTCAAAAAGCATTTAGCTGATCATTAGGAATGCACAGTTGGTTTAATAGCTTGATGGATTACTCTGCTTTACTCTTTTGGTTGTATATCATTTCTTTTCTTGATGAATATGATGATGCTATTGCTATCTTGGCCCACTTGTAATGAATAAGGGTAGCATGTTGAGCTCTACCCTTGTGGGAGCTCATTTTTCTCCGCTTGCTTGGTCTTCAAATAATAATTAGCTTTGTGATTTTCCCTATACCTACTACCTATACCTGCACCAGGAAACAAACAAAGTTAGCATAAAAAACAATATATCATGATCATATTGATGGTTCTCCTTTAGCTTATGTGTCTGCACTTCACTTGATTATTTCAGTGTATGATTAGTAGCAGACTGCATTATTGTTGGTGATTCATATAGGTATCTTCATAGTCATAGCCTTTGACATCCCTCTCTTTCTTTCTATAGGTCGAGGAGCTTGGAGCAGACAAAAGGTGCACCACTTTAGCATCAAGCATCAATCCATTAGGAAATGATGATTATGTTGTTACTTATGTGATTTCTTCCTTAATGCATCTTCCATAATGTAGTGTGATACTAGTGATGCACTGTGACAGTCCCATCCATGGCTTCTGTGGATATTTTATTTCAATCTCATGCTTTTCATTTTGAAAATAAAATGCATCTCAATGCAATGTTGTATTATCATTTGAATTCTTGCAATCACATGAAGCTCTGTAAATATGAATTATTTCATGAAATAAATGAAATCATTTAAAATGCTTTGTTACTTATATGCTCAATTTTGTACTTCATTTAATTATGGAACACTGAATAACAGTTTTTTGAAATTTTGTTTCCTCATTTCAATGCACAACTCTCACTTGACGAATAATGAATCAAAATGAAAACAACACTTAAGCATAATGTAGAAATAGCTATAACCTCACTTTAAGATATAACAATGTTTAATCCAACTCCACCAATTGAGCTGTAGCAAAAAATTGGTAACATTTTGGTGATTTCCACTAAATGCTTGCTTACTAAGCATAGATCAGTTGCCTTAAAAAACTCCATTGGGTGCGGAGTCAAATCTACCCCTTCATGAAACTTAGAAATTTGAACAACACTCCAAACAATAGCAAAAAAAATTGAAAAGAATTGAAAGCAAACTAACAAGCCCTAATGGCCATCAGAACATGCGCAACAACGCTTAGGGAAAGCAAAAATATTGAAAGTAAATGTGTGGAATGCACTTATATGCAATACTACTCTACTTAACTACAAGATAGAACTTATCTCAGAGGCAATGCTTGAGGTGGATCCCATTAACTAGGATAGACAACACCTCTCTAGTCAACTTGGAAATTTAGAATGCGTTGTGTTCCTTGCACTTTGTGATCACATAAGGACTGTACCAAATTGCATCAAACTTGGAATGTCATCCAGGTCTGCTTTTAAATTCATTCCACTTGAAAACTAGATCCCCAACAATGAAATCATGTGATCTTGCCCTCTGATCAAAATAATTTTTCATCTAAGCTTGATGTATCACCAACTTTCTGAGAGCCTCCTTTTTGGTTTCTTTGAGCTCTACCATCTATGCAAACCTCACTTCAAGAGGCTGTTCATTCAACAATTCCAGTTCTTTAACATAACTTAAAGTCGGTAACTCAATGGAAATAGGTAACTTAGCTTCTTTACCATAAGTTAGAAAAAAAGGCAAACAACCAGTAGCTCCTTTAGGGGTTATTCTGTCAGCCCATACAGCTAACCTAAACTTTTCATGCCATGTCTGCTGATTATCTTCAATAGTCTTCTTGATTATCCGAATTAGATTTTTATTTGTAGATTTTGCCTATCCATTTCCCTATGGATAATAATTGGAAGATGTGTTCAAATAAATATTATTTCTAATTGACCAATTAGAAATCCTCAAACCAATAAAAGCTAAACAATTATAAGAAATGATTGAATCTGGAACACCAAATCTTGATATGAGATCTTGGTAGAAATTAAGCACTGAAGTCTCGTTTGCTTCCTTTAAAGCAACAACTTTAGTCCAATTCATAAAATAATATGTGGCAATAAGAATCCACTTATGACCCGCGCTTGAAGGTGGATTGATAGGACCAATAAAATCTAAGCCCGACTTGGAAAAGGGTTGTTCTACCTGAATCCGATGCAGGGGTAGCGGTGCAAGCCTCTATTTTCCAGAAAATAAAGCACATTTCTCACATTTCCTGACCCAAGCAATAGCATCTTTAAACAAATCTAGCTAGTAATAACTAGCATGCATAATCTTTAGGGCTATTGTTCTTGTGGCAAAGTGACCTAAAGTTCCATCGTGAAACTCTGCTAAAAGCTTGTTAACTTGATTAGGCTGAATACAACGTAATAAAACACCTTGGAAATCTCTCCTATAAAGAATGCTATCAATAATTGCATAAGGAATGGCTTGTAATCTGTAATACCTTCTTTTCGCTTTGTTGAAGCCTTCAAGGCACTCACTAGTTTGCAAATAATGCATCATCTATTGTAACCAAGTAGCAGGAAATGCTGGAATAGCATCCGCATCCTCATTGTTTAGCATTGTTTCTATATTTGCAGCTTCTTTTAAGTTGTCCTCATTACCAGCAATCTGTTAACACAAACCCTTGCCTCTAATGAGCTTGGTTATCTTTACATCAACATCAAACTCCATTACTTTGGTAATCCAACTAGCATGCTTATCATTTATAGCCTTGTTAAGTAAGAACTCCTTAACAGTTGAATGAGCGGCCAACAAATGAATCTTGTTGTTGGACAACATATGCCTGAATTTCTTTAAACTTCTCACAACAGAAAAAACATGCTTCTCAACAAAAGAATATTTTACCTCGTAATCATGCAACACCTGGCTGAAAAATGCTACAGGTTGCTCCAAGCCTTCATTATTTTGCTAGCATAACATAGTTGAAACTGTATCTACTCCTCCAAAAGCATACATAATGAAGTCTTTATCAAAATTTGGATTAATGAGAGTAGGAGTAGCTGTGAGGGCTTCCTTAATCTACTCAAAGATCTTCTTACCTTCCTTGGTCCAACTAAATGGCATATTCTTTTTAAAGCATAGAAGTGAGAGGTTGCAGCAAAGCTACAATATTTGGTATGAACCTCTGCACAAAATTTATTCTTCCACGAAAGCTTTGCAAGCCTTTCTTGTGAGCTGGTAATGGCAATTCGAGAATTGTGGAGACTCTTTTAGGGTCTATAGAAATACTTTGCTTTGAAACAATGTGTCCAAATAGTTTGCCTGCATGCACTGAAAATATACACTTCTTTGGATTGAGAGACACTCTCAACTCTCTGCATCTTTGAAAAATATGCTCCAAATGATCAAGGTGTTTGTTAGCATTTCTAGAAAAAATAGTAATATCATCTAAGTATACCAGAATGAACTTGTTCATAAGGCTATGAAAGGCCATACCCACAGCACGCTGAAACATTGCTCCAGCATTGGATAAGCTAAAAGGAATCTTCTTTTAGGCCATCATGCCCCACTTAGTTGTAAACGTTGTTTTGAACTGATCTTCCTGTTTCACCAAAATTTGGTTGTAACCTGAGTAACCATCTAGCAAAGAAAATATCTCAGAACCAAAAACTACCTGTAGAATTTGCTCCATGGAAGGGAGTGGGTAATGGTCTTTCAATGATGCTTTATTTAAATCTTGGAAATCGACACATAATCTGATTTCCCCACTTTTCTTCCTAACTGGTACTAAATTTGACACCCAAGAGGTGTGTTTGATAGGAAAAATAATACCACTCTCAACTAGTTTATTCAATTCAGCCTTCATAAGGTGTTCTAACTTGGGGTTAAGCGGTCTTTGTTTCTATTTTACTGGTCTTGTGCCAGGTTCTAATTCAATAGTATGATGGGCTAGTTCTGGGTTAAAACCTCTCAAATCCTTGTACTCCCAAGAAAAAACATCACTAAATTTCTAACATAATAGAATAAATGCTTGTTATTCATCTTTACTACATACCTTTCCTAGCTTGAGAAGCTTTCCTTTGAAGATTTCAATGGTTGTGTAATGTTCATCCTTAACGATCAGACTGCACTTGTCTTTCCATGCATGGTCATCTGAATTGAACATAGATTCCAAGGTCACCAATCCTTTTGGCAGCTTGTTGGTCTTCAACTGCACAATCTGGTCGTCATATTGTTGCTGCCATTTATGTTGGTTTCCATCTACAAACTTAGCTTCAGCAACCAAGAAATTTACAATTTTCTCATCACTGTCAAAAAGCTACCAGCTCACATTATTGTCAGGTACAGAAGGTCTGACCACTATTTTTACATATTGGTGTGCCTCAACTTTATGAATTTCATTGGGAATATCAAACTGGGATCCTATGGCAGTGAGCCTATGAGCATGCTTATTTTTGTTTCTAGGAATCAAAATAATATTAAAAGCATCAAAATCTTCCATCAAATACCATACACGATGCTTATATTTCTTAAGCAAATCATTCTTGGAAGCATTTAAATTTTTGATTTGATTTACAATTAGTTTTGAATCAACATAAACTTGCAAGCGTTCAATACCTTGTTTGCGGGCCCATTCGAGGCCATGTACTAACACTTGATACTCAGCTATATTATTCGAACAGCTGAAAGAAAATCTACAAGCTGAAAAGTATTTATTTCCTTTAGGTGATATTAACATAGCCCCACTTCCAACACCAATACTTCTTCTCGAACCATCGAAGTAAAGCTTCCAAAGCTCATTTCCTGTTTCTACAAATGGTTCTTCCTCTTTACAAAGATTAGGCATATCATAATCAGGTTCTCAAATCATATAGAATCCTAATCCTATCTCATCTGTGTGTTGAAACAGATCAAGCTCATGATCTTCGGTTGCCCATTCATCTAGATTGATATTGTCTATATGGGTGCTACAGTTTGAGGTCATGGTTTGCTCCTCCAGTACAAGGGTGGTGTAGAGGTTAGCATTTATAGGATTTGGTGAATATGGTTTGATATGGTCTTTGGCGAGAGGCTTAGACTTTATGGTCACTTTCGTACCATACCTTGTTCTAAAAAAAAAATGAGACCAATCAAAAGATAGAAACCCACCCAACTTGGTTGTAAAATCCCTCAAGAGACAAATGGAAAAGTGCGACGGTAAGTCAATGACATGTATATCCTGATGAATAGCAAAACTCGGGGATGTGTGCAAAGTAAGAGCTAGATTTTTAATAATACTAGTAGTCTTAATAGTAGACCCATCTAATTGCACTATGCCTTTCTGAGGATTAGGCTCGTAAACAAGACCTAACTTATCAGCGAAACTCTTAGGCATGACTGAACTACTGGCACTAGAATCAACCATACAATTATGAATGATTTTATCCCCAATGATCATACTTAAATAGAATGGAGGAGGCTTTACCTCTTTCATTTTTTGTTCATTTTTATCCTCCAGATTAGCAAGCACGACCTTTGCAACTCCTTGATTAGTGTTGTCAATAATAGACAACTCAACTAAAGCTTCCTGTAGTAAACCTTTCTGCCCTGGAAGGTGTAAAGCATCTAATATTGACATACTGACAGTGGTTTTCTTGAGATGCTCAACAATATTAAATGATGAAGTGTTTACCTTCTGCTGGTTTTTTGTAACAGCAGCATTGTTTTGCCTCTGCAAAGGTTGCGAGTGCATTTTTGACTGCTCCTTGCTGGGTATCTCTTGGCCTCTTTACAAAATTTGCATTTTAGGCTTCACGATAGCATTAACATTCAATGAAATGGGTTGCTTATTGTTTGTAGGATGCTACTATGAATTTCCAAATTGCTGTCCCGGATCCATAGCCCTCTTTTGTGACCTGGTATTAGCTGGAATAGACAAATTTTGCTGATCTTGACCATTCATGCCACAGAATTTAAAGCTCTTCCAGTTTGTCAAGGCAACTTCCACATTATCTTGATGTTCTTGATTCTGATCTGCAACACTTTCTGAACCAACATAGTTATTTTTAACCATTAAAGCCTGATTTCTCATTCCATTAGTGCACGCTGATTAGTTATGGGGCTGATTGCATGGATAACACCAATCGCAATCCTGGGAAACATTATTTTGGGGCACAATTTCCTTTGATGAATTGGCTACATTTAGGTTGTATGGTTGGAATGGCCAAGGATTAAAATTCCTTCTTTGGGCTTGGTAATCATTCTAAAAAGTAGGCCTATTTGACTGGTTTTGTTGATAAGGGGCTTGATAAGGCTTATGTTCTTGGCCAACATGTTTTTTAATGGTCACAAGATCATTTCCAAAGGTCTTTAATATGTTTTTAATCTCTTGTATCTCTTGATTTGGGGCTGAAGCAGCAACTTCTTGGGCTGCATTATGATACCCTATCGCTGGAACAGGCGAGACAACAAATAAGGGAGGTACATCAGTAGGGGTAGGTGGTTGTATTTCTAGAAACAAAGGCATAGGAGGTCTAGGGGCTATGTCTCCAGCTTGGATGAGATAGTTCTCAGCTCTTATGGCTATGTCATAACCGTTAGGAAGTGTAAGCCCACCCATAGATTGGGTCACAACCGCAATCTTACTATTTAAATCTTTCAAGTAAAACATAAAAGCATGTGTTGGTAAAGGTTTTACCATTGTAGGAATCCTGTCCCAGATCCTTTGAAATTGGTAGTTGAAATTAGCCAAGTGCTCGTGTGGCGCCCCCTGAATGGTGCTCAACTGCTCTAACAAAGATAGATTATCAGATTTATCAGCAAAATGTTGATATAAATCGTTACCTAATGCATCCCATGTCGTGATTGAGTTGGATGTGAGAACTCTGAACCATTGTAATGCTTTGCCTTTGAGTGATGCAGCCAACAACCTTAAAGCGACGTTCTCCTACATGATGTGAACCGAGCATAATGTGGCTACGTCACGAATATGCTCAACTAGTGTAGTGAGGTCCTCCCTGGTGAAATACGACAGACTTCTAAGGGCTACAATTGGGATGTCATCATGTTAAACGATGTTTAATGGACTGCCTCCATTGAAAGGTGCAAATGGGTGCCACCTTGGTGTTGCCATTGGCGATGCTTGCGATATCGGAACCAATACCCCTAGTGATAAAACCAAGGAACTAAAAATAGGAGGTGTTGACTTTGATCTTGTAGGTGTCTCAAAGAGCCTCCTTGTTGTTTTGCCTCTTCTTTGTGATGGGGACAAATCTTGATATTTGAAGGGTGCAGAACTTGATCCTGTCTATATCTTTCTCATGCACAGGCTGCACTAGAATGCAAAAATCCAAATCAGAGTCGCCAGGTATATTGTAATCAGCCTCCAAAAGGCTTGAAAATCTGCTGCATAAACCAAACAGCAAACTAAAAATACTGAAATTTATATCAAAATGGCTTTCAGAGTCCCACCGGGCGTGCCCAAAATTGTTACCTCCTGAATACAAGATTCAACAATCTACTGAAACATGGAAACCTTCTTCAGATGTGGGTGATCAGAATGAAGAAGGAATCTCCAGAGTGAGCTCGTTCTTCGAATGATTGATCCTATTCTAAGTACTTTTCTGAAGGAAAGAGTTAGAAGGATGAACTGAAATTAAAACTTAAATCTAATTGGTGATTAACTGTTATTTCTAAGAAAAATCCATACTTTACCACTCACAACAATTCCTCTATTACAATAGTTCTCACAATCTCATTGGTACATGATTTTATCAATAATTTGTATGAAGATTCAAAGGCATTGAATACATCACACAACCTGAAAAACATGAAATTTTGTGCAGAAACTCATAAAAGCAGGACATTTAAGGCTTCAAACTTGAAAACACAAAGACATCAAACTGTTGTTACTAGATTAAGACAAGAAAAATGACAAGAACTCTGCTACTTTATTGAAACTGAAAGAGTGTATCTATCTGAACTAAGTACAACTGAGTTTACAAGCTCAAAATGCTAAGAGCAAGAAACTGTATTCTGAACTGAGAGAAGAGAACAAAACTAAGCCTCTTCAAAATATAACTCCTAGAAACCCTAATTCAAGCTCACCAAGAAGCTCAAGGAAAAAAGCCTCAAAACTGTCCCAAAATACTACATAAAAGTAGAAAAACATCACTGCTTTTATGTTCAAACTAAAAAGCCTCTAAAAATAGGCTAAATCTTCTTTAAAAGCAAATAAAGAAAATTATCTCTCCAAGATGAAACACCAAACCGACCAAGAGAAAAAGTCAGTACCAATCTGCTAAAAATAGCAAGAAATCATAAAACAATTTATAAGTATTGCTTTATGCTTCTGCTTTACATGATTATAGATTTACAATTTGTTTTATTTTTGCAATTAAAGATTGCTAAATATTTTGCAAAAAGAAATACCACCTTATTTCTCCATTACAATCTTGATTTCCTTTAAAAAATTATAAAAAGATACAAGGCAATATTGCTCTCTCATCAATATCCTTAATTGATTTCTCTAAAATCAATCACAAACAAAAACCCTAAGTTTCAAGTGTTTCACCCTTAGATCATAAAATATTTACCATTCATATTTTAATTGACTTCCTTCAAAATCAATTAAAATAAGCCTAAGGTATTATCAACCTACATTCCCACTAAGGCAAAGGTATGAATGGTAATATAGAAACACCAGCCCTAAGGACTTAAATAAAGTCACCTAGGCACATGAGAGTTCGGCCACCAAAAGTATTAAGCCTCAGATTCTTAATTCACAATTCAAAACAACCCTAAATTTGAATTTCTCCACATGCTATTGTCAAATGTGAATATTCAAGGTAATCATAATGTTCGACTTAGCTTGAACTAGGGCAAGAGACAAAAGAAGTCAAACCCTAAAAATCAATTCATTTTTGCAATCATCATTTTTGAAGACTCCGATCTCTGCATGAAAGGATAACGCCGCCATGATTGAGCTCATTTTGTAGCTCGTGTTCTTGAGAATTTTCACCTTTGTCTCTAGATAGTCGAATCCTTCACTAGGTAAGCTTGATTTCTGAAGTATCGTGGCTTTTTCACTTCATTTGAAAAGTAATAATGGCCATTAAGGTTGTGGCCTATACATACTTGGTCTCTGATTTCTCTTTGTATTCTCGTGATCTATTCTTCTTGGCCACTACGCATGAGCATGAACTCATGCCTGAAAGCTCCATGTGAGAGTTTTGTTCACGAACTCCTCTCCTTCTCTACACACAAGGTGAGCTATTGAGCATAGTTTCTTTATGACTTCACTTCTTGAGGTATCCTTGGTCTTGTGGCTGCAGCTATATCATAGTCTTTGACACTTTTATAATCTTTTGTGCTTGTTATTTTGTTATTTTTGTGCTCTTTGTACCCATTGGCCACCATGCATGAGAGCTCATGTCTTGGTTTTGCTTTGGGTTTTGAAACTTTGTAGAGCTCTGGACGCGGTTGTATGTGATCTTCTATAGGCATGAACTGGTAAGTTTTGTTCTAAGAATATAGTTTTCTCCACATAAAGCTTAAGAAAGCTTTTCTTTTACTTATGAATTCATGGCCATGTTCAGGCTACACCATGTGTATCTCTGAAAAATCATATTTAAAGAATTTGGGCTCAACCCAAAATAAGAATTTCTTTCTTCTTTCACATTTTGAGCAAACCCCTACATGAATATCATGAGAATTGAAAGAAATTTGTATTATCTTAATCAAGTTTGACCCATGTCTTTCATTATCTTCTTTTGCATTTCTTTATAAAACCCTAACATGGGTGACAGGAGAAAACATCTATTTTTGATTATTTGTAGAAATCTCCATATGGGTAACCTAGAAATAGCAAAATAATCTATGTTTTGATATTCATGTAAAACTAGCTCAACCCACGTTGAATTTTTAGTTACTTTGGACTTTCAATTGTAAACTGGACATGGGCATTCATCATTTTGCAGAAATAATACTTATTCCTAAATCCTTCAAATTCTACCATGAAGACATTGTATGAATTCCTTGTATTTCGCCAAAATCTCACATGGGTATATGCTATTCTAAGGAAAAAAACACTCCTTAAATCCTTTCTGTTAAAAACCTTCATTTGGGTATAGGCATACCTTGAGGAAATCTATGTCTCACATTCAAACCCCAAAGTGGGTATGCCGGAGAATAAAGAAAAGTTGTATATTCTGATTACTTGAAAAACTCTAGCTCCTTTTGGAATTCAAATTCTTCAATATTCAACATATGAGTATTTATTATTAGTGAAGCAAATGTATTTCTGAATGTATTACTATTGAAACCTTCACACACGTTCATGACATTCTAAAAATGTATCTTTATTTATATTTTTAACTGTCATCTCCATGTTGTTTCTTCTTTACACACATAAATATTTTGATTAAACCTGTAGATTAGTCGTCTGCTTTAAACTTCTCATGCACTCACAGCTACATTCTTAGCGGATGCATTCCAAATCTTCATTCAGACTTGTCCCTTATCACCTTTGTTCATTCATTAAAGAATGTCTTCCTATTGTATCACCATTTGAAACACATGATAAAAGATGAAACAAAACTTTAAAATAGTGTACCTTGGACTATTTTACTCCACCATCAGATTGATTACCCTGCTTTACTCTTTCAGTTGTATATCATTTCTTTTCTTGATGAATATGATGATGCTATTGCTATCTCAACCCACTTGTAATGAATAAGGGCAGCATGTCAAGCTCTACCCTTGTGGAAGCCCATTTTTCTCCACATGCTTGGTCTTCAAATAATAATCAACTTCGTAATTTTCCCTATACCTACACAAGGAAACAAACAAAGTTAGCATAAAAAATAATATATCATGATCATATTGATGTTTCTCCTTCAGCTTATGTGTTTTCACTTCACTTGATCGTTTCAGTGTATGATTAGTAGCAGACTACATTATTGTTGGTGATTCATATAGGTATCTTCATAGTTGGAGCCTCTGACATCCCTTTCTTTCTTTCTATAGGTCGACGGAGCTTGGAGAAGACAAAAGGTGCACCACTTCAGCATCAAGCATCGATCCATCAAACAATGATGATTATGTTGTTACTTATGTGATTTCTTCCTTAATGAATCTTCCATAATGTAGTGTGATACTAATGATGCACTGTGACAGTCCCATCCACGACTTGTGTGGATATTTGATTTCAATCTCATGCTTTTCATTTTGAAAAGAAAATGCATCTCAATGCAATGTTGTATTATCATTTGAATTCTCGAAATCACATGAAGCTCTGTAAATATGAATTATTTCATGAAATAAATGAAATCATTTAAAATGCTTTGTTGCTTATATGCTCAATTTTGTACTTTGTTTAATTCTGGAACACTGAATAGCAATTTCTAAAATTTTGTTTCCTCATTTCAATGCACAACTATCACTTGATGAATAATGAAATAAAGTGAAAACTACACTTAAGCATAATGCATAAATAAATGTAATCTCACTCTAAGATATAGCAATGTTTAATCCAGCTCCACCAATTGAGCTGTAGCGAAAAATTGGTAACAAGAAGAACACCTCCAATTTGCAATAGATACCTTCAACATAAGAAGGAACACTGCTATAATAGGGAAGAAAACCCAAAATTTTTTGCATCGAATGAATGAAGCATCAAAGGGACTCTTCAATATTGTCGAGAGTGTTGCGGATGTCTCTCTAATGGATTGAAAGGAGTAAAACAATGACAAAGAGAAGTGTCAGAGAGAGAAGTGAACTTCTATGGGAGATAATGTCAAGTCTCCCTGATACCCGAAAAGGGAAAAAAGTCAGTTTAAGAACTTCAATTGGCGAGAGAATTAGACTCCAGTAGGAGTTATGACATAGTCTCTCCAATATGAAAATGGCAATCTCTTGCCAAATAATGTGATTAATAATTAAATGAAGTATGGAGTAATATTGATGTAAAAATATCAATTTCACCCAAAGTCATTTCATGAAGGAAATTAATTAAATTATGAAGTGGGTAATTATTTTACCCAAAGGAATATTTTTATGAGGGAGGAGTTTGATATTACTTTGGGAGATAAAATAATGTAAAGTATGAATTAAAATATTTTGATATTCTGGCCAAAGGAGTTAAATGAAAATAAAAGTGTGCAAAGTGGGTAGTTATTTTTACCCGAGGAATATGGTGGGAATGTACACAAGTAAAATTCAAAGTGAGATTTTTCACCAAGGGAATCAAGAAATAAAAGGTCATCGAGGAGATAATTTTTTTCACCTAAGGAGTATTTTTTAGGTGAAAGTGCACAAGTAAAAAAGTACAAAAGTTGCCAACAAAGGATAATTATCCAAATTAATTTTTCACGAAGATGTAAAGATGGAGATTAAAGTTAAAATATTTTAATTTTATGAAGGAAACTAATTAAAATAAGATGAAGAACTATAGTGGATGAGTGTGCAAAGGGTTGTAACCCTAAAAAATGTAATGTATATATGCAAAATGAAATTTTATCATCAAAGATTATCAACCATTACATATAAGTAGTAGGTTAGGAACTCATTAGGTTGGTGGATAGGTTGATCAGTTGCTGAAAAAAGAACATTGTGCTATGTATTGAAAAACATTTTGAAGTAATATAATGGATAGGAAGACTTAATTTGGTGATCCAATTATGGTGTCAATTGTTTGTTGAATTCATTGAAATATTATTAGGGTGTCTCCAAGTTTGACATTTCCTTATTATTTAAATTGATGTATCAAGGATATTTTCAATTTATCAAGGAACATTTGTTGTTCTTATGTGATTCAATTAACTGTCTCCTTCAAGGAAGGATTAAATTCTTTTAATTAATCATAGTAATCTGGAAAAGGTCATTTAGATTGATAAGAAGAACTTGATAATTGCATTCTTGCATGTTTATACAAGGTATAAATAGTCACAAGTTCTAAGAAATTAGAATTATAGCTAGTAAGTAAGTCACATATCTTTCACCTCTTGACTCCATTAGCTGAATAGTAGGCACTAGTCATACCAATTCTATTTTAAAATTACATAAAATCTTATTCAAAACATTCACATTTTGAATTCAATACTAGGAGTAAGAGTAATCAACAAGCTTTCATCTATTACACTTTATGCCACTGTGATGGATCCAAAAATTCAACCAAATCATATATTCTTCTTATATGCTTCATTATAAAGGTATACCCACCTAGGTTAGTAGAGCCTGAAGTGCAAGGAGTTGTCAAACACATAAGTAACTTTGTTCATTGGTTCAAGAATGTTGCAAATCTGATCATAGAGCTTGCCATCCTCTTAGGATTTGCAATCTGCATTTTTGAGATCCAACAGATTGGTGACTCTATTGCGGAAGTCATTTTTGAATCCAAGCCTTTATTGGTATAGAGTCATAAAATTCACATTTATATTCACTTGATTTCGTAGGGGATTCTGCTAGGGTAAAACAAGGAAAATTTCAAAAATCCAATTCATTTTCTTGCTTTTGGAAAAGTAGGTGGCGACTCTGGTAAAAAATTGATGAAGAATACAAAATCATCTCAAAGTTGGAATATTTCCAATCAAAAGTAAAATTTAAAAGTTGAAATATGCATAGCAATTATTCTTTTCCCTATATACACTGTGGTATACCAGGATATTTAATTGAGCTAAGGGAGAAGGCTAAACAATGGATGGAACAAGTACAAATGGTTGAACCAACAAGAGAAAGTGTGAGAATTGGCTCAAAAGGTGTTACAATTTAGAGCTAAAGTTTCCTCAAAAATATCACAATATACACCTGTCTACAATGAGGATGGATATGTGAATATAAGTAGACCTTGGACCCCACATAGCAATGAAAGTGCCCATCTTGTATAGTAAAAACATTTTACACCACAAGCCTTCAATCACATAAGCTATTATCTTGTCCCTTCTAGTCAAAGACTAGTGAGATATCAAGATCATGAATACAATCAGTATCCTGAGAATCATCAATATCAATACCAAGCCCCATATCAAAATGTGCAACACAATTTGATCCCTCTTGGAGCTGTCAACCAAAATTTGTAGCAAAACACATATCATAATCAACAGTTCGAGGAGGAAAGCAATAACTATGATTAGTCCATAAAGGATGGATGTACAAGTGAAAATAATTCCTATGACAACATGCATGAGGAGGATGAAGATATAGAATGTCTCTCCTGCATAATAGATTGTGACAGTGCATGTTATGAGGGATCCATTGAATATTCATATTGTGAAGACAAACTTGTGGATTTTGATCTACAACAAAGGGATGCTTGCAGCCTTTATGGAGATCAAGAGGAAGGAACAATGGAAAATGTGGTAGAAGAAGCAAGTCCATTTAACAATGAACAAATAATGCCACTAGCTACAGTTGAGCACCATGAAGACACATTGGATGAAGAAGAGGTTTGTACACCTGAAAATGGTTTTCAAATTTTTTTAAACCCATTATAAGATGAAAAGATAGAAGAAGATCACATGAATTTTTTCCAAGGTGTGCCAGAATATGAATTTCAAGTGTATTCAAATCCACTTTATGAAGAGGACAAAGTATTTTTTGATAATTTGGATGGTGTATTAGATTGTGAAGCAAATGAATGTGAAATCAATACATTTGAATTACCATTTTTTGATGAGAAAAGAGAAGAACACAATAGTAATGAGATGGATGAAGAGACATATTCACTCAGTAGTGAATTTTTCTTAGACTTGCTAGCAATGGAGTATCAGAAATACATACATAAGAAAGATTAAAAAATTTCATCTTCAACATGCATTTGCTTTGACAATAAAAGTATTTTTTGTGACAATAAAAGTATTTTGTTTTACAATAATGAGGAAAATTTTGAAGATAATCAAGATTCTATGTCTATTGCTGTTAAAAAAGGAATACATAAATTAGACTTGAAGATCTTTTACTCATATGACAAAGATGATGGTTTGTATATCATGGATAATGTTTATTCAACATCAATTGGCTCAAATATACATACTGATGAGTGCATGGATCAAGGGTTGATGTCACTACCAAGTAGTGATATGGAAAAAATAAAAAATGTTTAAGATATAATTGTCCTAGAAGATGTTGTTGTGGCATATTTCTCAGAACCATGTGAGAAGCATACATATTTTTAGTTTTTAGTTCAGCTGGGAGACTATTTTATGATGCATGACTATGGCCAAAATGATGAAGAATTTGGTATTAAGAATAAAGGATCTTAGTCTATTGAATGTGGCATGATTTTGTCACATAATAATAACAATTTTCAGATTATTCTTAAGTCTGAAACAAAAAATGAAAAAGTAAATATGAGTAGTGTTGAAGATAGTGTTATTTTGAAAGTTTTCAATGGTGGTGATGTAATAGGGAAAATTGTATAAATATTCTCAAGAGGAATTTGATGAAACCATATAAAAATAAGGTGTATGATAGAGAAAAATAGGGGCCTTTTTTTTTTTGGTGGCCTTGTGCCATCAACTGTGGTGTGGTTCTTTCAAAAAACCATATCAGTTCATGACAGAAAGGAGTTTGAGTTTGTTGCTCAATGGATAAAACACTTGGTCTGCTCCCCCAGAGATCTGGATTCTTGCTATGCCCACAAGGGGCATACATCCCTAGATGGAGCCACTATTGGGACCTTCAAATTTTGGAAAAATTTGAAGGTACCATGTCAAAAATTTTAATACAACACTCAGAAAGCTCAATTGTAAAATCAACCCCAAGAGTACACTTTGAAAAATAATAATTGGAAGCTCATGCAATTTCACAAAAAATCACTTTGTAGACATGTTCATCTATCATATGTGAGTTTCTACCAAATTTCAGCCCCCTATGATATGATTTTCCAAAGTTTCAAAAGGCCAAGTTGAGGGGTCTTGCGAAGGTTTGTTGTTTATACAGTGTTAAATCTGTTAAAGTGACCAACTTTGGAGGACAATATTATGCAACTAAAAGGGTTTCATGACAAACCAATTGGTTCTCTTGATTCTCCCCAACTCAATGTGCATCCATGTCAATTTTCAAAGCTTTAGGACATCATTTGATATTTTCCAAAATCAAATCCAAACGGATTTTACTCAGTTTGAAGGTTGCATTTCCAGAACAGCTGAATGGTCAACTTTGATGTTTGATGTTTCGCGAATGAAGATGCTTGGTGAAAAACCCTCTTGCATATGTGTTCGCCATGCCTAAATGAACTAATCTCCGAGGTTACAACTTCATAGGATCTTATTTGATATTATTTCAAGAAGACATTTTGGAGGGTTTCAGTTAAATTTGACAATGGCAATTTTTCAAAAAATGTTGAATAGTCAACTTTCAATGTTAATCGCTTTCAAATCTGATGACTTCGTGCCTACCTACCCATTTGAAAACCATACTCCCCTATCATAAATCTACATGTCAGTACATTTTTATGGATGTGGGAGAATGTTTGCTTAGTTTTCCAAGGTGATTCTAGAGGCTACTTGACTCATTCAAATAACAGTGCAAAAAATAAATCCTAATAAATACCCACTTCAGTTTAGAGTGCACCTCATAATTTTGTGAGGAATAAGGCTCAATTAGTGAGGAATATGGATTTAATTCATTATCTCCAATGTCATCCAGTCACTAAGAAGAATGGCATTCAATGAACAAGGAGAAATGTGGAGATTCAAAGTGTTATAATCAAAGTATTATAAACAAATGTGCATGGATAAAGTGAGCAATAAATGGTAAATTCAAGGAAGTTCTCCTAAAAGATAAAAATAGTTTTAAATCTCTTTGAGAATGACCATAAATTACCTTTCACATGTACTTCACACATCATCTCCTTATACACGGGCACTCCTCCTCCTCCATTTCCACTACTAGCTAATACCAATGTTGGCACATTTCCAAAACTTATGTTTTCTCCTTTTATACTAAAAGCTCAAATAGTATCATTTCCTTTTCCTCGACTTAAAAGCATGGTTGCAAAGAAGAGAAAGTATACTGATATGGAAGGTCTAGATGTTGATACAGTAACTAGACTGTTACAACCCATTGCACAACCAAGGAAGGTTCATATAGCTTCCAAGTTGATGATTGTACTCAAGTAATCAATTGAGCCTATAGCGGATAAAGTGAAGAGGACACTACTAATGCCTTGGAGTTACAAGAAAATGAAAATCTCCATAGGATACCATAGGAATTTTCCTTCGATGCTCGACCTATGAAATTTTGATTATTTTGTCATTCATGAAGTTCAGTGAACCAAAACATGATGACAATGGATATTATCATTTTGGCTCATCAATTCCCTTTTTCAAAATCAATACAAATGGTGATGACACTTGTGAAGCTACCAAAGAAATTGCAGAGACAATTGGGGGGAAGAAATCATCACACAAATGTGCAGCACAAAGTTAAGTACCAATGTACATGGCGATGGAAGAAGAAAAATCTCAATCATTTTTTAGCCCGTGGACGGCCTCTTGATAGCTAACGTGAAAAAAAATTCCATGTGGCATTAAGGATGGAGTGATGACTTCAAAGAGATTGAGGTAGTGAACCATTTTCAGAGGGAATATATCTGCAAGATGCTGCTAGATTATGACAAAATACATCATAAAATCAATATATTTTGTAGCACGCACCCACTGTAGAAAGTGTATGTGGACATGTTTTACCATATTGATGAGAAAATGAAACAATTGAGGTTGATTGCACACAGTATGCACCTGGCATTGAGATTATTGGTGCGAAAAGTACAAGCATTGTTCTCAAATATGAGCAGATGGAGGACAGATGCACAAGAGCATTAACAATTGAGAAACATATTAGTGTTGAAAATGATAAACCCTATCTTGGTTGCTTTGATGCTGGCGTTGCATTGCAGAAGTTTTTCAACTTCAACAATTCAGAAGCAAAAACGTACTGCTGGTGAGGTTTGTCAAGCAGTGTAATAATTCATGAATATACTATGTGTGTTCATCCAACTATTGACTGTATACATGGCATTGATGAGAAGAAAAATATATTGCAACTAGAATGGAATTGAAGCCAAAATTGAGCATGACATTATTCTTTGATTGATTGGAGATTTGATTTGATTTGAGCGAAGTGATTGTACTGGTACACTTACTGAAATATGAAGAAGACACTGAAACAAAAGGGTTGATATGAGAGAGGTTAATGTACTTGAAAGAAGAGAACGAGATGAGTACGTTACAAGAATAGATGAAGATATTAAGTGAATAGAAGAACTTGGAAGATGACGCAGCAAACCCACACAGGAAAAGGGATGAACACCTCCAATTTGTGATAGATACCCTCAACATAAGAAGCAACTCTGCTATATTTTGTCTTGGCAGGGAGTGACAATGGAGTTGGACGATGAAATGACGAATGACAATAAAAGAGAAGAGAGAAAGCTTGCAGAACAGGGAAGAAAACCCTAAAATGTTCCCATCGAATGAATGAAGCATCGGAGGGACTCTTCAATATTGGAGAGAGTGATATGGATGTCACTCCGATGGACCGAAAGGAGTGAAAAAATGATAAAGAGAAGCATCGGAGAGAGAAGTGAACTTCGGTGGGAGATAGAGTCAAGTCTCCCCAATACCCCGAAAGGTCAAAAAATCAGTTTAAGAACTTCAATCGGCGAGAGAATTAGACTTCGGTAGGAGTTAGGGTGTAGTCTCTCCGATATGACAATGGAACTCTCTCACCAAAGAATGCAATTAATAATTAAATGAAGTATGGAGTAATATTGATGTAAAAATATCAATTTCACCCAAAGTCATTTTACGAGGAAATTAATTAAATTATGAAGTGGGTAATTATTTTACCCAAGGGAATATTTTTATGAGGGAGGAGTTTAATATTACTTTAGGAGATAAAATAATGTAAAGTATAAATTAAAATATTTTATTGAAAGGTAAAATATTTTCACGAAAGTATGAGATATTATGGCCAAAGGAGTTAAATGAAAATAAAAGCATACAAAGTGGGTAGTTATTTTTACCCGAGGAATATGGTGGGAATGTACACAAGTAAAATTCAAAGTAAGATATTTTCACCAAGGGAATCAAGCAGGAAAAGTCGCTGAGTAGATAATTGTTTTCACCAAAGGAGTATTTTTCAAGTGAAAGTGCACAAGTAAAAAGAAGTACAAAAGTTGCCAGCAAAGGATAATTATCCAAATTAATTTTTCACGAAGATGTAAAGATGGAGATTAAAGTTAAAATATTTTAATTTTCCGAATGAAACTAATTAAAATAAGATGAAGAGCTGCAATGGATGGGCATGCAAAGGGTTGTAACCCTAAAAAAAACAATGTATATATGCAAAGTGAAATTGTATCATCGAAGATTATCAACAACTAGATATAAGCAGTAGGTTAGGAACTCATCAAGTAGGTGGTAGGTTGATTAGTTGTTGAAAAAAGAACATTGTGCTATGTATTGCAAAACATTTTGAAGTAATATAATGGATAGGAAGACTTAATTTGGTGATCCAATTATGGTGTCAATTGTTTGTTAAATTAATTGAAAATATTATTAGGTTGTCTCCAAGGTTGACATTTCCTTATTATTTAAATTGATGTATCAAGGATATTTTCAATTTATCAATGCAAATTTTTTGTTCTTGTGTGGTTCAATTAACTAGCTCCTTCAAGGAAGGATTAAATTCTTTTAATTAATCACAATAATCTGGAAAAGGTCAATTGGATTGATAAGAAGAACTTGATAATTGTATTCTTGCACATTTATACAAGGTATAAATTGTCACAAGTGCCAAGCAATTAGAATTATAGCCAGTAAGTAAGTCACATAGCTTTCACCTCTTCACTCCATTAGCTCAACAGGAGTAGGCACTGGTCATACCAACTCTATTTTACAATTACATAAAATCTTATTCAAAACATTCTCATTTCACATTCAATAGTAGGAGTAATATTAGTCAACAAGCTTTCATCTATTACACTTTATGCCATTGTGATAGATCCACAAATTCAACCAAATCATACATTCTTCTTATCTGCTTCATTATAAAGGTATACCCGCCTAGGTTAGTAGAGACTAAAGTACAGGGAGTTGTCAAACACATAAGTAACTCTGTTTGTTGGTTCAAGAACATTGCAAATCCGATCATAGAGTTTGTCATCCTCTTAGGATTTGCAATCTACATTTTTGAGATCCAACATATTCCATGAGAGAATCTGTGTTGGTGGTCTTTCCTAGAGGTATACATTGACAATATATTTTTCCTCCTAATGACCACTTCCATAAATTAGTTTCTTTGTATATGGTTTCTATACTAGTCTTACACCCTCTATTTTAGCTCCCACATTAGGAGTATGCCTACCATTCTTTCTAAAAGTTATTTTTACTAAAGTAGATTTTTTAAAGTATATTCACTATGGGTAGTGTAGTGCCAAAAAATGTACACCTTTACATTTTCACACTATGTTTGACTCCACTAAATTAATTGGACTTAATTAAGCCTTTAATTGGCCCTATTATGTATTCACAAGACTAATTAATTTTGTTGTCCCAAAGGGAAACCCACATTAAATCAATGCCTACACTTAATTACACATCTTGGAAAATATTTGTCCTAGGTTTAGGGCCTATGAACATTCACCCAAGGGAAAAAGGGTCCTCCTTAAGTATTGGATCCCATTTTGTAATATGCTTTTGGTGGCATTTTAATGATCTAAATTAAAATTGTAATGGTCATCTTGTGGTGTTTAATTGTCAGGTAATTAAGAAAACACCTATAAATACAAGGTCTTTTAATGAATTCAAATCTAATACTTTTGAGAACACGGTTTATATATTATTTTCAAGAGGATTGGAGAGCATATTTATAAGTCATTTATTGCAGCATTCAAGATCCTATCAGGATGTCAAGATTTATGTGTAGTCATGCATGTTTTTGGAGCCAACATTATGATGTAGGTTTCAAGTTTCAAGCAAGAATTCAAGCATCAAGATCCATAATCAATCAATCCATTTCATGCAAGATCCATTCCTTGGAGTGATGTGTTAGACTTCGATCCTCCAAGGACATTCATTAAAGTATTTGGTGAGTTGCAACAAGATAGTGTTCATTCATCATTCCTTCCATTTATGATTTCATTTCATTATCAAGGTTTAACCATCAAACTAGGGTTTAACCAAGGAAAACCATTATCCACCTAAAATAAACATTTTTATCCTCTATTTGTGTTTACAAAGTTGCAGGTGAAGAAGGATTGAAATTGGATCAAAAGTTTAATTTTGCAAAGTTGTCAAAACACAAAAACTCACCAACGGGTTTTGTTTATGGCTTTCCAAAAATAAAACTTGGGGGGACTCAAAAGCTTAGGTCTAGGATTTGAGGACTACAAAATGTATTTTGTGAGAGTGAGTTGCATTATCATTGCTTTGGAAGCACTGTAAAAGCAACAAAGAAGCTAGGCATGAACATGTTGTTGGAAAGTCTCTGTCAGTGCAATGTGGAAGTAGGAAGAGCTTGAAGAGCAATTATCTTCCTTGAAAGCTGAATAATTTGTATTGCAACTTGAAGACCATAGTGATGTAATTAGGCAATTTGCATCATATTAATGGAAAATGACATCACAATTGAGCAAGCCTGGAGACGTAGCTCAAACATTGGGTGAACTATGATATCAAATATTGTTTCTTTCATTCTTTTGTCTATGCTTTGAATGCTCGTTTCTATGTTCTTTCTTACATGCAACTTGTCAATGATCAATAATAATAAAATTTGTGATCCTAGGTGAATCTAACAAATTGTTTAAGTGATTTGTTAGTAGGATCATTTAACATATCAAGTGGTATCAGAGCTAGTTTGAATTTTGTAAGGTGTGAAGATGGGAAAAGGATTGAAGTGTGTAAAAATCTAGGAGTTGGAAGAAATCAATCATTGCATTCAACTAGAGAATTTTGAACTTGGGAGATTGCTTGAGGAAGCAAATGAGAAGAAGCTTTCCAAAGGTGGACTCAAAACCATTGTCAAAGTCAGCACAACAAGGCAAGAACAATTCACTTGTTGTAAATGAAGGATCTGACAAGAAGTCCCAGAGAAAGTCCAAATCTCCTCATAGATCTAGTGGCAGAAAAATTCCACAAAGGTATAAACCTTATTTCTCCAAAGTGTTTCTAAACTATGGTACTGTTGGTAATGTAATAAGTAACATATTGAATGCTTTTCTTTGTTCTTTTTGTGGCATGGATAACCATTGTGTTTACAAGTGTTAAAAATGGAAGGAACTGCATCAAAAGGTCTTGTTGATTAGTAGAGAAATTGGACATGAAAAATTGTCATCCTCACCAAAAGGAGAACATAAAGAAGGATCAAAGATGGAAAAATTTTAAACTCATTGTAACATGAGTAGACACTAGGAAGCAAAGTGTTGGAAGATGCATCTAGAGCTTCGTCGCTCACTAGGAAATAAAATCTATGCAATAACCTATACAGAAGAAGGGTACAAAGGAGAAAGTGGAACATGAAATCGCAATCTTGTACAAAGAACCTAAAGAATATCAATTATAGAAGGAGAATCCATTAGCCTAGGTAGGTAAAAAATGGATTAGTTATCTCCATAAATGATTTTTATTATAAATTCACATGTTGCTTAAGATTATAAAAGTGATGACCTGTTATAACATCACTTGCAACATTGTGTTTAAATCTTTTGTTGGGAGTCTAAGTAGTTAGCAAGATGAGTCGAATATTGTAATAAACTTTTAGAATCCAAAAGTTCTTTCAATGGGAAGGATTGATCCAGGTGGATCTTCAAAAATCCTAAAAATTTGACTATTCCAAATGCTCAATAAATTGGCATCATTATGTAGAGCTCGTTGAGAGCTTTCCAACACAACTTGAATGGGCTCAAATGGAGACTGTATGCCAAAGTTATGACTAATCAAAGTTTGGTCAACATGAGGTCAAAGTTGGTCAACTAGAAAAATTAATGACCATGGAATGTTTCTCTACTAGTTCCATTATGTAGATCTCAGTGAGAGCTTTCTGACGCATTTTGAACGGACCAAATCTGAGTCTGTATGTGGAAGTTATGACTAATCAAAGTTGTGGTCAAACTTGGTCAAAGTGATGACATGGCATCACCAAAGCTTGACACTTGGCATTACGCATGGCAGATTATGTGGTGGGAGCAGTGAGTTGGCACTGACATGGACCAACTAAGTGATAAAATAAGGATTAAACCACATTTATTAAAGAAAAAGCATTTGGTCTAATATTTAAACGAAGAGGATTTGGTGGGATTTGATCCCTTGACCTATGCCTTAAAATCCTCTTGCACCACACGCCTTGTGCAAGATATAAGGGAAGATCCTACCTATGTATAAACCAAGGTAAATAAACATAAGAATTGTTTTATTTTATGTAAACCATAAAATAAGGAGAAAATTAAGGGGGGTCTTAGGAAAAATATAAAGCTCGATCCTTTTTAAAAGGATTTTCATTAGTTTTTAAAATCAAAGGGCCTAATTTAGCAAAATATTAATAAATTATTCCTAAGCCCGAATTATGATTTTATGAGATTTATAAAAGAACAAATAAGGGGTTCTCATAAAAATAAGGGGTAAATAAGCTATATTTTCAAGATTTGTAATCTTGAAATGGAGATATAGCAAATATTTGCAAATATTATTGTTGCAACCCCTTATTAAAAACAATGCTTAGAAGGCTTAGAGACAATTCTCTTGGAAGAATTCTCGAAGGAGAATTAGGAAAATTTCTCAGTGGCTTTATAATAAAGGCTTGATGCCTTAGGATTTTGTACTCTTATTTTGAGAGAGTGAGTTGCATTATTATTGCTTTGGAAGAATTGTAAAAGCGACGGGGAAGCTATGCACAAACATGTTGTTGGGAAGTTTCTGTTAGTCCAATTCAAAAACATGAAGAGCTTGAAGGGAAATAATCTTCCTCAAAAGTAGAATAATTTGTATTATAGCTTGAAGACCATAGTGATGTAATCAGGAAATTTGCATCATATTAATGGAAAACGACTCATAGTTGAGCGAGCTTGGAGATGTAGCCTGAACATTGGGTGAACTCTGTTATCAAATCTTGTTTCTTTCATTCTTTAGTCTATACTTTGAATACTCGTTTCTATGTTCTTTCTTACATCTAACTTGTCAACAATCAATAATAATAAAATATGTGATCCTAGTTGAATCTAAAAAATTATTTAAGTGATTCGTCAATAGGATCATTTAGCAAATCAAGATCAAAGCTAGTTTGAATTTTGCAAGGTGTGAAGATGGGAAAAGGATTGAAGTGTGCAAAAGTCCAAGAGTTGGAAGAAATCAATCATTTCATTCAACAAGATAATGTTGAACTCATGAGATTGCTTGAGGAAGTAAATGATAAGAAGCTTTCCAAAGATGGAATCAAAACCACTAATAAAGTTAGCACAACAAGGAAAGAACAAGTCACTTGTTGTAAATGAAGGACTTGATGAGAAGTCCCAGAGAAAGTCTAAATCTCCTCTTAGATCTAGTGGCAGCAAAATTCCACAAAAGTATAAACCTGATTTCTCCAAAGTGTTTCTAAACTATGGTACTACTAGTAATGCAATAAGTAACATATTGAATGCCATTCCTTGTTCTTTTTGTGGCATGGATAACCATTGTGTTGCCAAGTTTCAAAAATGGAAGGAACTGTATCAGCAGGTCTTGTTGATTAGTGGAGAAATTGGCATGAAAATAATCCTCCTCGTCGGAAGGAGAACAACAAGAAGAATTCAAAATATAAAACTTTTGCACTTATTGTACAACATGAGTGGACACTAGGAAGCAAAGTGTTGGAAGCTACATCTAGAGCTTCGTCACTCACCAAGAAAAAAAATTTATGCAATAACCTAGATACAGAAGAAAGTTACAAAGGAGAAAGTGGAACATGCAATCACAATCTTAGACAAAGACCCTAAAGAAGATTAGCCGCAGAAGGAGAATCCATTAGTTGGTGTTATGCCTTGTATAACCACCCCATTTTAATTTTTGGTCAAAATAGGTCTCCCTTGTGTTTGTTTGTCCTTGGTGTTTTTGTTTGGGTCTTAGGAGTTTTTATTTTTCCTCCTAAGTCCTTGTTCCTTTTTTTCTGGCGGAGGCAGGACCAAAATGGAAACTAGACTCAGAACTTTGTGAAGGTTCCAAGTCTGGATTTGGTTTCAGTCTTGGCCTATTCTTGCCTTGTTTTTTTTGTTTTTTTTGTTTTCCTTCCACTCTTGGGTTCATTTCTCCCTTGATTTTTCTTTTGTTTTCTTGTGGTTTCTTTTCCTATTGGCAGAAGTGGAACTGGAAACGAAACCGAGCTTGGAACTTTGGAAAAAAATTTGGATCCAGTTTTGCTTCCGATCCCACTCCCATAGGTTTTCTTTGTGTTTTTGTCCTCATCTGTGTCTTGTTTGGGATGGGTTTCATTCTGGTCCCATTTTTATTTTTTTTCCATTTCTCATTTTTTTGTGTTGGTGTCTATTCCTTTGGTGGGAGCCGAACCGAAATCGGAACTGAATCTAGAATTTTACGAAAATTTTTGGATCTGGTTTTGGTTTTGATTCCACCCTTGTTCCCTTGTTGTCATTTTCCTTGCCACGAGGCCAAAGCTGGAACCAGAATGAAATGTGGCGCTTTCATCAAGTTCTTGATTCCATTTCAACTCTGCTTCCACTTCTGCTTTACCTCTGACGTATGTAGATGTTATGTACTCATCCCCGTTTTGATTTTGTGCCTGACTAATTGCATTAATTGCATTAAATACAACCTCCTCACATGCGCAAAATGGATTTTAAACCTTAATCAAGGTTAATTGGTGCATTATCATTATTTCCTAAGTTGTTTTAGTGAACTAGAGCTGAGAAAATGTGAAAGAGGAGCACAAATTGGTCAAGGGAAAGCATCTGCAAGTGGATTCAAATCGACTTTCATCCTGTTTGGTAGCATTTTGAGGTAGGTGGGTTTTTGCCCCTATTCCATTTTGTTTGTTTTCCTGTTTCCTTTTTATGGTGTTTGTCACGCGTTCATGACCTTTCTCATGAATCTTCATGTGTTTGTGTTTGTGTTTCGCTTGCTTTTTCAATTTTTTTTTTCTTTTATTTCTTGTAGAAGTTGTGAAAGCCAACCTCAGAGCCCAAGAACACCTGCATGCAAAGAGATACCTGTCACAGGGAAGAGAATGGAGAAAAAAGAAAGAGAGGGTTTTGAAACTATGAAATATGAAAAATCTATTAATCAAAGAGTGAGATAAAATACAATGATCAATCCTTATAAAAGGAGATTGTGCAACCCTAAAGAAACCCTAATAGGTAGACATTTAATAATTAATATAATTATTAAAAGTCACAATATGCAAACTAAAGTGAAATCTTAAGAGAGGAATAAAGGTAACTTAATTAACATAATTAAGTTAAAACCTTTACTCTAACACCCCCCTTAAGATGAGCAAGAGTGCAGCTACAAACATGTGCAAGAAAGCAAAGGTAACTACAATGCATGAAAGCAAACAAGGGTCCTGGAAACTAGCCTTGATCAGGTACCCGAATACATCCAAATCTTTGTAAAGTGGAGAAAGGGAGAGAACCTCATGGGAACAAAACTCCCCTCTAAGAAGAGAAAAGAAAAAAATGAAATGCACTAATGAAAGAAGGATAGGAGGTGGATTACATGATACCCCCCCATAGACAACTTCTATCATATAAGTACATATACAATGGTCTCCATAGGAGAGATATAAAGAGACAAGAAGGTCCCCCCATAATGAAGAAACTCCTATCGCAATGGTGGATGCCTGATGTAGAATCTAGAAAGAGATCCTGAAGCAAAAAATAATATTCCTCCCCTTGGGAAGAAACAGATCCAAAGGACGATGTCGAAGAAACCCTGTGAAGAGTGATGAACCAATCTGTCTCAAGATGTGTGCCATGGTAGGATGATGAAGAATCTCTTTGTTTGAACTGAAACAAATGATGCCAAATCCAAATTGATGTGGAGAATCCTGAAATGCAACCTCTGAATGCATGGATAATGGTGGCCATACAGTGATAACCTGATTTTCAAGGAAGAGGAGATGAATGTCCTCAAAATAATCCTCAAGATTTGTAGTGTGAGACTCAACAAACAAGAATGTGTTTGCGAGATAAGAATCCCATGATGTAGTAGATAATGAATGACCAAGATGGTCATGATGCTGAATTGAATCCATAGGGGCCAATGTGGCAATACTAATGTCATCAGGAAAAATGGATGATACATGTATAATCTCAGTTTGAAGAGTAGGAACTATGAGACAAGCTTTTGATCCATCAGAACATGTAAGGGTGTCTAAATACTCAAGCTCCTCTAAAGTATCATGATCAAAGGGTGTACTATCTCTCCAATAAATGGGTAAGAGACAATCTGAAGCAGAATCCTCTGGGAATGGAGAGAGATTGGGTTCTCCATAGATCTCCCAAAGACGTGTACAAAGTGGGTGGGGACAATCAATGTTCGATATAGCCAACACAGTGTCATCATCAACACTAGACAATATGAGTCCTACTATGTGATCTCTAATGATATCCCAAGCTATCTTTCCCTCTAAAGTGGCTAGTTCAGGTATGAGATCATACAAATAAGGAAAAAAATTAAGCCACCTACAATGTGTAAGTATGCCCTTTGCCCATGACTCATAATTACCCCATTCCAAAATTACAACTAAAGGATGAGTATAAAAACCCATGATAACTCTTAAAATTAAAAAATATGAGAAAATTGACCTTAGTACATATAAAACAGATCAAAATATACCATCTAACGCAAATAGATCCTTTCCAGGTGCCAGAATGTCCAAGTAATTGATAGAATTGTGAAAACACAAAATACTGAATAAAATGTACCTGGGGTAGATTCTAGAGAAATAAATGATAGATCTAGAAATAGAATAGAACCACCTTTCCAATGCACCATTATATCAGCACTAGAATCAGATTTCCAACGGTATCTCATTTTTGAAAAATGGAGAAAAAATGACCATTTTATGCCCAATTTACCGAAACTACTCCAAAATGCACAACTAGGTCCCCAAAGCCCTCAGGGGCTAAAAATAGGCCCCTAGTCCGTTGAGTGACTAGGGGCTAGGCACTGGTGGCATGATGGTGGAGCTTTGGCGGCAAGTCAGCGGGTGGCTGAGTGGTGGCAGGTCGGTGGCTCTGTTGCGCCATTGGCCGAGTGGCCCTCTAGTGGTCGTTAAGCGGCGCTGGGGTGGCCACTGGGCGGCGCACCCTTTATAACTGTGGTCACGGCTTTTAATTTAAAAGCTTTAAAAAAAAATTAAAAAATTGATTTTTTAATTTTTTTTAAAATGACCTCAAAAATCGTGCCCTGGGGCTGTATAGCTTTGGGGAAATTTGTTTTTGCCTTTTCGGTCGACTATGGCCAAACTGGATGAATTTTATATGTAAATAGGGGTTTTTGGGTGTTACAGACTCAATGGAGAGGTCCGTTTGGCCCAAAATTCCTAGAAAATTAGGTAACCTCTAGATCCACAAAAAATCAAATTGAAAACCTGTGAAAGCCAAATCCAACCCTTGTAGCTCCAAATTCTTCAAAACAAGAACAGGCTATAGCAGGTCTGCTCTGATACCATGTAGAAGTTGTGAAAGCCAACCTCAGAGCCCAAGAACACCTGCATGCAAAGAGATACCTATGATAGGGAAGAGAATGGAGAAAAAAGAAAGAGAGAGTTCTGAAACTCTGAAATATGAAAAATGTATTAATCAGAGAGTGAGATAAAATACAATGATCAATCCTTATAAAAGGAGATTATGCAACCCTAAAGAAACCCTAATATGTAGACATTTAATAATTAATATAATTATTAAATGTCACAATATGCAAACTAAAGTGAAATCTTAAGAGAGGAATAAAGGTAACTTAATTAACATAATTAAGTTAAAACCTTTACTCTAACATTTCCCATTTGCTTTTTGTCTTTTCTTGTTCATTTTTTTCAGTCTTCTGTCATTTTCCCATTTTGGTGGTATTCGTACTATCGTTCCCTAGTTTTGTTTAGGGCTTCATATTTGAAGGATCTCATGTGCTTGAAAAGGTTGGAAATCTATTTGATGACCCTTTTTATCTTATTTTCATGTCAATTCAATGGCTTTCATGTCGGGTTTTTGATTCCCTAATTTCTTGAGTTAACAGGTTGTACAAACTAGGGTTTGTGTGCCATCTCTTTACAATATTGTGCCCTAGGTGGCTCGATCCCACCCCTATTTTTTCAATGATGAAGTCACTCCTTTATTCTAAGTCTCCTCGTGCCTTCCTATGACCTCATCCCAAGTCTTTATAAGCATTGACTAAATTTGCTTCATGTTTAATGATAAAGTGGCAGAAGCAGAGCTAGGAACGAACTCAACTCATGAGTATGTGTGTAAGAGTTTAGGTCTAATTTCAATCCCACTCCCGATAAGGTTTAGTCTTCGTTCCACATCCTTTTCTTTTGGTGAAAGTAGAACCGGAATGGAGAACGAACTTGAAACTATTGAATGGTTCTGGGTTTGGTTTTCATTACGATCCCAATTCTGATTCTTATACTGACCCCAACCCCGATCTCGTCTTTGTTCGAAGCTTTCTAATTCCTAATCTCTTCCTAGTTCCACCTTCGATAAATTTCAAATTTCACTAAGTATGATAGGCTACCTATGGAAGGACAGGGCAATATCAAAGGTGATCTTCTAATGTTGATTTGCATGCTTTCTATTGGTCTAATCTAGGGTGGGTTTACAGGAGTAAGTAATGTCAGGAGTGCCTAGAGAAGTTTCACAAGTGGAGGGCTAGGCTATCGAGGGTTCAAGGCAAGTGAAGCCTAAGAAGATCAAGGTGGAGAAATTTCCACACACTTTGAGATCCAAACATAAGAGTGCTACTCTCACTGCAAGCAAGTTAGAATCAGATTGGGTTGATATTATCGATACTAATCTAGGTCCATTCAACTATGAGGAGTTGTTAGTAGACATTTTCTCTAAATACGTGATTGGGAGAACTTTGAGGATAGCCCAATCTGGGCTAGTACATGTGACTATTTTCCCTTTATCAGTCCAATGTCCAAAGCTTATAATCATAGTAGCATGGGCTTATAACCCTGCAACAAGGCATTGTGTGGACATTCAAGGAAATGTAATCATTGATCTCTCCCCACAAATGATGAAGTTTATGTTCAATGCACCTACCCCTTAGAACCCTAAGCAACTGAATGAGGTAGAGGCATTGCAATTGTTCAACAACCTTAAAGAAAACAATAAGGCTCACATGAACAAGAAGTGGTTAAAGGTTGAAAAGAAGTCTCTGACTAAAGTTCCAAATCAACCTAAGAGGGGAGAGTTCTAAAAGGATATTGATGACTTGATCATGATGTTATCCAAGGTATTTGGGAAAAGAGATTCGAAATTCTTCAAGGAGTGGATGTTTCCTTTTATTGAGGAAATTTTGGATGGAAAGCAACAATTTGATTGGGAAATGATCTTATCAAACAACCTGCACAATAAAATGATCAAGGTGAATCAAACAAAGACCTTCTTCATGACTTCAAATGTTGTATATGCTATTGCAAGGATGGGTATATTTCCTAGATTGAATACAATAGGAACATTAGGAGAAGATCCTGGATAGAAGAAGGCATGAGAGAATTATGATCAATTAACTTTGCAAACATTGGAGCTATATTATAGAAGGGTTAATGATGCATTCCTTTATTTCATCATTAACCAATTGAATGGAGATGTTGGATACAAGCTGAGTAGAGATGCCATGGCTTTCATTGTTGAATGGGGACATTGGTATATCCAATACCCGAAGTTCTCTTACTTCTAGTTGGAAAGATTTGATGGAAATCCTCACTTACTCCCAAGATGTTGCAATTATGGGATTTCCCTCATGGAATTCATATATTAGGCCTTGGCGATCAATGGCAAGTTTGCAGGTAAACACAAAACAAGATGCCACAAGTTTCCTGTGAAGTTGGGAGAATACAATTGTGTTCATATTGTGGTTGCAAAAGCAGTATGTGATGAGTTGAGTCACTTAAGGTTGGGATTGTATACATCCCAGAAGCATTTTGATCTAAAACATAACATGAATGGTTTGCTTCCTACCATTTTTGAGAAGCATTTAAAAATATTAGAATATTTTTGATAAATTTGCAAGATGAATATGATGTTAGAAAGAGAAGTTGTGAAAGGATTCCTATTCCATTGATGATGGTGTGGTTTTGGATCTTGGCTATGAGGCAAAAAATATTGGTACTAAGAACGTGGACCCCATCAATTGGGATGAGGAGGAATTTATTGATATTAGATAGATTTCTAGGACAGTAATGGATAGAAGTATCCAATGGGTAGTGATGAGGATAAAGGAGCTAGAGGCTCAAACTTCAAAGAAGAGGAAATCACAAGGCACCCAAGGATACAAGAGAACAAAGAGGAGAGCAAATCCTAAAGAGAAATTAGAATATCTCCCTCGGGTATGTGTATGATCATCATGGAAAAAATAGACCCTTAAGTGGCAAAAAACTCAAAAAAATCAGAGTTAGCAAACTTGACATAAAAATTTGAATAAGTTATTTATATTATTTCAAAATATGTAAGAATAGAATCTATAGAAAATTGAATGTAGTTTCTAAACTACTAGGTTTATTTAAAAAATAAAAAATTATTTGGTGAAATTTGAAATCTCAATACAGAGTACTTAAATTTTAGGGAAAAAATAAGTAGGTGTGTCGACCACCCTAACCACAATAAAATTATAATATTTTTTTTTATAAGATTTTAGATATAAGTAAAGGACTCATGTCCTAATGTGATGCATATTCTTTTGTATTTTTTTCCAAGTAAATAATTAATTATGATTTTTTTATTACAACTTTTAAAAAATATAAAAACTCGTATGTTTGACCACCTTAACTTGGTCAAAAATTCATGAAATTCAATTTATTTATTTTGAATCCTATAGTATGTAAAGCATAGAATGTGACACATGTTTCAGATTCAAAAAATGTAATACCATTTGAAAGTTATAGATTTTTTTCAGTTAGCCTATCAATCAAGACTTTAGTCGTAATTCAAATAGAAAATGAATAATATTGATTTATTAAATTCAAAGTAAAGCATAATTTATGTTGGTGGAAAGCTGAGAATCTCCTTTAAAAACCTTTTTGTTTCATCAATTTTGGGTTAAAAAACATCACCAAGCACATACCCTACACATACCCATCATATCGCCACTTTTTGGCCCATCATGATCCTGCACATACCCCCTCCTAGATCTAGAGGAGAGGATTATCCATAAATACCTACCCTAGATACTCATGAGAAACAAGGAGAAGAAACTACAACAACTGAAGAAGGAACTCCATCTTAACCCCTCCTTCTAGAAGAATCCACTAGGGAAATACTTCAAGGAAGTATTCATGACCAGGTTGAAAAGGACAAACAGAAAAGAGGTTGATATTCATGACATTGATACTAATTCTAAGGCTACACAATCAGGTCATGAGCCTCTTGTGACCACAACTATTGAATATGTTCAAGATATTGGAACAAAGCATGTTTTAACTAAAGAAGATCAATGGAAACTCTTTGAGGATGTAAAGAGAGAAGTATATGCTAAAGTACAAGCTGAGGCACTTGCAAAGAAGAAAGAAGTTGATGCCAAAGTACAAGCTAATGCACTAGCCAAACAATAGGAACTTGAAGCTAAGGCCAAAGCTGAAGAGCTTGCGAGGTAGCACAAGGAGAAGGAAGATCTCCTGTAGCAACAAAGGGAAGCAGATTTGAAACTCAAGGAGGAAAGAGACAAGTTAGCTCTGTTGCAAAAAATCCATGAATTGGAAGAAGAAAAGACTCAAAAAGTAAGAGAGAGAAGCCATTGAAGCCAAGTTCAAGGCATCATAGGAAGATCAAAGGAAGGAAGATGAAAAGGAGCTCTTCCTAAAGAAGAAGGAAGTAGATGAACAAGCCAAGTATCAACAAGAGGTAGCTAAAATGTGGGATAAAGTCAAACAATTAGAGAAACAAAGAGATGAAATGTATGAGCAGAGGAGATTAGAGGAGGAAAGAGAAAAGGATAAAGCTAATAGGCTTGCCAAGGAGATGGTAGAAAAATAGTAGCATCAAGAGGTTGACTCTCAACCTAAGGTAACAATTTTGCAACCTCTCTCCTCTACCATTGCTTCTTCACAACAAGTGGTTACTACTCCTATTGCCCCAACATGGTTAAATCTTAACTTGGGGAAAAATAAAATAGTACAACCCCGCCCCCTAAATTGGAATGAGATGATCAAAGAGATTGAGAAGGAGAGGCCTAAGAAAAAGGCTAGGATCCTTCACTCCACTAGGCTGATAGATGTTGGAGAGATTGTGGTTAAGTGTGCCATTCCAATGGTAGATAAGGATATATCAAAGATCCAGTTAAGTGATTATCAGCTAGGGACTGTGAACTTGGGAAGGCCTACAAGAAATCAGCAGATGGATTTGATTGATATTGTGGTATCTTCTACCAAGTCAAGAAAGGTGAAGGACAAGAAAAAAAAAAGATGAGCTCAAGGCTCAATTAGATCAATTGCATAGGTTCTTAAAGGACCTATCCTATCCTTTTTATATACAATATGTTGCTCCTACAACACCCATTTTGTTAAGTGAGAAAGAAGTTGATGACCTTGTTGAAATGAGAAGCAAGGTATGGATGTTGGATAGATGGATTGATAGGTTGATCCAAGAAGTGGAGGAGTTGCTTGCTCAAAGTTATAAAGCTCATGATGATGCATTGGATTTGGTTAGTGACATGAATTCACATGCTGAGGATCTTGGGACACAAGAGGAAAAATATAGAGAACATACAAAGAAGTTGAAGGACATCAATAATTTGTCAAAACAAACTTTGTTGGAGTAGTCCATCCTTGAGGAGGATAATGCAAACTTTACTGAAAAGACTATCAACATTATTAGGTTCTAGTACTCACTCATTTTTTATCATAGGAATGAGGTACAAAAGGCTAGGAAAGATTTGAATGAACAAATTGAGGAGTTGGGATCAGTCATTGGTATGCTTGTAAATGAGGACATCCCTCTAAAATATGGCCTCCCTCTTGAAAAACTTAAGGAAAAATGGAATAGTAGGTTTGAGGAGGAAATGCACAAAGGGGATGATGGTGATGACTTATTGATTTATAGACTTATGGATATCAAGGAGGAGATAAAGGCTTCTAGAAGAGAACTTATTAAACTTGGGGATATGCAAGAGTTTGCTTCTATAGAATTGAAAAGAATAAAGTTTGAAGATAGTTGGGTGGATGGGAAAGATGAAGATGCTCCAGCAAGTGTTTACTAATTATGATGAGCACATGCTTGAGTAGAAAACGTGTGAATAAAGTGGCAGTGGAATGTTCTATTCCTAATGGACACCTAATGACATGGTCATTTGGATAGCTCTCTCTCTTTCTCTCCTATTTTGTAGGATCGTGACATGACTTCAACTGGAGATTCCCATTGGTTCTACCTTCCCTCTTTGTGCATCATTTTTTTGATAAAAAATTCATCAACAAGTGAACTGAAGATCAGCAGGGTAGTCATCTCATGTAGCTCCAGTGATTCCTTAATTTTGTGGATCTAAATTTTTGATTGGATGAATTAGTGTTAGGACTAGTCTATATGTGACTTTTCTCTCCATATTGTAAAGGTTGACTAATTGAAGAAATATTATTAGCCTAAAGAGAAAGTTAGGAGATTTTTTACAGTTTTAGAAATTTTTTATAGATTTATGCAAAGACACTTAGATATCTTTAAAGTTTTCAATAAAATTTTATGTTATTTTCAGAACTAGTTTTAATGATGATATCAATGAACAAATGGTCATTCATATGCCAGTGAATGTTGTGCAGGGATGCTTCTTATTTGATGAAAATCAATAGAATATTTTGAATATGAGATTGTTTCTATTGAATTATCTATGAATGGGATTTCTTTATGTTCATTGATCTATGAATTTTAGTGATGAGTTGATGATATGTTCTTCTTAATTTTGAATTTTATGAATGGTGAATGATCTGTATGTCTTGAATTTGCACTATGAATTAATGCAATGGTATAGATTATGCTATAGATTGCATCATTTTATGGTTTAGTTATTTGGAAACAATGCTCATTATTAAGTTTGTATGTCTGAATTGAAGGAAATTTGCATTCATGTTTTGTTGTCATAAGCTTTGTTCTATCTTTTGATATTTATTTACATCCCCAAATGTAGATTAATTTGTATGATGCAGTTTGTATCCCTTTTACTAGTAGTCCCCTTGAACATTACAGTTGCATAGGCCACTGAAAAACATCAACATAGTTGAGAACCAACTACAAAGACCTTGGAAGATAGGTTGCTTTAGGTTATCTATCTTTTTCAAGAGAAATAGGGTAGAAATATTTTGTTTAATTTTGTTGTGTTAAATTGACCATCAACACTTGGGTAGGTAAAAAATGGATTGGGTATCTCCATAAATTCAATTTTATCACAAATTCACATGTTGCTCAAGAATGTAAAATTTATGACCTATTATAACATCACTTGCAACATTGTGTTTAAATCTTTTGTTGGGAGCGTAAGTAGTTAGCAAGATGAGTCAAATATTGTAATAATATTTTGGAGGCCAAAAGTTCTTTCAGTGGGAAGGATTGATCTAGGTGGATCTTCAAAATCCCTAAAAATTTGACTATTCCAAATGCTTAAGAAATCAACATCATTTCATAGAGCTCACTGAGATCTTTCCAATGCAACTTGAATAAGTTCAAATAGAGACCATATGCCAAAGTTATGGCTGATCAAAGTTTGGTCAACATGAGCTCAAAGCTGATCAACCAGTAAAATTAATGACTATGGAAAATTTCTCTACTAGTTCCATCATGTAGAGCTTGACAAGATCTCTCCGATGCATTTTGAAAAAACCAAATACGAGTCTGTATGTGGAAGTTATGACCAATCAAAGTTATGGTCAAACTTGGTCAAAGTGATGATGTGGTATCACCAAAGCTTGACACTTGGTAGGACACATGGAAAATTACATGGTGGGAGCAATGATTTGGAACTAACATGGAGCAACTAAGTGATAAAATAAGGTTTAAACCATATTTGTTAAAGAAAAATTGTTTGGTCTAATATTTAAACAAAGAGGATTTGGTGGGATTTGATCCCTTGACCTGTGCCTTAAAATCGTCTTGTACCACATTCCTTGTCCAATATATAAGGGGAGCTCCTCCCTATATATAAACCTTAAATAAAACATAAGAATTTTTTTATTTTATGTAAACCATAAAATAAGGAGAAAATTAATGGGGGCCTTAGGACAAATATAAAGCCCAATCCTTTTTAAAAGGATTTTCATTGGTTTTTAAAATTAAAGGGCCTAATTTAGGAAAATATTAAAAGAACTATTCTTAAGCCCAAATTATGATTTTTATGAGATTTGTAAAAAACTAAGGGGTTGTCATAAAAATAAGGGGCAAACAAGCTATATTTTCAAGATTTGTAATCTCAAAATGGAGATATAGCAAATATTTGTAAGTATTATTGTTGCAACCCCTTATTAGCATATGATGTATAAAACGGGGTATTATTTCTTTGTAAAAACAATGCTTAGAAGACTTAGAGACAATTCTCTTTGAAGGAAAATTAGGAAAATTGCTCATTGGCTTTGTAATAGAGGCTTGATGCCTTAGGATTTTGTACTCTTATTTTGAGAGAGTGAGTTGCATTATTATTGCTTTGGAAGCATTGTAAAAGCAATGGAGAAGCTAGGAATGAACATGTTGCTGGGAAGTTTCTGTCAGTGTGATGCGAAATCAGGAAGAGCTTGAAGAGCAATAATCTTCCTTGAAAGAAAAATAATTTGCATTGTAGCTTGAAGACCATAGTGATGTAATTAGGGAATTTGCATCATATTAATGGAAAAAGACATCACAGTTGAGTGAGCCTGGAGACGTAGCCTTAACATTGGGTGGACTCTATTATCAAATCTTATTTCTTTCGTTCTTCTATCTATGCTTTGAATTCTCATTTCTATGTTCTTTCTTACATGCAACTTGTCAACGATCAATATTAATAAAATTTGTGATCCTAGGTGAATCTAACAAATTGTTTAAGTGATTTGTCAGTAGGATCATTTAACAGATCACCTAGGACCCATTCACCCAAGGGCGAATGGGTCCTCCTTAAGTCTTGGATCCCATTTTTTAATATGTTTTTTGTGGCATTTTGATGATCTAAATTAAAATTGGAAAGGTCATCTTGTGGTGTTTAATTGTCAAGTAATTAAGAAAACACCTATAAATACAAGGTCTTTTTATCAATTTAAATCTAATACTTTTGGGTAAACCCACAAAACTGGTTTACAATTTTGTTGAGGAAGGAAAAAGGAATTTTCAGAGTTTGAAGAATTTTAGGGGGTTCGCTTGAACTAATGGGTTCGAGCAAACATCTTTTAGGGTTCACTCAAACCCCCTAGTTCGAGTGAACGTGTGGATGTAGATTTTTTTTAATTAAAAAATGGGGTTCAAGTGAATATGGGTTCACTTGAACCACTAAAGTAGGGTTTTTTTAAATAAAAAATTTCACTATCATTCACTTTTGACTGTCATTTTCAAGAGCAGTGTTGCAATGATCGACCCACATTTGAACCTCCTAAGTAAACTCCGACTTTGCAAGGAGATGAACTCACCACCCCAACAACAATGAGCATCACCCGTCAATGCTATGACTTCCAGGTTGGTTAATGCTTCCAAATTTTGCATACATTTTTCAAAATGAATTGCACTTGCTTGAAAGTTTCTAAATCATTTTCAACAAATCCATTTTGTGCATATCTTTCAATCATGGCTTTCACACAAGTATTTCCCCATCTTCTATAATGTCAAATAGAATAAAGTTGATTGGAATCCATTCAAGTGTTAATCTGTCATGTTTAATCAACCCCCAAAACTCATGTTCGAGTTCATTCAATCTCTATAATTTTTTTCTTGGAGCTTAAGTCAGTCTTCTTGCCCAAGATTTTCCTCCTCTTGGGAAACTAAGGTGGGTATTAATTATCACTACATTCCTCCACCTCAATGATTTTACAATTGAGGATATGAACCATAAAATGTCTTCCTTGTTAACTTGAGCCAACACCATCCACTTACTAGAATAATGAGTGATTTCTTTGTCTAATAAAAACCACTTTCCTGGCTGCAAATAATCAATACTTCACTGTTAAAAATGAGCATCAGAAAAAAGTAATGAACAAGCGCTTGGAGGTAATGGAGATGTGGTTATGCAAAATTTCCTACACAAAATCCACTTGGAGGAATTTCAAGTTCCAAGCATGGCCAGTCTTCTCAATAATAGCAAGCTACTTGGGGATAACACCATAGCTCAAGAGGTAGCAATCTATAGGACAATGGTTAATTTGGTGCATCCATCAAACTAATATTATAAACATTGCTTTATAATGACCATTAAACAATTGAATTAAAATTTTTAGTAACACCCTAGAGAAGAGTAATAAGGATGTGCATGTAAGCACTTAATGCACAAGAATTTTTAACTAACATAAAAAGCTATTGTACATGGGTCTCTATCAAAAAATATATATTTTTAAGTTTATGTGCTTCAATACATACATTCTTATTATTTTTCAATCCATTGAACCTATTAAACAAAAACCAATGTTCTTGATAACATTTTTCAATAGTATGAGAACACATGGAACCTGAAATCTATACCATCTCACATCTATTTTGATAGATAATAATACAAAGTTGTGTCTAGAATATATATACATCAATCATTTTATATATATACATCAATCATTTTATGTATGTATATAAAATGATTGATGTATATATATTCTAGACACAACTTTGTATATATACATCAATCATTTTATGCACCTTTCTTCTCTTGATAAGCATATTTTCTATCTTCACCTGATAATTAGACCATCACAAATTTCTTTATGTTATTGGATATGTATTGAGAAGTATATAAGTATTTTTATCTTACACGTGTACATAATCTATTTCTACCCAATATTTCTGAAACTAAATTATTATAAGTAGGTCTATAATTGACTTACCACAATTTTTGAGGTTCCATCATTGTTCTTTGTCTCCTTGAATGTGATAAATCTTCTTCTTTTCATTGCTTTAATTCAAGCTAAATTCATCTCTCCATCTTCAATTCTTATGATTTTCAAACTAATTCTTGGTTAACTAAAAGAGATTCACCACTCTCCTCTAGGTGAGGGATTTTTTGTGACTTTAATTCCCAAACTACTGTTCATTTGACTATTCATTTCAGTTTTCATTTGGGGTGCACACATGTTGATAGAGATATCAAGTATAGATGATTTTTATATGTTGATTCTCATATATGTACACATGCACATGTAGGGATACTTTTGTGGGTACTTGATACAATTTAGATCAACTTCATTTTCTCCTTCTAGTCAATTGATCATATTTTATATGAATTAATCCTAAAAAAAATCATATCATTGGTGACATCCTTATAACTTTCATATAGTTAAAACCTACAAGGAACATGTGCAATATAAAATAATACCCTATCTAGAGTATATAATATGTTATAATAGATCTCAATTAAAAATAAAAATACATGCGCACATATAAAAATAAAATTAGAATTTGTATTAATGTTTTGGCACCACTTTGAGGGGGGAATCATCCAATAGAATAAAAAATCCAAATATAATATATTCAAGATTCTTTACACTTACTAGATCATTATAGTTCATATAGAGTCTAAGTAAAGTCAACTAATACTAGGTACCCATACTCTATGTAAATAATTTTACTCTAATTTAGTAGATTGAGCACTTGGATTTCAATACAATAATAACTAGTAGGTCATAAATCACATATGTTAGAATGAGGTTTCTTACAATTGCTTCCTCTGGATAAAAAAATATTTAACCTCAAAGCTTGACATGTGTAAACTTGGATATAATGTTGGAGATATCTCTCCTTGTATCTTTAGTTTTCATTCCTTTCCATTACACCAAACCTCCTTAATAGCACAATTAAATAATGTTACTTTGCATGCATGCACTTATTTAAGTTCACATTTAGCTCCAAAAAAATGGACCCCACCTCACCTAGTATAGAATTTTTTGTTGAAACTCTAGTGTGGATTGACCAATAACTCTCTTGAGGCATCACACATGAAAGTTTTGTATTTGATAAATTTCTTATCTAAATTTGATAAGCCTTTTGATTTTATGAAGGTTAAATATAGTTTTGTTGAACATAGATAATTGCAATTTACATGTGTTAGCTAGAAACTTCTATAAGAAATGTGAAACATATTTTATTAAATAGTTCACTAGACCTTATCTCTAATCTATGTGTTCTTTCAAATCTCAAGTTAAAAGCACTTGTTGTCCCTTGTGATTTACTCACATGTGGATCATATATTTAAGATCATTTTATATATTTAAACACATAGTTAGAAGTTTCTACATTTTGGTGAAATGAGTTCATGCATGACTTTGAATTATGTAAATTTAAATATTTATTAATAATTCAAATTAATTTACTTGTTTCACAATTGTCTAGTAATTTCTAGAAGTTACATTAAATTTATTGCACATGTATGCACTTGAGAACTATTATATAGATATCTAGTGAATGTAATATACATTCTATATCATGTGCGCTTGTAAATTTAGAACTATTTAAAATTAAATTGAACATGTACATGTTCCATATTATTTCTATTCTCTAGATCTAGATATATTAAAGCAACCTGTCTCGTTGCTCCTTTAGGTGTACACATCATGGAAAATGCACATGTTCTAGCTCTGCCTAAACTATTTGCAAGTACTAATAGTGAGATTAAGAGATTGAGAGATTCATTAACTGATGGTACAAATATAGGCATATATGTAGAAACTTGCATGTGCATATTACATAGCCTAGAAAAATTAGAGATAAACTTTTGGATACTAGTGCATTTTCCCCTGAGAGAGTAGCTGCTATTCTTTCCCACATGCAGGAAGAAGTATGTGGTGAGGTTCCCTTCTCTCAAATAAAATATGTTGTGACCAAAGATATGATTAAAAACCAATGTTTTACATTCTATAAAAATAAACCTAAGGTGATGGCATACCAAGTCACCAAATGTGTGGATGCTACTATGGCCGCTTTGATCTACCCATGATTTCTTGTAGTGTGTGGTCAATATCCAAAAAATGACCAACTTTCGTTATATTTTGTTCAGCAGTTGTATGGTGAGGTCCATTGGGGCCTCAAAGTTAGCTACTTGGACATTCCACCATATGTTGGTCAGGGGCATGGTAGGATTTTTGATAGGCCCACCTATCATTGAGCAAGTCAACTAGCCCCGATGTTTAGGGTATTGGTTGGTGAGAGGTCTCCTGTTCTCACCCCAACTTTGGCCCCCTTAGTAGATCAAGTTGTCATTGCTTCCCAAAAGGAAGCAATTGACAGTATAAGCGATATTGCTTCTACAACCACTAGGATATCTATTGATCATGTGGGTCAATATTTGACGTCTATAAATTCATGATCCACACCATTTGTAGCACAACACAACATAATTTCAATCCTTTTACAATGGTAGACATCCCTACACCCACACAACTGGATGAACTTATAGGAGAGATGTCACACAAGACTTTGTATTGTTTGGCTAAGGACCTCTTGGAGGCATATGCCTACATCATATCAGACCATGGGATCTCTATAGACCAAGTTAGAGGTCATTTGGGTGTAGAAACTCATTCACATCCACCACCCCATCATTCTCATCATTCTCACTCCAACACCAATGCACATCAAGATCCACCTACAGATCATTTGGTTATTGGCACATAGGCTACTAATCATATAGTTGAATTGGAGAGGTTGTAGACCATGGGTTATATGGACATGTTGGTTGGTCCAAATTCATCATCGTTGATGTCATCTTAGTTGGTTAGCCCACTTCACTCATCATTTCTAGCATGACATGTGATGGCTCAAATGAATGTAGGTCCTAACGCGTCGACTAAGACAACTCGTTTGGTCGATGTGGTGGAGGTGACCATTGTAGAGGGCTAAGATCATCTGATGCCACCTAATGTGTAGGCACATGTGTAGATCTATATGTATTTGTGCATGTTCATGTTCAAATCAAATTTTCTTTTAAATTATTTAAATTTTAGTTTTAACTATTCATAATATATGTATATTATATATGGACATACCTCATGTTACTCCTACCCTAGGTTCATATTGTGTACATTGGTGTGATTCAATGGATGATACTGCTGGCAATGGACATGTGAGTTTTAAATTTTTATAAATACATATATATGTGTACATACATGTATATATATCTAGATAGATATTTAAAAATACAATATACATTATTAAATAACTTTCATTATATATATTATATTGTTTAACACATTCTGTACAATTTTATCTCCAAGGATCAACACATCCATCAGAGCAGGATTCTCATTCAGATGGTCATTCGACTAGGAGTCGACATGACTATTAGGTTGCACTAGATCTATGAGTTGTTGAACATTATATATGATAGGCTACATTGGATGAGCTCTAGTAAATGTTTTTTAGGTTGTTGATACATGTTATTACCTACATTTGATGATCTCTAGTACATTTGTTAGGTTTTTGATACATTATTACTTGTATTTGATGATTTCTAGTACATTTTTTAGGTTCTTGATACATGTTATTACCTACATTTGATGATCTCAAGTACATTTGTTAGGTTGCTGATACATTATTACCTATATTTTATGATCTCTTGTACATTTTCTTATATGATATACGTACATGTGTTTGAGCTTAAAATAATTCATTTGCTTATGTTTATATGTTTATTTTCATTCAATCTACGTGCATGTACCTCTTGTCTTATAATGTTTATATGTAAATATACATTCATCTATCTACGTGCACATGTTTTTTCTTATGTTTAAATGTTTATGTTAATCTACATGTGTACATGTACATGTTTACACTCAATCTAGTGTTTATACATTATTTCTAGATTTAGAGAACTCATGCTCACATATTTATGATTCATATATGTTAAACATGTTAAACATGTACATTAAATAGATTATGTACATACACATGTATATAGTTTTACACATGTAATGTTATCAAATTTGAATAAAAGACATATACAAAACTAGTTATTGTGTAATCTAAGCATAAGAATAATCTAGTTTGAAAAGAATAAATTTAAGTATTGAATCCTTTCTTAGGATAGAAAGACCAAGAAAATATTAAGAGAGTGCACAATTTTCTTAGGAAAATAACATAATTCATACTTCATAATACAAAATACTAGGCATGTGAATACTTCATAATTCAATTAGCTAGAAATAATGGTAGAAGAGAAAGTTTAGAAAAACAACAAAGTAAAATAAGGCATAAGATAGTTAAGGAAAAAATAAAGAGATCCAATAAAGTAATCACATTAGGTGGAAGGATAATACCTAGACAGTAAATAAATAAATCAAATATCACACTTAAACCCTACAATGATGGTTACAAATGGGAGTACAAGTTCCCTTTATGTTTCGTAAATACACCAATGATTCAAATCATTTCAAATCTATTTGTCAAGTGGAATATCATTAGAATATAGTAAGTTAAAAAATATTCTCTAAACATAATAAGACATGGATGAGATAAGAGTTTTAGCAAGATGAGGCCATAATCATACAAGATAATAGTTATTTGGTAAAATAATATGAATAATGATTTAAAAGTGGTTTATATTTTATATCAATCACAATCATAAAAATAGATTCTAAAGGTACCCCATCAAAAGTAATACAAGTAAAAGAACTAGATGATGCTATAAGTGGAGTTGAAATTTCAAATGAAATCAAAGATTCTTGAACTTAAGAATTTCATGGAACAAATATACATAATTGGAAATAGACTCATTTTTTAAGGAAATGGCAAAATGAATTTTCAAAGCTTTTATTAAATAGATAGATACAAACTTTTCAATTGTTGACATAGTGTGCACAAACTAAATACATATAAAATTAAATATAAATAAAATCAATTTAATTAACTTAAGCACCAACATGTTTCAATCAGTAATTTGTGAACTTCCACAAAACAAATGTAATTGGAAATAGATGATATAAGGAATTTAGGAAAAATAATTTTAAAAAACTTCACTAGGTTTCAAACAAGTATTGCATATATGAGTTTACATGCAAGCAAAAAAAGTGAGAGATGATGTTATAAGTGGAGTTGAACTTTCAAATGAAATCAAAGATTCTTGAACTTAAGAATTCCATGGAACAAATATGTAATTGGAAATATCTACTCAATTTAAGGAAATGGAAAAATGATTTTTCAAATTTTGTATTAAATATATCAACAAACTTTTCAATTGTTGGCATAGTGCATGAACGAAATACATATAAAATTAAGCATCAGTTAAATCAATTTAATTAACTTATGTACCAATATGTTTCAATCAGTAATTTGTGAACTTCCATGGAACAAATGCAATTGGAAATAGATGATATATGAAATTTAGGCAAAATGATTTTAAAAAGCTTCACTAGGTTTCAAACAAGTATTGCATATATATGAGTTTACATGGAAGAAAAAATAGTGAGAGATGATGCTATAAATGGATTTGAACTTTCAAATGAAATCAAAGATTCTTGAACTTAAGAATTCCATGGAACAAATATGTAATTGGAAATATCTACTCAATTTAAGGAAATGGAAAAACATGAATTTTCAAAGTTTGTAAAATCAATTTAAGTTCATGCACGTACACTTCAAGTTTCTATGTTTACATACATCTCTCAAGTTCACAAATGCAATTGGAAATATATGATAAGGAATTTAGGAAAAATGAGTTTAAAATACTTCACTAGATTGAACGAGTATTGCATATGAGTTTACATTCAAGCAAAAAAGGTGAGAGATGATGCTATAAGTGGAGTTGAACTTCAAATGAAATCAAAAATTCTTGAACAAGTAAGAATTCCATGGAAAAAATATGTAATTGGAAATATCTACTCAATTTAAGGACCAATGCATTTCAACCAATAATTTGTGTCCAACCAAATTTAAAATACTTGTCATCAACATATATTATAAGTAACTAAAACAAGCTAGAGATCAAACAAGTTACTATAAGTTCTCACTTGAACATGTATACATGTACAAGTGAACTTGAAAACCATGGATATAATATAACTCAAACGTTCTAGTTCAGCTCGTTCTTCAATAAACTATAATTTTTTTTTATGATCATCACTATCTAGTCTCCATTTTTTCATCCACGTGCATGTGGAACTGCATGAAGATGTAGGCCAATAGAAATTATTAGGTGACTATATTGATATAACTTGTTATCAGGTTGATATTCAATAAAATGAATTCCATGTTGAACAATTTTTACTTGTTTAAGATATATCCCTTGCACTACAATAGAACCTGCATGGTAAATATGAACTTGAGGTAAGACATGTGCACATGTACAACATTTTAACTCAAGGTTTGTACAATATATTTAATGTTTTTAAGGTAATGTACTATACATAATGTATATATAATTTTAAATTCAAACTCGCCTTTGGGAAACAACATTCCATCACTTGTTCAAGTTTTGTTAGCTTATTCCTCTCTTATGTGCAATGTAGTAAATAATAGCTAACACCTTCTATGTTTCTAGGCTCTGCTATGACTACAAAAACATATCCTATACACCAAATTTACACATTGAAAATTTCTAAAAAAATTAGAATTGTCTAGACTTTAAAGATTATTAAATTTATATAATAAATTATTGAAAACTTAGACATGTAACTTTTCTAACTAGTTCTAAAATATGGCCATAACCAATATCATAACATTAGAATTCCCCACTCCTCTCTCCTCCATCTATGTTTGAATAGCCTGTGTGCATGGTGGATTTTGCGTTGGGGGTACCCCTCTATCCCCTCCTAACCTAAGCCTCACCCTGTCACATGTGGACTCGTGTCTCTTGGGAGAAACTTCTAGAGTGTCTGATCCTTTGATTCCCATTATTCTAGGTCAATCTAGGTCACCTATGATTCTAGTTTTGTCTAGTGTGGAAGTGTCGGCAGTTGAAGTCCTTCAAAAGGTTAAAGGTTGTAAGCATGTGATGACCAATGGTAATCAAAGTAATAAGGGCCCCTCCCATCACCCTAAAGAGGAAGTCATTGTCATGTGAATGGATTTTTCTATCTTTGATTCAGTCGGTGATAGGATTCTTTCCTTAATAGAAATGCAGTGGTGGGTCATTTCCTATCCTTTCAACCTTCTATGGGTATGGTTTGGAGATGGGGTACTACTAAATGGCATCTCAAAGGAAGTTTGGACATTTGTGCAATGATGAGTGGTCTCTTCCTTTTCAAGTTCATGACTTTGGATGATTTGGTTGCATCCTTCTCTTTTGGGCCATGGGTGTATGAGAAGCACATTTTGGCCTTATGTTGATGGAATCCAGGTTTTGATCCTATTGGGGATCTAAATAAATTAGTGTCGGTTTGGGTTCATCTGCTTGGGTTTCCTTTGGAATATTGGGATGAATCCATTTTCAAAAGCATTGGGGATTCCTTGGGCTAATTTATTACTTCAGATTCCATTAACAGGTCCAAATCTAGGCTAGTTTTTGCCTGCTTTTGTGTTAATATTGGTGTGAATAAGATGCTTCCTAACTCTATGAAGCTATGCTCTAAGTTTGTTACCTAGATTCAACTAGTTTTCTATGAGAATGTTGTAGTTTACTATCAAAAGTGTGCTAAACCTAGCCACCTTATCTCTGACTACAAATCTTCTTTTAATTGGAAGCCTAACTTGGGAGACCTTGTTGTTGATGTTGGGAAAGATGTCTTGAAGGATGTTGACTCTTCGACCAATTTTTCCTCGCCATTCTTGGTTGAACCCCTGATATCTGGGATTCCTCCTAATGGGTTGGATTTTTCAAGTGTGGATCCAACTTTGGGTCCTACTATTCTTGTTTTGGCTAAAAATTTGGTTGTTGATGAGGTTTTGGATGTCGAAGCTCTATCCCCTATCCAAGCTCTTGGGGGATGAGGTTTTAGGTGGCTCCTTGATGGAGGTGGGGTCTAACCTTTCTGTTGGGACTAGTGAGACTATGGGTGAAGAGGATGAAATTTGGGAGGAAGTGGTTGCCAAAGTCAAAGAGGAGAAAATTTGTAATTCAGTGGTTTTGAACCAGGAGAAAACCTTAGAAGAGGAGATTTGGTTAACCCCAAAGAAAAAAGGGAGAAAGAAGAAGGCAGATGTGGGAGGTGAATCAAAACTAGGAAGACCTAGCCAACAACAAACTAGGCAGAGAGAGACATCAAATGAGATAACCATTGTTAAATAGAGGACATTGGAAGTGTCCTCCAAGAAGGGTCAAAAATGAAGGTCATGTCTTGGAATGTGTGAGGGTTGAATATCTCTCATAAATAGCTTCGCTAAAGAACTATGTGTTGGAACATAATATTCATGTTTTACTTCTACAAGAAACTAAAATGGAGAAAGAAAACTTTGATAATATTGCTAAGTATTTATGGTTGGGTGCCCTTTGCTCTTATAGTGATGTTGAAGGGGTGTTTGGTGGTCTTGTTGTGTTATGGAACCCCTCTAGGATTAATGGTTCTGAAATATTCCACTATCAGAGTAGTGTGGGAGTCTTATTTTCTTACCCGGGTGGCTCTTGGTTGCTTATCAATGTCTATGATCCTAACCAAAGAAATGTTAAAAATTCCTTGTGGTAGGATATCTCTTACTGGTTAAAAAATAATAGGGGGTCTCACTAGCAGTTGGGGACTTCAACTCCCCCTTATATCCTTTGGAGAAAAGTGGTGGTCTAGTGGATTATTTTGATAGCATGGCTGATTTGGAAAAATTTCTGAGTTCTACTGGCCTGATTAACATTGAATTATTGGGCCAATCCTTTACTTGTACCAATAGGCATCTTGGGGAGGGCTTGATTCAAGTCAAATTAGATAGATTCCTTTGCTCTAACAATTGGACGGATCTACTCAATGCTAATCTTCTTGCCCTACCTAGGACTGTCTCTGACCATAACCCTTTGTTGCTGGTCATGAATGACCACTCTGTTGTTGGACTATTCCCCTTCCAATTCAAGATAATGTGGAATTCCCACCCTGACTTCAAGAATAAAATTGTTAAATGGTGGAACATTCATGTTCATGGCTCTCCCATGTTCAAGATCTTTTTTAAACTTAAACATATCAAATGCATGGTGAAAGGTTGGAACAAAAGAGTTTTTGGGGATTTCTTTTAGAAAAAAAAAGAGCTTTAGGGGATAAATTGAAAACTATCCAAAAGAAAATGGAGAGTGGGGATGTTAGCTTGCCAACTTGCAACCAGGAAAGAGAGATCTGAAGGGAGTGGAAGCAAATTTTAAGGAAAGAGGAAATTTTCTGGAAACATAAATCTAGAGTTCAATGGTTGCAAGAAGGAGACAAGAATACCTCCTTTTTTCCATGTGTCCACCCTAAAAGACAAGAAAAGCAATCAGATAACTAAACTCCACAATGAGTAGGGGGTTGTGGTCAATACGCCCACCTAGATCGGTCTTTTGGCAGTGGACTATTTCCATAAGCCTTTTTTGGCCCCTGCTAAGGCTCCTAATCTAGCTTTGGACAATTTTCTATTAGACATTCTCCCAACCATCATATCCCAAAATGATAACCTTAGAATACCCAATGTTGTCACTCTTGAGGAAGTCAAGTTGGCTAATTTCAACATGAGGGCTTACAAAGTGCCTGGCCTGAATGATTTTCCCCTGGCCTTCTTTTAGATCTTTTGGGAGATTGTAGTGGGGACCTTGTCTTGGTTGCTCATGATTTCTTCAAATCTAGTAAGATTCTCAAACAACTGAACCACACTTTTATAGCCTTAATCCCCAAGATTGTTGATCCCTAGTCTATGTCTGATTTTAGACCCATTAGCCTCTACAATGTCTTTTATAAAATCTTCTCTAAATTCTTGGTGAACTGTATCAAACCACTCCTAGACAAAATAATCAGCCCTACTAAAAAAGGATTTGTGTCTGGTCATCATATCTTGGATGCTACTATAACTATTCATGAATTACTCCATTCTATGGACATATGCAATAATGCTAGTATGGCACTTAAATTGGATATTTCAAAAGCATATGATAAGGTGATTTGGGACTTTGTCCCTAAAGTCTTAGCTAAGTCTGGTTTTGACTAATTTGTGGTCAAACTCATAATGGAATGCATATCTATGATGAAATACTCTATTTTGGTTAATGGGACTCCTTTTGGGTTCTTTAATGCAGGGAGAGGCATCAGACAAGGGGACCCCCTTTCACCTTATTTATTTATCATGATTGCGGATGTCTTGAGTGGAAAATTTTCTAATCTACTATTGGAGGGGTCTATTAAGGTAATTAAGGTTGCCTCTTGTTTGGAACCTACTCTTATCCAACAATTTGTAGATGATACTTTCCTATTTGGGAAAGCCTCTATGATTGGAGCCAGGAAATGGAAAAATTGTCTCAACAACTATGTTGCATGCTCTGGGCAGTGTATTAACTATAATAAAAGTATGATTTATATCTTCAACACTTCTAACCTGCAAGCTCGGGTGACTATTGTTCTAGGTTGTATGAGTGGCTCTCTCCCTTCAGTATATTCTAGTTTACCCCTTACTGTCAAGGAATTCACTCCTGACTTTTAGAATTTTCTCCTTGAAAGGATCCAAAGGAATTTGGTAGGATGGAAAGGTTCCATCCTCAGTCATGTTGGAAAACAGTAGCTCCTTTTTGCTGCTCTTCAAGGGATACATGTTTATTTCCTTTCTATTTTCAAGATCCCTAGGTATATTGCTGAGAAGTTTGAAAAAATACAAAGGAATTTCCTATGATCGAGGACTAAGGAAAAGAATAAATTTGCTCTGGTTAAATTGGACAAAGTTTTTCAACCTAAACACTATGGTGGGATTGGGATAAGTAATATCTCTAGTACCAATAAGGCCTTGATGACCAAAGTGGGATGGGACCAACTAAGGAATAGAAAAGATTGGTGCAAGATTATGAACACTAAATATCTTCAAAATAGACCTTTCATTAACTATCTCTCTAATGATAATCCTTTGGGTTCCTTGGCTTGGAAGAATATTTGCAGTTTCTAGGGGATGCTTAGGAATGGGATGAAATGGAAGATTGGAAATGGTAACAATATCAGATTGGGGGAGGATCCTTGGTTATTTGACACCCTTCTGGAACACTTTGAATTTAGGAATCTAATGAGGCAGACACAATGTTTCTTTGGTGTTTACATTACAGATTACCTCCTTGGCCTACAAGGGGCCAGGAAGTGGAATGATTTGGTTCTTTGTTGCCCTTTATCCCCTGAGTTGAGCCTCCTTTCCAAGACCATGTAGGAGTTGATCTCTCTTACTAGATTACCATCAACTAACATGGCAGATGAATCCTTTTGGACTCATGATAAGCAAGGTGATATTTTAGTTAAAACGGCTTACAATTTACTGATAGACCAATGTGTGGTCCTTGATCTTTGGAAGCGGGTTTGGAACAGACACATGATTCCAAAAATAAACTTCTTCTGGTGGACTACCTGCCATAATAGTATTCTTACATAGGAAAATTTGAGGAAAAGGGGATTCCAAATCTCCAACAGGTGCTTGTTATGCAATTGCAATGAAGAATATGTGGACAACTTGTTGCTCCACTGCCCATTTGTTGTTGGTGTGTGGGAGCTAGCTTTAGAGCATTTGGGAATTTAGTGGACTATGTGTTTGGACATTAAATCCTTTATTATGAGCTAGTATGGACCCTTCATTCACCCCTTACCTTGTGAGATCTTGGAACTAGGTTCCCCCCATTATCTGTTGATGCTTGTCAAAAGAGAGGAACAATAGGATTTTTTTAGTAATATTGAGATAAGCTTGAAGGAGGTGTTTGTTATAGTATTTAGGCTCATCATGGAAAAAAATTCTCTTTTTAAAGGGAAAATCCTAGACAAAGGTTTGACTGAGAAGGAAATTATTATGGCCAAAGCTTGGGCATCAAAACCTTGATGTCAATTCCTATGACAACTCTAGATCCTTGGCTAGATGGGACACTATCTGGAAACCTCCAGACCATGGTTGGTATAAACTTAATTTTGATGGGGTGGCCAAAGGAAACTCAGGAAGAGTTAGCATAGGAGGTGTAATCAAAGACTGCAAGGGTTATTTCATGGCTAGTTACTCGAGGGGATTGGTATCCAATCTTCTATAATTGTGGAAGCTAGAGTGTTTCTAAAGGGCATCTAGTTAGTTGTTACTATGGGGATTGAGAATCTACATATAGAAGGTGATTCTAAGTCTATCATTGATGTTGTTAACTTTGGCAGATTACTAGGATGGAGTACTAAAGACATTTTATTAGACATAAATATTTTTGTGTCTAAGTTGATGTTAAAGATTGCTACCCAAATTTACTAGGAGGGTAATCAAGTGGAAGATGCTTTAGCTAACTTTGGAATCCATTGGAAAGTTTCTAAGTGCTAGCGTAATTTGGGGAACCTACCTTTAGGTATTCAAGGTTTAATCCTTAAGGATCAAGGACCTTATTTGATCCATGATAATAACTAATTATGTGATTTTTTGGACCTTATGGGGGGTCCACATTCTTGTCTTATGGGCCATGTGGACGGGTGTGAATGTTTAGGTGTCTTACAAGTGACAAAATTTGAATAATGGGGTAGAGTCCATTTTTAAAAGGCCATTATGAGGAATTATGCAGAGTGCTTTATGATTAAGGCCAAGCTGGGTCGTGCCTTACATAATCTCTTTTTGGGGTTTACGCTAAGCTCTTGTATATCCTTGCATATTTTTTATTTTAAATTTGATGTGACTATTAATTATGAGGTGAATATTTTGATTGGTCCTATCTTTTCCACTAATTTTCCTCCTTTGCTAAAGGCCTAGATCTTAGGTTTATCTAAATTTGGCCCCACAACCATCTTACATTGGTACCTGGGAAAAAACAATGTGGAAGGAAAACCTTCCATTTCCATCATTTCTTGCTTACCTAGCTACAAGTGTTTGAAGATCTTCATTAATGAGATCGCCAAGATTGCTCTTAGGGATTTTACTCCTCAAGCATGTGTTTTGTACATTGCCTTGATTTCCGATGGTTGCTTTGTTTGACTTAAAAACTTAAGTGTGTGGGTGACCTATCACTTAACCAACATCTCTAACCTTTTTCTCTCATAGGTTTACTAGTTTTTCTGTGTGGAGCAGCAATATGGGTGGCAACATGGTGAGAATGAAGCTTGATAATTATGGAGATTTTCACAAGGATCTGTTGGTGTGGCACATTTGTGTTGAAGGTAGGTTGGTGCCTCTGATGGAAATTTTGGTGGGTCACGACACTAGTTTATCTATGTAGTTTTTGAATTCATGGAAAGATAGGAGGGTGACCATGGGAGGTATTTCCTTTGAAATGAACGAGGAGGTGATTGCACAAGAGACTAGGCTATTGTGTACTAGAAATAAGTACCCAAAGCATACTAAGTCCCAAGACAACAAAATATTGAATGCTTTCTTTGTGGGTAATGAGAAACCAGTTTATAACCAGTTGGGGTTTGAAAGAGAATATATCCTATATCCTTGGGACTAGGTCTGCCTCACTCTCATGAAGTACATTACCCTTGAAGGTAGATACAAAACCTAATATTTCTATCACTTCCCTCTTTTGAATCACCTCTGTCACAAATTTTTTTTAAGATTTTCTTTTTTCTTACTTAAGGACTTAGAAAGCTCTATTAAGAAGTGCATTGAGGCTGCTAGACAAAACTCGGAGGATACTCCTCCCTTACCGCTCTACCAAGGCCTCATTTTGAGGCTCTACCACTTCTAGCTTGCGTTGTGTCCACCTAAACCAATTTCTATTGTTTGTGTTGAGGAAATTGAACCCCCTATTTTGGCCAATATCTCACCGATTGAGTCCAAAGGTCCCATCAGAAAAACCCCTTTGGTTACCACCGAAACTCATAAGCCTAAGCCAACTTCCAAGAAGTTTAAGGGGAGTGCGGGGATCACCTAGTCTAGTGTTTCTGCTAGCCTCTATGAGCTTAAGTCATCCCCTACCAAGTTTTTCAGAAAACCTACCACTAAAAATAAATTTAAGGATGAGGGGAAGGGTTTGATGGAGCCTCTAGTCATGAATAGTAGAGGAAAGAATGTTGTGGGTAGGGACCCCAAGGGGGACGCTATGTTCGTTGCTACGATGGAGACTGGTGGAAAAAATCCTATCATCAGGTGGTTTGGAAGGTTGGAAAAAAATAACAAGAAAGTGCAAGTTAATGACATGGATATGGATGAGGAGCAGTCTGACAACAAAGGTTGCAGGGATGTGGAGGAGTCTAGGGATGGTGAGGAGGAGTATGTTGAAGGGACCCACACCATTCTAGATTTTAGCAAAGTGTATAAGGAGAATTTGGCTTCCCAGTCTTCAGACCCTATGGATGTGGAACGTGCTAATATTGAGAAGATGGTGGATAAAGGGGAGGAGCTTCATGTGCTGCAGGAAAGGATGGGAAAGATGGAGAAGAAATTTAGTGGCTTGACTCATTTCACTATCAAGTTAGTCCAATATGTTACCAACACCCTCTCTATTGTGATGAAGAATGAGATGGATAAGAAGATCATTGAAGGCCTTGAATGGGTTGGGGATGATGTGGTCAATCTCCTCTCTCATAATTTAGAGAATGCTAGTTAATCTATTGCTGTTGCGTGGTGTGTTTGTCAGTTGTTGGTTTGTTGCTTCTGTATTTTTTGGCTTAGTTGTTAATGTTTTTTGGATTTGATCTTTTTTTCCCTTGTGACTCGCAGTGTAAAGGGTACATCACCCTGTAAATGCTACTTACCATATCAAAAACATCTTCAATATTTTCAAAATGGGGAGCTCTACACATAATTTCCCAATTTCCTTATGAACTATCATCCAAAACCTTTCTCTTTTTCTCGTATTTTATTAGTGTGGTTCTACTATAACCAATTTCAAATGAAAGTGTAGAAAATTTTCTTTTTCTTGATATATCTTGATTTAAAATAGATGTCAACATCACCCTTCTTGTAATGGCCTTATCCACTGATCGAGATCCTTTCCCAATGGAGTCTAAACCTTTTTTAACATTTTCAACAATATATTTTTGTAGTCTCATGTGTTTCCTCTTATTTGATGTCCAATGCACACCCAACAATTGTAATGACACTTTCAGCTCATTATGAAGAAGTAAACATGATATCAATTGGGTTTTTCAAGTGTTTCAATATGATTGAAATGATCATTGATTATTTCCTTTATAGATTTAGTCATTGACCTCCTACTAGTATTTGTAGGTTGGTTGGCATAAAATTTCAGTTTCTCCATATCCATTTCAAGTAATTGATCTAAATTTCTATAAGAAATTTGTTTCCTCACCTCTTTAGCTAGCTTTATATGCTCATCCATACCAATAGAAGGAAGTGATCCTAACCCCTCTCCAACATGCATTTTTTGAACTTGGGCCTTCTCCCTATCTTCAACCATGTGTTCTTCAACCTTGTTTGATCCAATATCTAAATTTGTCTCAACTATTGCTTAAGAACTTCTTGCTTGTTGACCCCCTTCTACATGTCACAAAATATTGCAAAGAAAGTGAGATATGATGCTATATAAAAATGGAGTTGAGCATATGAAATCAAAGATTAGAAATTGAACTTAAGAATTCCATGGAACAAATATTCAATTTATGAAATCAAAGATTAGAACTTGAACTTAAGAATTCCATGGAACAAATACTTGATTGGAAATAGACTCAATTTAAGGAAATTTAGCAAAACATGAATTTTCAAAGTCACTAGGTTTTGTTTTAAATTGCATGTGAATTTTCATGCAAGAAAAGAAAGTGAGAGATGATGTCAAGCTATAAGTGGAGTCAAAATTTCAAATGAAATCAAAGATTCTTGAACTTAGGAATTCCATGGAACAAATACAATTGGAAATAGATTCAATTTAAGGAAATGGTAAAATGAATTTTCAAAGTCACTAGGTTTTGTAAATTGGATATGTATTTACATGCAAGCAAAGAAAGTGAGAGATGATGTCAAGTTATTTAAGTGGAGTTGAACAAATGAAATCAAAGATTCTTGAACTTAAGAATTCCATAGAATGTAAATGCAATTTGAAATAGATGATAAGGAATTTAGGAAAAAATAGTTTAAAACTTCACTAGGTCAAGAAAAAGTATTGCATATGAGTTTACACATGCAAGAAAAAATAGTGAGAGATGATGCTATAAATTTGGAGAACTGAACTTTCAAATGAAATCAAATATTCTTGAACTTAAGAATTCCATGGAACAAATACTTGATTGGAAATAGATTCAATTTAAGGAAATGGAAAATTGAATTCTCAAAGTCACCAGGTTTTGTAAGCTGGATATGAATTTACATGTGCAAGCAAATAAAGTGAGAGATGATGTCAAGCTATAAGTGGAGTTGAACAAATGAAATAAAATATTCTTGAATTTAAGAATTCCATGGAATGTAAATGCAATTTGAAATTTATGATTTAAGGAATTTAGGAAAAATAATTTTTAAACTTTGAACTAGGTCAAGAACAAGTATTGCATATGAGTTTACATGTGCAAGCAAAAAAAGTGAGAGATGATTCTATAAGTGGAGTTGAACTTTCAAATGAAATCAAAAGTAGAGTTTAACTTTCAAATGAAATCAAATATTCTTGAACTTAAGAATTCCATGGAACAAATACAATTGGAAATAGATTCAATTTAAGGAAATGACAAAATGAATTTTCAAAGTCACTAGGTTTTGTAAATTGGATATGAATTTACATGTGCAAGCAAAGAAAGTGAGAGATGATTTCAAGCTATAAGTGGAGTTGAACAAATGAAATCAAAAATTCTTGAACTTAGGAATTCCATGGAATGTAAGTGCAATTGGAAATAGATGATAATGAATTTAGGAAAAAAGAGTTTAAAACTTTGAACTAGGTCAAGAACAAGTAGTGCATATGAGTTTGTGTGTGCAAGAAAAAAAAGTGAGAGATGATGTTATAAGTGGAGTTGAACTTTCAAATGAAATCAAAGATTCTTGAACTTAATAATTCCATGGAACAAATACAATTGGAAATAGATTCTATTTAAGGAAATGACAAAATGAATTTTCAAAGTCACTAGGTTTTGTAAATTGGATATGAATTTATGTGCAAGCAAAGAAAGTGAGAGATGATGTCAAGCTATAAGCGGAGTTGAACAAATAAAATAAAAGATTATTTAACTTAAGAATTCCATGGAATGTAAATAAAATTGGAAATAGATGATAAGAAATTTAGGCAAATTGAGTTTAAAACTTTGAACTAGGTCAAGAACTTGAGTATTACATATGAGTTTACATGTGCAAGCAAAAAAAGTGGGAGATGATACTATGAGTGGAGTTGAACTTTCAAATGAAATCAAAGATTCTTGATCTTAATAATTACATCAAACAAATACAATTGGAAATATATTCAATTTAAGGAAATGGAAAAATGAATTTTCAAAGTCACCAGGTTTTGTATTGCATATATGAATTTATATGCAAGCAAAGAAAGTGAAAGATGATGACCTACAAATCTAGTTGAATGTAAATGAAATCAAAGATTCTTGAACTTAAGAATTCCATGGAACAAATTATGCAATGATGATAATGACCTTATGACCATTTAAGGATATGATATGCAACGTGAAACCAAATGAGATTATGAAGTTAAGGTTTATGATATGCTACTAAGATTAAAAGGTATTCCAAATGAAACTAAGGGTATTCAAACCTTTTGGACCTAAGAAAAAGGATGCTAACCAATTGTATATGGTGGACTAAGGTAACAATTACTAGGCCCTTCTACAAAAGAATTTAGATAATATGGAGTGAATTCTCTTACACCCAAGATCCACAAAGTGGCGAGGGGAGAGGATACTTTCACTACACCCACAAAGTAGACTTAATTAACATGAAAGAAAAAAAAAATGCAAGTTGTGGTTCATTTTAACCCAAGAAATGTGAAGATGCAAGGTTGTTGTTCTTTTTAAACCAATGAGGTGAGAATGCAAGGTTGTTGTTCTTTTTAAACCAATGAATGAAAATGCAAGGTTTTTGTTCTTTTGAAACCAATGAGTGAAAATGCAAGGTTGTTGTTCTTTTTAAACCAATGCTCGTGAAAATGGAAGTTGTTCTTTGTAAACCAATGAGTGAAAATGAAAGGTTGTTGTTCTTTTTAAACCAATGAGTGACAATGTGAGTTGTTCATTTTAAACCAATGAGTGAAAATGCAAGTTGTTCTTTTTAAACTAATGAGTGAAAATGCAAGGTTGTTGTTCTTTTTAAACCAATTCTTGTGAAAATGTGAGGTTGTTCTTTTTAAACAAATGAGGTGAAAATGCAAGGTTGTTCTTTTTAAACCAATGAGTGAAAATGCAAGGTTGTTATTTTTAAACCAATGAGTGAAAATGCAAGTTGTTCTTTTTAAACTAATGAGGTGAAAATGAAAGGATGTTATTTTTAAACCAATGAGTAATAATGCAAGTCAAGTTGTTCTTTTTAAACCAATATAAAAAATAAAAACCATGATAACACACCATCCAATGAAGGAAGAGAGAGAGAGACAGGGTCCCTTAGAGAGAATGATAGAGATAGAGGAAGGTGGATCTAGAGAAGGATAGAGAGAGAGAGAGAGATAAAGAGAGAGAGGGAGAGAGAGAGGGGTTACTTAAACTAGAAATGTTCAAAAATATAAATTTAACTAACACATGATAAAAATCTTATATATTAAATATGAAATAAAATAGATTTTTTGAATAATATTAAAAACAGGAAAGAAAATATGCATACCTTGTTTCTATCATGATATCTTGCCAAATTTTGTGCATGATTATTTTGTTCTTATTCTTGTGAATAATTTTGTTCAGTCTTATTTGTTCTTGTTATTTTACTTTTCATTTTCTTACTCTACCAAAAGATGACTTCACAAATCCTCTAGACCAAAAGATAACTGTTAGAAACCAATATCAGATTTGCAAACCAGAATATCCTTCCACAGAAGAGAAAAAAAGAAAAAGCAGAGATATTGCAAAAGGATGTGCAACATAATATTATTTAGGAATTCAATAATTACATGAAAATTATTTTCTTTATAAAAGAAAAGATGCATAACCCTAATCTTATCTTGAGCAACAAGATAGCTCAACAAGATAAGGATGACAAATAATTAACCTAGGAATTAAATAATTACCTAAGTAAACTTATGCAAAGTGTAATTAAATATTAATTACACCAACACCCCCCCATAAGTGAAACTTAGGGAGAAGCAGATTATTATACAAATGTGAGTCTCGACAATAAGGCTTGATCAAGTACTCATGTACAAATCCAAAGAGAGAGAAAACCTAGTGGGAAAACCCCCTACAATGAGATGACTACTATAAAGAAGCACTGGAAGAACACTGTGGGGTAACACTGGAACCGCAATCTAACAAACAAGGAAAGATACTTCTATCTACAACTGAAACCAAAAATGGAATCATGATAATGTGACAGTAGACCTAATGCCATGGAACATTGGAAAACTCACAAACTGGAACAACCCTGGAATCTATGAAGCAATAGTAGATAAAATGATGACAGAATCTGGAAGCCGTATATCTCAATGCTGATGCCAAACTGTGACTAAAACTCTTCCATGGGAAGGAGTACAAAAAATAGACTCTGGAACAATAACCATAAAAACATGGCCCTCAAACTGAGAAAGATCTAAACTAATGTAGATCAAGAATTATAATCTCTCAACTGAAGTGTGAACCAATGAATCCGATATGTGTCAAGCTATAGAAAAAATGTGGCCAAAATAAACTAGGAAACCAAATATAACCCATATGAGTTTCCAACAAATTAAGATGGAGATCAAAGTGAAAACTACACTCTAATCAAATTTATTATGCAAGAAACCCCCCCCTAAATGGAACTTTATCATAGTTCATTTATTACAATAACCTGACAATTGTAAAAGGAGAGAAACCTAAAAATGCATAAAAAGAAAAATAAAATAGACCTCAGATCTATGTAGAGGAATGGATCAGCTTTCCAACGCCACAAGAATGATGAAAAATGGATCACCAAGTCAAAAGATATGCCCTCCAGAGTGAAAACAATAACATCTGAGTTCAAAGGCCTAAAAAATAAATTTGAAGAAAAATCAGGTAAAAAAACCTACACCACTGGATTTACATCAGAATCAGCTTTCCAACAGTATCTCATTTGTGAAAAATGGAGATCAGATTCAAAAAATATGCCCAATTTAGTGAAAGTTGCTCCAAAAAGTCCAATAAGGGTTGTAGGACACCTAGGGGGCTAAAAAAATGAGCCCCTGGTCCCATGTAGGACCAGGGGGCTGGCGGCTGGCGGCTGGAGTGGAGCCTTTGGTCGCCCATATGACCATTGTTGGGGTTGGGAGGCCTGGTGGGGGCTGGCGCATAGTGCCTGGTCCTTAATAAGACCGTGGCCAAGTTATGTAGAGCCCGTGGGGGCTGGAGACCAGGCTTCTGGTCCTCCATAGGACTAGAGCGAGGCTTTGAAGGGCCCATGGGGGCTGTTGGGGAGGTGGTAGACTAGTGGGCAGAACTGGTGGTGGCGGCGGCCTAGTGGTGGCACGGTGGCGGCCGCCCAGTTGCTATTGGGCAGAGCAAGGGTGGCAGATCCAATTTGCATTAGCAACACTAGATTTTTCCCAAAAATCTCAATTTTTGAAAAAAAAATTGATTTTTTTTTAAAAAATGTGCATCGGAATTCGTGCTGGGGAGGTCGTACAGCCCCCTAGGTAATTTTTTTCCCTCCAAACCAACTGTTCAGAAATTGACGAAACAAAGAGCATTTTTAGGGTTTTTGGCTACTGCGAACGTGATGGTGACCTCCGTTTCTGCTCAAAGTGCCCTGAAAATTCAGCTACTCCCATATCTTGCAAAAAATCTCCCAGCTTGAAACCCTCATAGATCTAGCAAATGATGGCCAAAATCTATAAAACAAAAGCCAATCTTGAATTTTTCCATCGCTCTGAATCCAATGGTGAGGCCCTATTTGATTCAAAATGCCACATGAATGAACTCAAGGCATGATACCCTCGAGGAATCCCAAACGAACCCTACAATGATTTTCTCAAAAATCTGAGAAGGGGCTGCAAATCAAGGCTCTGATACCATGTTAGAAACCAAGATCAGATTCGCAAACTGTAAAGACCTTCCACAGAAGAGAAAATTAGAAAAAGCAGAGAGGTTGCAAGAGAATATGGAACATAATATTATTCAAGAATTCAATAATTACATGAAAATGATTTGCTTTATAAAAGCAAAGATGCATAACCCTAATCTTATCTTGAGTAACAAGATAGCTCAACAAGATAAGGATGACAACTAATTAACCTAGGAATTAAATAATTACCTAAGTAAACTTATGCAAAGTGTAATTAAATATTAATTACACCAACAATAACTTCACAAATCCTCTACCAAAAGATGACTTTACAAATTTAAAATCTCAAAAATCTCAAAAATATCCCTTGATGGAAGATGACTTCACAAATCCAAAATCTCCAAAAAATCTCCAAAATCTCCCTTGAAGGATAAAAATGTGAATTAATCTTCTAATGTTGATATCGAAAAAATGAAAAAATAAACACATATTTATATGCATATGTAATTATAAAAAACATAATATTAAGCTGATCGACCAAGGGTTTGAGTGGACGTCGGCCAAGGATTCAATCAAACCACCTTGACCAACCTTTTTTAATATTATTTTAAAGGATTTTGAGTGAACCTCCATTTGCTCAAACCCCCATTCGACCCTTTTTCCCCCCTTCTCCTCCTCTTCTACCAAATCTCTACAAAATTTTGCCTCTCAAAGCTCAAGTTGAGGATGAAAATGGACGATACTTCACACACCCAACTAGATGATGGTAGTCCTCAAAATGAGCTATCCATCAAATATAATTGTAATATGTTTTGGTTTTATTATGTATTTTTTTTAGTTTGACATAAATTTTTATTGAAAATCAAGTTCTATGTTCTGCAATGCGGAAAAATAGCAGATTATTAAATTTTTTTTGAAAAATATCAGTGCACTAGATATTGATGTCCCTGATCCAACAAAAAAATGAATTTCAATACATACAAAAAAGTTATGTTTTAAAAAGTAAATCATGTCTAAATTGTAACTAGTTTGACTTTGGAACTTAATTAAGAAAAAAATATTCAATGAAATGCTATGAAACCAATTCCATGCAATAGATATCGTAGTTACAAATCTAAATTAAAAAAAAAAAAAAATTATCCTTCATAGAAAAAAGGTTATGTGTTAGCAAGTAGTGTCACTCTTTAAAAATGGTGTTTACTATTAAAAACTACTTTTCAAAGGAGATGGAAAAAGAAGTGCAATATGATTCCAAAAATTTTGAAAAATTATATTTAGAATCTACAAAAAAATGTCACAAATCACTAGCTTGTAGCCTCTTCAAATTCCTCACAATTTAGCCGCTATAGGTGCCCAAAAGTGAAGATTAGTTAAAAAATTTAGTTCAATGTCCAGTTTGGCCAAAAATTGTAAACCAGTATTGTGGGATCACCCTTTTGAGAACACACTTTATGCAAGCATCCTAAGAGAAAATATTGTTGTCAAGAGCATTGGAGAGGAGATTTATTAGTCATTTGTTGTTGCATTCAATATCTTATCATGATGTCAAGATTTATGTGTGTTTAATCATGTTTTTGGAGCTAACATTGTGATGTAGGTTTCAAGTTTCAAGCAAGCATTCAAGCATCAAGTTCCATCATTAATCAATTCATTTCAAGCAAGATCTATTCCTTGGAGTGATGTGTTAGACTTCAGTCCTCCAAAGACATCCATTAAAGGATTTGGTGAGTTTCAACAAGCTAGTTTTCATTCATCATTCCTTCCATTTATGATTTCATTTCATTATCAAGGTTTAATTACCAAGCTAGGGTTTGACCAATGAAAACCCTTATCCACTAAAAACAAAGATTTTTCTCATCTCTTTATGTTTGTAGATTTTTAGGTGAAGAAGGATTGAAATTGGATCAAAAGTGCAATTTTGCAAAGTTGCCAAATTTGTCATCAAAGTTGTCAAGACACAAAAACTCACCTATAGGTTTTATTTTCAGCTTTCTGACAATCAAACTTGGGTGAAGCAGAATCTTAGATCCTCGATCTGAGAGCTGCAAAAATAATTTTCAAAGATCTGTATAGAGACCCATTTCTCCTAGGTGAATATGTCCTTCAACAAAACCTGAAACCTACTTTTTGGAGCTAGGTATTGTAAGAGAGGGGGACCAACCATGTCAAGGCTCCAGGTCACAAAGAGTCGAGAGCGGAGGGCTGCCCTAACTTACCTCACTCTAAAAGGTGTTTTGAGACAAGAATCAAGAATGATGAGGACTATAATGTACTTATATCACTTTAAAAATCCCAAACTTAGGTTTGGGGTAGGCAAGTTGGTTTTTAGAGTCAATACTACATCTCAAACAACTCTCTATTCAAGGACGATAGTGCAGTTTTGGGATGACAGTGTGATGTGCTCGCATATCTCGGGCACATTGGTGTCTATACAATCAAAAAATAGTGCACACAGTACAAACTGCCTAAAAACCAACTAACATCCTAGGTAGTTGGTTTCAATAGGAAAATCAGAATAATAAAGTAGGAGAGATAAAGATGAAGATGATAAAGTAGGTAGATAAAAGCTAGGGTGATAAAGATAATCTCACAAAAGTGCCTATTTGCCAGCTAGGTCCACACATACCTTCACCTACACACAACCAAGAAGGGGAAAATTGTTGGGGCTATATAGGGGCCTTCCATAATTAGATCCCCGTTTTGGTGTTTCCACCTCCACAAACAGCTAGAAAGCAACAAAGTAGAATATGAGATAAAGGAAAGAAAAGAGAGCAATACACACTACAAAACAATACAATGCTACTCAATCAAATCACAAAGGAGAGGAGTGAAACGTTACCACCTCCATCGAAAATCTCACTAGCCAATGGAGGAGAATATGGACTTGGCAAAGGCACCACAACCACAACTTCAATGGAAGGAGGTCTCGCAAGACTCCAAGTCCACACTTCAATGGCTTACTTCACACTTGCTATGTGGAATTGATGGAGTGTTACTGTTGTTGCAATGGAGTGTTGAAAATACTGCTTGAGAGTGAAGGAAATGTTAAGATATGGCTTGAGAATGTGTGTAGATTGTAAGAGAGATGGCTAGAAGATGAAATGAAGTGAGAATGAATTAATTTGAGGGAAGAATAAGGAATTTTTTAGGTCAGTTGATCAAAGAGGGACATTACAAATTGACCCCAATCAGGAGTGTAACACCTCTACCAACTTTAGATGTAGGAAGGTAGTTGGGTGATGTGGAATTTTGCCTTCGGATTTGATTTTCTAAGGGGAGGCTATGCAAAAGGGGAATTTGTGTAAGGGGTGCAAATTTTCTCCTATACAGGTACATACCATCATAACCTTCTTATATCTACTAGTTAGTGGTTGTTTCTGCTAGTGTTATCATAATACTTTGTGTCTCATAGGTTTTATTTTTAATGTACTTTTATTCTTCTCCTAAAATTGTTGTTCGGTCATTTTTTTCATAAGGAAGTTAGGGAAACATAACTTGTCCAAACCTAGGGTTGACTCACCTTGAGGGTTGCAATTCAATTCTAATCATTTGTGGTAGTATCCCTCTTCCTAATGAACATGGAAAAGGTGGATTTATGATTAGTTGGACACCCCCTGATGCTTTTTGGCATAGATCCCTCAATTTTAGGTCTCCTATCCATCTTCCCCCTTTCCCTATGTTTTAGTTACTATATTTTTTTCCATGCATAACAACTCCCCATTCCCTTCAACATAGGTTTAATTTTATTGCTACCTAAATTCAACAAAAAATTGTACCATGTTAATTTGGGGAGAGTTATCCCTAGTAGGAGGAAGGAAATATTTAGGATGTACCTTAACCAAAGTCATTTGACTCTAATTAGAAGTGATTTTCCTAGGATTCTAGTGGAGAAAGAAAAACATTATTAGCCTACATATCTCTAATCATTAAACAATTTTCCTTAGTTGAGCTAGAGATCCCTTCACCTAGGCTAACTTGGACTACACCCATACTCATACATTTATTTTCCTTTAGGGATAGGGATTCCAAATTTCTAGCCTTTGCCTCTAGAGCAATACTCTTACCATCTTATTTCCTAGTTTTCTTTTCTTTTTTCTTTTTTTTCTTTTTCATTGACAAGGTAGGAGTGACTTTAGTAGTATGTGAAGCATACTTCTCATCATCTTTTAGTAATTATAGTGATTCCCATTCAAAGGAGTAATACCCATAAATAATAGAGGGAGACTTTATATTTTTAATTTTCCCACATGGAGAAATATAAGAATTAGTTTCATGAACTTAGGGAAAATATTAGAGAGGGTACCTAATTTTTGGAAAAAATGATAGTAATAATAATAATTTTCTACTGGATGGGTTGCATCCAATGATGAAACTTGGAAACTATGGTAATAAAGTTGGGTAGGGTTTTTACAACTTCAACATTCACATATAATTTAGAATTAATCGACCTAAGTTCTTATTTTTTGAAACATTATCAATGACAAGAAATAGACCAAACATATAACCTATAGTTCTTAAAGCCTTCTCATACCAATATTCAAGGGGAAGCCTTGGGAATAAAATCGAAGTGGGGACAACAACATAAAGGTCACCTAAGGGGTCAAATCTATCACTTACAAAGTGATATATTATTTTACATATAGATCTAGGAGCCTTCATCCATCACTTCAAGAAGATATTTTATCAAGAAATGAAAAAGAAACATCCCACTTGACAAGAGACACACCTCAAAAATGCCTTTAAATTTCTAGTCACTATCCATTTCCTTAAAAAATCATATTGGGTTTGAAAGAGAAAAAGTTACCTACAAGGGTGCTTCCCATTTGAGAGACAATCCTTTCCATAGTAGCATCAACTATCTTCATGGTATAATCATTTACCTCAAAACCTAAGGTCAAGGTAGTAGGGTTTTCAAGGATACTCATGTGCTTAGAAGGAATTATTAGGGAGAGAGGAAAATTGGATCAAATTTCCAAGGGAGATTGACGACTAACAACAACACAAGGTAGACCATGCTGAGCATGACACTAAAGGATGGGGAGGCCTCATGTGCCCCTAGCCTTGGGAAATACATTCCTATCTAAACCAATTCAAAATGGAAACTAGGGTTTGAGAGGGTTGTAGGGTTGATTTTAATTATAGGTTTATGTGACTAAAGGAAGAATCAATGTGCTTTTAGATATATACTAGTGAAAATAAGTACCATGAATTAAAAGCATAAAATACTTGTAATCATTTTATTTTATGGTAATGCCATGAGTGTTGTTTTTGTTGTAGTTGTGTGCTATAAGTAGAAGAATAATTGAACAATTTCTTTTCCATGAGAATCTTGGGTTCGCATATGGTGATTTGTATAGAAAAATTTCAATGAATTTTGATATGTAATTTAGTTTGGTACATATTCTCCTCTAATATTAAGGATGGATTTTATTATACCATGGTATATCTTGGATCAGCCAACTATGGGATTACTGGCATGATATAGTTTCTTATTAGTAGTTCTACTAGTTGAAGATTGATAATCTTATCATATGAAGTAAATCATGGCATCTTAGGGAGTTATTAGAGTTTGTATTTTTATTGCACATGTAGTGGGAGCATTGGCCATGATTTGGATATAATATGATATATGAATGCAATGATCATTTTTCCTTGGAGAGACACTCCTAGATGTTGACATGATGTAGTTGAATTTTAGCATGAGATAATTAGTTGTGCACCTTTTTTTGCTATTCAAATTTAAGATTAGATATCTTGTGGGTGTTGGAGATCAAATGTTGGAATGATTAGTTTCTTGACATGTTTTCCAAATATGATTCAAGAGCCTAAACCTATGACTTGATGTGAGTTCAAATGGATCTATTGAGGAGGTCTACTTAGTACAAAATGATTTAATATTATAGCCTACCTAGTTTTTTTATGTTAACGAGTCTATTATTATGTGAATGCCAATCATAAGGACTTTTTTGAGAAGTACATGGAATGGTTTTGTTATAATTTTTATTGTAATGAGACTTGAGCCATGGAGTAAGGTTTGAGGATATGTTTGAAATTAAATGGCATGGTTATTGTTTATGGTCATCCTCCTTAGATGTAGGAATTGATATTTTGGTATTTGTCTTTTAATGTTTGATGTAGTGGTCACCTTGTTTCTTTGTGCTCTAGTGTATTATACTATTGCAGTTATATTTGATTTGCTATGAAGTGTTTAGCTGTGTACATATTATTCTTTTGAGACTATTAATTTTCAGGAAATGTACTATTATGCATTGGTGGACTATAGATCTATAATGGGATTCTAGGAATACAAATTGTTATTCATGGTTATATTGGTTATATATATGTAGTCTTTTGGAGATGAGACTATGACTATTTTTCCTTGGAGCTCCGAGCTTTATGGTTTTGTAAGTGGATTATGTTAGCATGAGATGACTTAGCCAATATTTATGGACTTGGATATGTAAAATCTTATTACCAATATTTCAAATAAAACTTCATGATCCATCATAAGGGTATGATATCTAGAGAAAAGAAATTTGAGATGATTGATCATGGATTTTGTTTCAAAATATTGGTGATAAAAAACCTATAGAGTCAAATCCAAAAATATTGGTTAAATAACATTATGGACTATGAAAATTTTATGATTTTTATGAGATTGCTTATTATGCATCTATTGATTTTAGACACGTGAATGCAAGATGACTTGTTTGGTAAGCTTTTTTTAAACAATCATGGTATATGCTTTAACAATATAAATATCAAGGTACACTGTATTAGGATTAGGTGTGTTACCTACCTTATAAGTCTTCGTTGAATAATGTTGTAATCCAAAATAGGATATTATTATTGCATACACCATTTTTGTGTGTATCTTTGAAGATCATGAAATGGGTGAAATGAAACATTGATGTGAGAGTTGGTGGAATGTGTAGAGCATAAATATCAAATTACACCTTATTAGGATTAGGTGTGTTATCTACCTTGTAAATCTTGGTTAAATAATGATGTAATAAAAAATAAGATTACCTTATTATAAATATCATTTTCTATGTGTATCTCCAAAGATCATGGAATAGGTAAAATGAAATACCCATGTGGGAGTTATCAAAACATGTAGAGTGAAATATTCTTCGAGACACTTGGTAGCATTGGTTATAAGGGCATAATATTAGGGGTTACTTTGTGAGGCATTAGACACTTGGAATATGCATGGAAGTGGTGTAAGAGAAACATATAATAGGGAATTATGTTGTAATGCAATGATTTTAGATGTTACATGTTTGACATGGGATATTTGAAAAGTTAACCTATTTTTTCTTTTAGATTGGAAAGTAACCTTATTTTGTCCTACAATAAGTTGTTTTATTTTATCTAGAATGAGATGTCCACTTTTAGAAGGAAGTTTATTGAAGCCTCTAAAATACTCTTTGTAACTCTCGCACATACCATGAAGTCTCTTTTCATATTGACCACTTAGCTCATGGTTTCGAGTTCATAGATTTCTAATACCATTTTCCTTTAACTATTTAATTAACAATTTATACTGATACATTATTAATCTCATTTTCATATTGACCATTTAATTCATAGTGTTTTTGTTGGAATGCTAAAATATCTCCTCCAAGTCAAGAACAATGTGAGCAATGAAGGAGTTTAGTTTCTTCTTATCCCCAGCCGTAATATTAGAATTTTAGAGTTATGCTTTATTCACTATTTCTTTTCATATGGGCAATAGGTAGGTCTTCAAAATTAGTCAAATTCTAACTAAGAAGACAAATGCTAAATACGTACTACTTCTCAAGCTTGAAATTTGACCCTTAAAATTAATTGTTTATTATAAATTTAAGAAATTCATTGCCTAGTGTAGGCACATTCTCAATCCAAATCAATAAAATAGAAAATAGGTGAGAAATTTACATTTTGTATATTTTATTTGTCTTTAATATAATGATGATTATTGAATAATTTAATTTGGTATGAAAATACATAAATAATTTAATTTTGATTTGATTTTAGTTTCACATATTTTAAGAATTTATATATGCTTCAGTAGTTAGTATTTCATCTTTTATGTGACTTTTATAGTATGGAAATGAGTTTGGTTCATTCTTTATTGACATAGATTTCATCCTTGAATTTTTTATTTTACAAATTAGGTACATGTTCCGCTTTTCTAATTAGGGGAAGGATATAGTAGTTAAGCATGTTCAAATACTTGTTATAGCATTTGTTGATTTAATGCCCAATATTTTTAATAGTATTGTACCAATAGTTGTGACTTTAAAGTTGTTAGTGTTGATGATGAGTACCCATAATTGAATGAAATGTATTCATTAAATCTAAAAAGCAACAAATCATATGATGCCACATCAACACATTAATAAAACATGACTTAGTGCACAACTATTAGTCTAACTTTTTTTGGGCCTTTTTGGACACCTCAGCAAAATGCATGTTGATGTGGCATCATATTTGACGATGTGGCCTTGAAATATTAGTTATAAGAAGGGGACTTGCTAAATAGTCTGCTGTAAAAAATTGGGAGTGATTTGAAATTTCCAATTAGGATTTTGAGAAGCATGAAGTTAGGGTACTCAACTACTCGGTCCTCTCTCCTAGTATCTGTGTTTCAACTAAAGATTAAAATGTTTCAAATTGCATGCTAGGGTGTTATATGAAAGAGCACATTTTATTTTTTTATGATCATCTAGGATTTTTTTCTAAGATGTAGCATTAGAGTGCAATTACATATTGCTTCATTATAAGAGCATAGTATTAGCATGGCATTGACATTGTAGGGATACAAAATGATTATATACTATCTTTGTTCATTGTACTAAATTATTAAAATTATTATAAGGTTTGACTAGAGGACACCAATGTTGATCTTAGCTTGGAAAGTTCCTTAATGATGTTTATCAGAACCAAACCTTTTTAGATGCAAGTTCCATAGATCAAGGCAATCACATAATTGAAATAAATTTTAGTGTAGTCAAGATTTGTAGGAATAAAGATCATTTCTACATGCACCCAAGTGCACTAGAACATTAGACAACAATTTTATTAGTCCTAAGGTAATCATTTTATAAGTTTTAATTTTTTGAGATATTAGCAATAAGCAACCATAGGAATTTTATTGGGGTCACCCTAACATCATTTGTATCCATCACCACTACCTCATCTTGCATATCATCATTGGTGAGGGTGTGCTCTACAAAAGGAGGTCTCTTGATCTCACCCTCTTCTACGATATTCTCTCTATCTTTTAGTAGATAGGACATGTTGGTGTCTCCTTCTAGACCCACTTGACCTATGACATGATAAACTAATAGAAAAAAATTGCATGATTATCTATGTTTGACCCTTGTACCAGTAGGTCCTTTGGATCTTGGCCAACATCCATGCATCTACAATCCATCCTACCATCTATTTGTATGGTATCCATACAATCTAAATCTTTACCAACCAATTGAAGGTCTAACTCCATTTGACTAGCATAACCCTTTGCCACTAAACCTAGTTGGTACCTCATGCGCATGAGCCTATGATAGATATTTATTTATCATTAAAGATAACCCCATTGACTATATAATTCATATGTGCATTCCATCAATACATACCCATCTAATCAAATAAATCATGATATGCAAAATATTCTAGCATGTACTAGCCCTAATTGAATGTTATCTAATGTGTTAATGTTGCCATGATGCAATGTAGTAATCAATCATGTAGATAGTTGTCTTATCCATCTACCATGACCATTGTAGTTTTGTATTTATGATCCTCAACATAGTTCCCTCTATACCTAATGTATATTGTGAGGGTCATGCACCAAGTGTTCTAAGAAAATAAGTCTATCATCCCCCTTTAGTTGTGTTGGCCTAGTCTTTAGTATGCGTAAAATTTTCATAGATGAGTGCAATAGTGCATTGTGTAAATCATATTAGGTGCCTTAGTTTTCAATTCATATCCTCATGATTTTCTATATCATTAGGGTTTTCATTATAATATTTTCTTCTTTACATGTCATTTATTGAAGATGGTTTCTTTTATGTCTTACAGATCTATCTTTCTTTGAGCATATTATCATGTGCCCTAATATTAATTTTCCTCTAATAGTGGCCAATTAATGAGCCCTATTAAATTATAGGATAACCTTTGGTAGACTCAATTATTTATTTTTAGTTATTGTTGAGGGTTAATTTATGTTATTTTGGGTTTTTTGGTATGCCTATATGTTTTTGAGTCCCATCTATTCTTGACAAATTCATGTTGTTTTTTTAGTTTAATCTCTAATAGTGATTTCATAGTGGGTAAGAAAACTCTATACATTTTCCATTCCATTCACAACATTTAAATCGCATGGTGAAAAAATTCATAGTTTAATTGTACATGCATGCTTGATGCACATTATCTATTTGTGTATTAGCTTATATTAGTTGATTTCTACATTAGTTAAAGAATGTACACTATTTCTTACCTTTATTGCTATTACCTAGGCTAGCCTCCACTACCACTTACTTCTTACCCCCTATCACTTAGGCCTTGGTTTTACCCTTAGTTTTACCCACTTTCCCTTTCCACTACTTGCATTATTTTATTGGGCCCAATCTTGTACATTTAATGGTAGCACACAATGGACAATCTTCTTCCATGCTAATTTACTTGGGCTATTGTGTGTTATCTATTATATCCATTCCCCCACTCCACTACCATCAAATATAATTGGATGTGATTGTAACTAATATTTTTTTTCTAGTAATTATTACACTTCAAATATATCTTGCACTTTTCTTCTATGTGGAATGTTCCTATTGCCCTTGTTGAATCCCATTCTTGCATACTTTAAAGTAATAAATTTTCTAATTTTGATATTTGTATATATTTCCTTGGTCTTACTTTACTTTCCATTGATAATTGATTAGATATTTCCTTTAATGGGCCCCTTTATGAATTTTTTTCTTGTTGGTGTGTTTTGCCTCCCCTTTCATGAACCTAAATTACAAAAATGTCATAAAATTATAAGTATGAGGGTGCTTGGATCAATTTCTATACTTGGGTGAGTTTTCCCCTATCTCAATAATTTTTCCTCAAGTTTACCATTCCCTAAACTCCCACATTGTTGTTCTTATTAGAGTTTCAAACTTTCCTTTCTTATTATGCCTTTCCTTCAACCCGCAATTCCAAAAACCTCCCTTTTTCCTCTTTTCTATCTTTAGTGCAATCTCAATCCTTTTTTTACATGTATACTAGTCATCATTTTTTTCATATTCTCCAATTCCCCACATATCTATTTTTATTATCTCCAACTTTCTTTAAATTTATGTTTTAGCTTGGCATCTTTAGGTATGTAATTAAACTTGTTGCATAAGAAATGACCCCAAAGTTTGATCCTTGGTGCACCCCTACTTGTAATGAACACTCCAACCTTTGTAGTGTGAATATTAGTGATTCTACCATAGATCCCTCCTTCAGGAAAACCACTTTGATGGCACCTTGGATAAGTACCATGGTTAAAACCTAGAATTAGGCATGATGTGTACTAGTTCCATTTCCACCATCTATTAGGATACCATATCCTATCTACCATTGCTCTTATCTTCCCATATCATAATAAACTAACAACCTTCCAACCATCCATGATAAACCTACCATGGCTTGTATTTCTCATTTCTTAGTGTCACCCATCATCTCCTCCATCATCTCCCACCCTTCTCCATTCTTTTCCCTACATTAGATGTGAAAGTTACACCTAAATTATGTGAAGGATTTAGCCTTGTATTTACTTAGTATTCAAACACATTGGTCTTCATGCCCCATGTATTTGTGTCCATATTCACACATCCCTTCATCTATAATAAAAAAATTCCCAATCACATCATATCACCCTAACCTATCCCATCTCATCCCAAATCCCATCCATAATAATCTTTTGAACTCCTCATACTTGTACTTAAAAAATTCAAAGACTACATGAAAACATCAATCCTTATTGCAATCACATCATAAGACTATTTTTGTGACATTAATAAGTCATTATACCATTTTTCCTATCATCTTCCAATCAGTTCTTGGTTATCCATAGTATTTCCAAGTTGAATCCAATCATCAATGCCCTTTATGACCCCTGAGTTTGACATAATCCAATAATCATCATTATCATATCTTTGGAAAGAGATATATTGGTTGCATGACATGTTTAGCAATGCATCTTTTATTTTGATTTATCTTTTGACCGATGACTATACCTACTTATGCCACAAGTAGATCTATCTATATCTTGGTTTGTTTTGACTAGTGTATAGTAGGATGCCATCTTTATCTTATTTATCATGTTTGACTTGTTTGAGTGTCAATTCCATGCAAATGTTACCTTGTCACCTTGGTTTCTCATACCTTGGTACATAATCACTCTATTATAATAAAATTCCCATTCCTTTTCACCCCCTTCCATCCCTTTCATCTTCAAATTCCCCTTTCTTTTCATTCTTTTCTATCCCCTTTCATCTTCCATTTCATTTGCTTCTTGATCCTTATCATCATCATTCCCTTCCATTTTGAGATCAAACCTATTTTCTATTAACCCACATGTCCTCTCAAGGGGGCATCCCAATCCTAATATTTCCTTCATCCTTTCTCCCATCCTTCTAATGATTGAGGCATCATGCCACTAGTACTTATACCTTCCTATCCACTATGTTTTATTCTTCTTTATACAATGACATTATCACAATGTCATATCAAAGGGGCACAAAATGTAGACACCTAAAATCTGACCTTTCCCAATCACACCTAATTTTAGCCTTATCCTAAGTCATTAATTAAATGAATATTTATTTTTATTTAAATATTTACATTCCTTTCCCCACTTTATCTTAAAAATTTAACTAAATAAATATTCATAATTTATTTAATTATTTTTCCCCTCAAATGATCACATTAATTAAATAAATATTTTATTTATTTAATTAATTCCACTTTATCCATTATCCTTGTCCATTTAATCATAGCCCTTTATCTTGTTCACATGGATCATAATATAAATTTTCCATCATGTATCAAGCGTCCCCTTCACATGTCTAACTAACTCCTTGTCTAGATTCATTGAATCTAGATACCCTTCCAAAATTCAAACTATATTTCAATCTTATCCATTCATTTCATTCCCACCTCTTAATCCTAGCAATCCACATATGGATTTTTGTCCTTATACCAATCTTAAATCTATATCCTATCCCTCATGTGACACTTGTCACATTACTAAATATTTGAGCCTAACCCTAATCTTCATTCAATCTCAACCATTCATCTTCAACCTTTTTTAGCCATTGATTTTCCCTCTTTAAGAATCTATATCTAGAGGCGCTCATCCTTCTTCCTTGTCTCTAAGCTTATTATCATACCCTTATGCTATCATTTTGCTATCTCATTTATAATCATACTATAATGTCCCTAAAATATAATTTTAACAAATACCAATTTTTAGATGGAATTCAAACAAAAAAAATAGGCACAATAGATATTACTCTAAAATATGATGAGAACTCTAGAATGCATGTATACTATATTGACTACAATTCAAAACAATGACCCGAAATGATTTTCTAAATCACCACAGATCAAATAACAATAGTACTAACTTCCTAGAGAATCCTTGAATCTTATATGCAATCCATGAATGAGAATTCCCTCAAGAACCAAATGGGTTTCATCCTCTGATCCTAGTGAACACTGAGTTTTTGTCCAATGAACACTATTCTTATGGGCTTTCATCCATAGAATGAAATAGAACACAAGTGTCCCAAACTTATAAGAAAATGGCATAATAATTTGATGCCTTTATATGAATTAGTTTCCCTACATTTATATTCTAACATTCCTATTTAAGGAACAAGTTTGCCCTAAGCGTAATTGGCTCCAAAGCCCAAAATTTAAATTCCTAGCACACTACATCAGGCCGACCTTAAGGCCAGTGTAGTTTCCTTGGGAATAAGTATGCCATATTATGGACCCATCCAAACTCTTTCCTTTCCCTTTATAGCTTCCTATAACTTTACCATTACTGTCACATGATCCTACGATGTCTTATCCTCCAAGCCTATAGGAGTGGGTGCCAATTGACTAGCATAGTGTCTTCTATTAGCAATATATTTTTGCTACCCAATCCTCCCTTCTTGATTTTTAGATATGATGTGCAAGTGCCATCATAGGTGCTACATTCCAAAATTCACACCCAAACATAATCCTATGGAGGAATGTAGAGGTATTCTTGGAATTGACTCTATCTTGGCACAATGAACTTAAGCACATGATCTTCTAATGGCATAATATCTTTCTGATAGATGATATTTTCCCACAAGCTCTAAATATGTTGGGGGGCCTTTATTATAGGTGCTACATCCCAAAATACATATTGAGATGAGATCCTATGGAGGAATGGGGTAGAATTCATGGGTTCCACTCTACAACTCTCTTTTTGGAGAAAGGGATATGACAAATCCTCTCTTCCCAAAATTTCTTGTCCTCAAGCAATGCAAATTTGGATGCTCTAGGATTTTAGGTCCTTCCCAAGTAGCATCTTCAATTGGAAAATCCTTCCAATGAACAAGATACTTAGTTATATTCATGTTCCTTAGATTTTTGACCCTAGTATCCATCACAACTTCTAGAATAAGGATGAGTTTCACTTCACCATAAATGGGTGATAACTCATCATCAGGAGGTATATTCAACCCAAAAAGCTTCTTCAGACATGAAACATAGATGACATTATGGATTTTTCTATTTGTTGTAAGTTCTACTTCATAAGAAACTTCTCCAATCTTCCAAATTATCTTATATGGTCCATATAACTTAGGATTGAGCTTCTCTACTCCACCTTTCTTGATAGAAGACTATCTATAGGGCTGAAACATTATAAGTACCATATCTCCCACCTCAAATTATCTTTCTATGTGTTTCCTATGTGCATACATCTTTTCCTAACTCTAGGAAACTTGTAGATGATCCTTGAGAGTTCTCAAGATGTCTTTACTTTGATTAATGAAATCACTTGCTTTCGAGACTGTACTATTTGTGAGGACCAATTTTGTAAAGTTTAATGCATCATATCCATAGAGGGATATTAATGGAAACATACCAATGGAAATGTGATGAGTTGTGTTGTAAAAATATTCTCCCAAATACAACCATTTGATCTAGGTCACCTGTTCACTGTCATTGAGAATGCTCTTAGGTAACCCATGCAACTAGAAAACTTCCTTGAAGAAAAATTATATAACTTGTGGAGCTTTGTAGTCATTGGAGATAGAAAATAAATGAGCATACTTGGTCAATCTATCCACTATAACATATATGTAGTCCTTTCCTTGTGCTTTGGGTAATCCTGTGATGAAATCCATGGAGATAATCTCCCATTTGTGCTCTAGAATGGGAATAGGTTATATTAATCTAGCTGAAAACTCTTGTCCCCCTTTGTTTTTCCAGCATGTGACATATTCCTAGATGTGTGAGAGAACATCCTCCTTAAGGCCCTTCTAGGTGAACCTTTCCCTAATCTTCTAGTAAGTTTTTTAGAATCTAGGGTGCCATACTATTGGTGCATTATGATAAGCCTCCATTATCTTCTCCTTCACCTTAGATACTAGTGTTAAAAAGGTGCAAGACAACTAAGAAAGGGGGGATGAATCAACTTTGTCACATACATTCAAATTCAAAACTCCAACACTTATCAATCCCACAACCACACTATTTTGTTATTAAGTATGAACATGGAACAAAAATAATGTTAGAAAGTAAAATCAACACAATAAACACTAGAATTTTACATGGAAAACCCAATGAAGGAAAAACCACGGTGAGGATTAACTCACAATATAAAGTAGTTTCAAAATTGAATATATAAGGCTCACTGCCCTGAATAGGACTCACTGTATGAATACAAAAGATCACTGCTTACAAGGGAGGCTCACTTCCTACAAAAATATTCACTAAACAAAAATTGGGCTTCACAATCAAAATGAGCTGAGAATACTACACCTAACAAATGTTGATGTAGTTCTGGTGATGCTCAATAGACTGGCTTGACACGCTTCATCATTTTCATTCTTCTTCACTTTCACATTTACTACTGCTTCATCGATCACACACACTATCTATCTTAAAAAACTATCCAACACACACATATATATACTTGATCTATTCACAAGAATCAATTATGTTAGCCTAATTAGATGCATCTCCTCCTTACTTTCTAAAAATACCAACTTGTCGGCTTCAAGTATTCACAAAATCTTCCCAAATGGAAATTCAAACGCTTAATATGCTACATCATGTTAGCATAGACATAAGATAGGTTGCACATATATCTGCATAAAAAAATTAATTCACCATATCACAACTAACTCAAGAAGTCGACTAGAAATAGACTTCATTACAGTTTGCAATCAACAGAATAATGCCAATACACCATATGAGCACATGAGCACATGAAATTATAAACATAAATGCCTTCAACAACCATTTCCCAAAAATGCAAGCAGTAATTGTCAACTATGGAGGATTGCAGACTAGAATACTAGAGAGTACAACTTGAATACCAGTTTAGATACCAAACCAAAATGCCAAATCAAGCACTAACTTATACTTGCAACCACAACATGGTGAAATCAATGACAATAGAAAACTGTAGAGATGATCATTCTTATTCATTCTTGTAACAATTTCCCCCTTTTTCATTTGACAACACGTGCTAGAAGAAACTTTCCTCCAATCTCTCCCAACTTTCCAAATATCTCCCCCTTTGACATCAATGGAAAAGGGCGACCAAAATATGTAAACATGGAAACATCAAAATTGCAAAAAATTCTAATTCTTCCAAAATATTCTAGCCATCCAAAATAAATTTCAAGCATTCAACCTTTCAATTCAAATTTTCTTCACCTTGTTCAAATTTCCTTTTTCACTTTCTTTTCTTCTTTCCAAAACAAATAAAACAATAGAAATTGAACATTCAGAATTCAAGTAAAATGGAATTCTTCACCTCAAACACCTTCTTGTATCTTTCTTTGATAACTGGATATAACTTCTTCTAGTTAAATGTAGTTGAATCCATTCTTGTGTAGATTCTTTCTAATAGAGCCAATAGTGTAAAAGAAGATAACCAGTATGAGTAACATCTCTCACAATCGTCTGCATCAATAAGTATTCTGGAAAGATGGTCTAATCGGACCTCAACAATCTCCTTAAGGAGCCAAGAAGTTTTCACCATATAATCTCTTTGTTTATGTACAACAGTCAGCTCAACCTGCAATTCACCAACTCTCAACCTTTGTTTACCTTCTGTCTTAAAAGATATCCAAGTTCTTTCTGATGATATTTACCTTAGATTCAATTGCTTCAATCCTACTTCTAAAATTGTCTACCACAACAGGCCACCAAAAATAATATTTGTAAATATCTAATATTTCTTTGATGCATTTCTTCATTTCCAAGATGAGTTCAGATAATCTCTACTTAGCTTTAGTACATCTCTTTTCAACCAAGGCTTCAAACTTGCATCCTTTTGGACCTTCAAGCAACATTCTTTCATCAACAATCTCAACCAAATTTTTTGGTAAGGAGTCAGAAACAACTAATACATCAATACCTTTTCAAAGTAGATACTCTACTAGAGCATCATCAATTTTGAGTTTGTTAATAGGAGAGGCTGCATTCCATATCTCACCAATCCTCTTCATCTTTCCTTTAACCAACATAGATTGGATGTCATCTGGATCAGAAGATTTAGATCCAAGCAAAGATTCTTCAATGATGTTCTTAGTTATAACTTTCTTTTCTTTGATTCCGGAGGGGAATCACTAATGACAGTTTCCAATTCTCTTTTAATTGAGGATGAACCCACTTCAAACTGACTTGGCACACACATACTAGAGGATAATTTTTTTATTAAGGATGTGAAATATGATTTTCACAAACTTACATTATCTGCCAGTGCTTCCAAGTATTTGTAGACTTGTTTCCCAATAGGAATACTAGATTCCCACACCATATTTTCTTTTCCTAGTAGGGAGCTCAAAAAGTAAAAGACCAAGCACATAAGCAAAGATCCAAACCGAAAGGGATAACCCTTAACCACTGAAATTTAGACATTCTCAACCAATTTTTCAAGTAAAAGGCTACACAAATCAAACTACCTATTTTCCTTAACCATCATATGCGCAATATAAACAAAACTAGCTGATGTTGAGCCTTCACGGTTTCTAAAATAGATTTTGTAAGAAACACCATACACCACATACCTTGCAGCCAAATCCACAAGAGTGTTTATCAATAGAGCTCGAGGGTCTTTATTAATGCGAGTAAGTTCTTCCACATCTTTGTAATTCATAGTTTTCTTTCCAAGAAGATCCCTAATGCAGCATAAGCTAGTAATTGCTTCCTTCATGATTAGGTAGGGTTTGTTTAACAAATTTTTTTCATTCTTGAAATGATTCAACAAGAACAAGATAAACTCTTTATCAACAAACCAAGGAAATTCTCCCCACAAATCCATACCTAGGGTTTTTATGCTCTGTAATTCATTTTCATTCAACCTTAGTTCCATTTCCTTCATTTTTCTATGATCAAATCCTTCCAATGCTACTCCTTTCATCTTCAGTGGAATGTCGCCACTCAATCCTTTGTCCATTGTCATGCTTAACACATTAATATTCAATTGAAACTTCTTCTCCCCCTTTTTTTGTAGACAAAATGATAATTCTTGAATATTTGTAATGGTTTCTTCAAATTTCTTCAGAAATTCTTCAAATCACTTCGAGATCACTCAAAATCACTTTTCAAACTCTTTATATGCTCAATTGATAAAAAATACGTATAAATTTCACCTTATACACCATCGATTTTCCCTAAAATTCATTAAATGTGGAAAACTTCAAAAAGTTGCTAAAAACATTCTTCCTAAAATAGAAAACCCTAATTCAATTCACAAATTATCATGTCAACATGTTTTCTTCTAGTTCCTTTTCCAAAACCTCTGATTCATCATTCTTCACAGTCCATCCTCATGCCAACCTCTGACAAACCATTCATTAGGGGTTTTTTATAATTTTCTAATAATGCTCCCCCTAAGACCATGCTAGGTCTAATTCCCAGAGGAATTTTCTATACCAGATGAGGGCACAGACACATCAGCAGTTTTAGGTTCTTCTACTTCTTTCTTCTTCCATATCTTATTCATTTCTTACTTCATCTCTTATTTTTCAATCTTTACTAGATCATTTTTCTCTACCAAAGCATACTTCTTTCACTTCTTACTTTTGCATAGTTTGCTACAGTTTCTAGGGTTTTGAACAAAATCATGTAAAAATAGGCATTTCCACGATAGAAAAATTATATAGCTTTGTGGAATGGGACTTTTAGATGTGTTCTTTCATATTTTATTAGTTGTAGGGCAGGGTGATAGTTTTGGATGAGATTTAACACATGCCCTAGTCTAGCAAGTTTGATTGCTAGGCTTGAATTTACTGGTTTTTTCTTGGGACAACAGAAAATTTGAGTTATCTGATGAATATAAAGGAAGAATTGTGACTTATGTGACTAGATGGTATTGTTGGTGAAGAATTTCAAGTTGTGCTAGAAGGATTTTTAGTACCTTCTTTGGAAAAGAGGCCTAATTTGGCCTAGAAACAACATTGTAGGTCAGTTTTGAGTGAAATTTTCCAAAACAACTTATAGCAACAGGTTGATATGTTGAATGGGAGAAAATGGGTCTCTGAAAGTGTTGGAATTAAGTCCCTAAATGACCTTCTCTAAAAGATATAAGAGAATAAGTTGGTTTGTTGACCTACAAGTAAGTTGGTGTGATTGTGAAGGAAGTAACCCTAGATAGGGTTTGCAAGCTTTAAAACTAGTTGAACCTAGTTAGTTGAAGCATATATCACCTTTCTCTACATCAGGTGGTATTAGAGCTTAGGCTAAGGTCATTTGCAAGAAGTTTGGGATTTGGAAGAAGAAAAGTTCTAAGGCAAGGTATTGGAGATGCCTCCAAAAGGTAATTTAGTTGTTGTTGCTAGGGAGTTGAGATCCCTAAGAGAGTCTCAAGAAGCCATGGCAGCTAGGATGGAAGCACTAGAGAAGAGAGCTAGGAGAAATAAAGGTCTTACAGAGGAGAGTGACTCTAAAGATGTGGAAGAGGGTGAAGATGAGAACACCCCAAAAGGATCCCAAGGATAGATGGATCTAGAAGAGAGGAAATTTCTACAAGTGCTTAAGGATGTGAAGGGAGAGACACAAGATGTGAAGATGGAGCTACCTATGTATGGTAAAAAATTAGACACTGAAGAAGTGATTGAATGTATAGATGCCTTAGATAATTATTTTGACTTCAAAGAGATAGTGGAAGATAAGAAGGTCAAGTTTTCCAAAACCAAGTTGAAGGGACCAACACTAACATGGTGGAATTACATCGAAGAGGAGAGGACAAAGATGGGTAAGTTCAAGATCAATTCTTGGGACAAGATGGTAGCAAAGGTAAAGAGAAAATTCTTACCTGTTGATTATGAGATACAAGTGTTTAGGAGACTACAAAATTTAGAGCAAAAAGAGTTGGATGTGTTAGCCTATACTGAAGAGTTTCACAAGCTTAGCATAAGGCCAGGCCACATTGAAAATGAAAAGGAGAAAGTTGCTAGATACTTGAATGGTTTGAGGTCTACAATTCAAGATGAAATCAACCTTGCCACTCCTAGGACCTTCGAGGAGTGCTTTCAAATGGCCATTAAGGTTGAAGAGAAGATAAAGAGGAGGTAAGAAAAGCAATCAAGGGGTAGAGGAAAGATTTTTAGGGGAAAAGGTAACCCTAGTGGAAGAGGTTCATAAAGAGGGCCAAATGAACAAAGCACAAGTCAAGAGTCTAGTGGTGAAACAAGAGAAAATTTCAGAGGAAGAAGGCCAGGAGATAGGGGCTGATTTAATAGACAAGGAAAGGGGTCTAATACCTTCTCTAGAAGGTGTTATAAATGTAACCAATATTTCCATCCTACTTGGAAGTTCCTAGACAAATATAGTACAAGTTCTCCTAGAGGAGAAAGGAGGACACAACTAGTTCAATAGGAGGATGAAGAAAATGTCAACTCACCTTTTTTCTTGCTACACCAGAAGTAGGAGAGGCTTTGATGATTAGGAGAATACTAATTAAAGTTCCAACCACCAAGGAACCTCCTCAAAGGAAAGCCTTGTTCCAGACAACATGTAAATCTCAAGGAAAGGTATACAAAATTATAATTCATTCCAGTTCAACAAATAGCATAGTGTCTTTAGAAATGGTAGAGAAGCTCAAAATGTAAAGAATACCTTATTGAAATACCTATAAGGTCTCATGGCTCAATAAGGGGCAGAAAGTACTTGTGAATGAGTAGGTTTGGGTGGAGTTTACCATAGGACCATACAAAGAAAAAATTCTTTGTGATATTGTTTCAATGGATGTATGCCACCTACTCCTTGGGAGTCCTTGGCAGTTTGACTGAAAGGCTAAGCATGATGGATATAAGAATGCGTATGTAATAATGAAAGATGGTGTGTCATATACCATGTCACCTTTACAAGAAGAGTATAGTATAGTTCATGAAGGTCCTAGTGTAATGGTTGTCAAAGAAAAGGTGTTCTTGAAAGACCTAGAGAAGGAAGAAGTTGGTTTTGCAATTGTAGGAAAGCAAATCTCCAATGCTATAGAAAATCAAGTGGAGATTCCAAGTGAAGTGCATGTATTGTTAGACAAGTATGAACACATTGGAACAAGAGAATTTCCAAGTGCATTGCCTCCTATTAGAGATGCGATTCATCACATTGACTTGATATCGGGTGCAAGTCTTCCAAACAAGGCAGCATATAAGATGACCCATCAACAAAATGAGGAGATCAAAAAACAAATTTAGGAGTTGTTAGATAAAGGGATGATAAGGGAGAGCTTAAGTCCATGTGCTATTCCAACAGTATTGTCACCTAAGAAGGATGGAGATTGGAGACTTTGCACAGACTCAAGAGTAATAAACAAGATCACCATTAGGTACAAGTTCCCTATACCCTAGATGGAGGAGTTGATGGATAGTTTGGTTGGTGCTAGGTACTTCTCAAAGATTGAAAAAGTGGATATCATCGGATCAGAATAAGGGAAGGTGATGAGTGGAAGACCTCCTTTAAGACCAATGAAGGCTTATATGAATGGCTAGTGATGCCATTTGGATTGTCAAATTCCCCAAGTACATTCATGAGGCTGATGAATGAGGTGTTGAAGAACTTCATAGGCAGATTTGTGGATGTATACTTGGATGAAATCCATTTGTACAATAAGACAAGATAAGATCACTTGTAACACCTTGATAAGGTCTTGAATAGGCTCAATGAGGAGAAGTTAATGATCAATCTCAAGAAGTGTGAGTTTATGAAGAAGGGACTTGTCTACCTTAGGTTTGTGATATCAGAGGGGACTTTGAGGATGGATCCTACAAAGGTTGAATCCATACTCAGTTGGAAAACACCTACTTTAGTTGGAGAAGTTAGGATCTTTCATGGACTAGCCAGCTTCTATAGAAAGTTCATCAAGAACTTTAGCCACATATGTGCACCAATGATTGACACTATTAAGGGGGCGAAGAAGAACAAGTTTTGATGGATTTCATATGCAAAAAAGAGATTTGAATACTTGAAGTCAAAAGTGGCACAAATTCCCATCCTCACACTCCCTGATTTTGACAAAGTGTTCATTGTGGAATGTGATGCAAGCGGGTCTGCTATAGGGGCAGTTTTGAGCCAAGATGGGAAATTGGTTGCCTTTTTCAGTGAGAAACTAAATGATTCCAAAAATAAGTACTCCACTTATGACCTTGAACTTTATGCCATGGTACATTCTCTCAAAAAATGGAGACATTATCTCTTTCCAAAGGAGTTTTTTGTGTTTACAAATAACCATGCATTAAGTTACTTGAATACTCAAGACAAGTTGAATCAGAGGCACATGAAGTAGATGGAATACTTGTAGGCCTATACCCTTTCAATCAAGCACAAGAAATAAAAAGAAAACAAGGTTGTTGATGCCCTAAGCAGAAGGTCTATGATGTTACAAGAGGTACAAATTCAAAGCATTGGGATAGATTCCCTAAAAGGTATGTATGAGCATGATGATGACTTTAAAGATGCCTATGCTGTTTGTAGTCAGTTTCAAGATAGTTTTCATAGTGAATATGTAGATTTTTTGTTGCAAAATGGTTTTTTATTCAAAGGGGCTCAGTTGTGTGTACCTAAGTGCTCCATGAGGGAAATTTTGATAAGGGGAAAACTTTGTGGAAGCTTGAGTGGGAATTTTGGGTTTGATAAAACTTTGGAGCAGGTTAAGAGGTTATATTATTGGCCTAGGATGCATGTTGATGTCAAAAGGTTTGTAGAAGGGTGTGGAATTTGTCAAAGAGCCAAAGGGACAAGCTCTAATGCAATTTTGTATCAGCCTTTACCTATTCCTAACCATCCATGGAATTCAATAAGCATGGAATTTGTTTTGGGTCTACCTAAAACACAAGGGGGGATGATAGTGTTTATGTGGTTGTAGATAGATTCAATAAGATGGCCCATTTCATTGCATGTAGAAGTAATAATGATGTATCTCATATAGTTGGTCTATTTTTCAAAGAAATTGTGAGGATTCATGGGTTGCCCTTGAGTATTGTGTCTAATAGAGACTCAAAGTTTATAGATCATTTTTGGAGGACCTTGTGGAAAAAGTTGGGTACTAATTTGCAATTCAGTTCAGCATAGCATCCACAAATGGATGGCCAAACTGAGGTTATTAATAGGTCTCTTGGAAACTTGTTGAGATATCTAGCTAGGGAGCATGGTGAGTCATGAGACATTGTACTTCCTCAAGCAAAGTATGCATACAATGACTCCATAAATAGAAGTCTAGGAAGAAGTCCTTTTGAAGTGGTCTATGGGATGAGTCCAAAGGGTATTTATGAACTTAGAGATCTGAGAGACATGGAGAAAAGGAGTTCAGTAAGGGAGGACTTTTCCATTGCCATGAAATATATTCATGAGCAGGTCAAGGAGAACTTGAGAAAGAGTGTGGAGAAGTATAAGGTGAAGGAAGATTTGAAAGAATAGTTGTTTAGTACAAGTTTGGTGATTTGGTGCTTGCAAATATTAGGAAAGAAAGACTTCCAAAAGGAAAATACACTAAGCTGATGATGAAGAAGATTGGCCATTGCAGGATAGTGCACAAGTTTGGTCAGAATGCTTATGAAATTGAGCTACCTCTAGGAGTTGTCATTTCACCCATTTTCAATGTTGCTGATTTGTATCCTTTTAAAGGTATTGTGAATGCAGGTGATGCTGTAGGTACTGCAAATGTTTAAGATGATGAATGGGTCAAGGATTTACATCCTATTCAACCAATAAATCTTGAAGGCATAGTAGATACAAGTGAGGTCAAAATAACTAGGAAGAATGTGTATAATGAGTACTTGGTTAAATAGAAATATCTACCAATTGAAGATGCTTAGTGGATGACTGAAGATGATATCAAACAACATGGTACCTCAGTCCAAGAACTCATTTCATCAAGAGGATGAAATCATTTCCTCCCTCATTGAATGGTGCAAGAGCACCCTTGCAAATTTTGGTTTGTATGTAAAATTTGGAGTCTAGGATAGGGTTGAGTCATTCCATGATGTAATAAGTCCAATTTGACCAATTTGTGATGTAAATGAAGTCATATAGGGTCCTAGTGGGGTTGTGTTCAAAAGTTGTCAATAATGTAGCAACTTTGCAAAATTTGCACTTTGCATATTTTGTCATTTTGGTGGTTAGTTGGAAGATGAACAGTCATATTTTCAAATGTTAGTTGGATACCATTGGTATATCATGTAAAACATGATATAAGGCCTCGGAAATCATCAATATAGGTTGGTTGCTTGAAGATTTGGAGAAATAAAGCACTGTTACTCTATTTTTGTGTTCTTTCACACTTTCAGACTTTGTATGGCTCTGTAAAGTGATATAATAATGTGAAATCAATGTGAAGTGGTGTGTCTCTATATTATCTCTCATTTGAATCCATTTGGAGTGATTTTCATTCAAATTTGCAAGAGATAAAGCCAATTTTCTGAAGGTTTCATAGTTTGCTAGGGTTTCTAGGGTTTTGAACAAAATCATGTCAAAATAGGCCATTCCACTATAGGAAAATTCTATAGTTTGGTAATGGGACTTTTATAGATTTTATTTCATATTTTCTTAGTTTTAGGGTAGGTTGATAGTGTTGGACAAGATTTAGCACATGCCCTAGTCTAGCAATTTGATTGCTAGGCTTGAATTTATTGGCTTTTGCTTGGGACGACAAAAAATTTGAGTGATCTAATGAATGTAAAGGAAAATTTGTGACTTATGTGATTGTTTGGTACTTTTGGTGAAGAATTTCAAGTTGTGCTAGAAGTATTTTGAGTACCTCCTTTGGAAGAGGCCTAATTTGGCTTAGAAACAACATTGCAGGTCTGTTTTGAGTGAAATGTTCCAAAACAACCTATAGGAATAGGTTGATATTTGAATGGGAGAAAAAAGGGTCTCTAAAAGTGTTGGAATTAAGTTTCTAAATGACCTTCTCTAAAATATATAAGAGAAGAAGTGGGTTTGTTGACCTACAAGCAAGTTGGTGTGATTGTGAAGAAAGTAACCCTAGATAGGGTTTGCAAGCTTGAAAACTAGTTGAACCTGGTTAGTTGAAGCATATATCACCTTAATTTGCATCACCTACATTTTTTTCCTTGTGATCATATTTATTACAAGAAAAAAAATACCATTGAAAGAGGGATACCTTTGTGCATTAGGTTGTCTCATAGGCTGTCTCCTTGTAAACTTTCTTTTATGCTTCCCTTTGTCCTAAATATTTTGATTGTCCTTAGAAATTTCTCCTGCATCATTTCCCAAGCCAAATTTTTCTTTACTTGTTTTTTTTCCAACAAGTATTTATCCAAGCTTATCAGAGCTAGACCTGAAATTACTCTCACAGAGTTTTGCCTTTTCTAGTTCTACTCTCAAGTTTACTACCTCATGTTCAAGTTTAGAGCATTCATTAGACTTATTCTATACCATTGTATTCAGACATTCTTCAATTCACTTCTTTTCTTCTACTATCACTTTCAGTCCAATTATCTCTTGTTTCAGCTACTCACTCACTTCTTTGTGTCTTTCCTTGAATTTCTTTAATTGTTCTTTTAGCTTCTAGACACATTCATTTGGTTCATCAAGATTCTCTTTCAGATCTCTATTTTCATTTTAAACTTTGTCAAGATCCTTAAGTGCAGTATGGAGTTTTTCTTTATCATCCACTTGATCAACCTTCAAGATCTACATCAAGTGGTTAAGCTCTTCACCAAGGAACCAAAGCTCTAATAACAATTGTTAAAAAGGCGCAAGACAACTAAGAGGAAGGGTGAATCAATTTTCACACACATTCAAATTTAAAACTTCAACACTTATCAATCCCACAACCACACTATTTTGTTATTAATTATGAACATGGAACACAAATAATAGAAAGTAAAATGAACACAATAAACACCATATTTTTACATGGAAAACCCAATGAGGAAAAACCATGGTGAGGATTAACTCACAATATAAAGTAGTTTCAAAACTAAATATATAAGGATCATTGCCAAGGGCTCACTGTCTGAATATAAAATCTCACTACTTACAAGGGAGGCTCATTGCCTACAAAAAGATTCACAAAATAAAAATTGGGCTTCACAGCCAAAATGAACTAAGAATAGTGCACCTAACAAGTGTTGATGTAGTTCTGGTGATGTTCAATAGACTGACTTGACACACTTCATCATTTTTGTTCTTCTTCACTTTTGCATTTACTATTGCTTCATTGATCACACACAGACTATCTGTCTTAAAAATTTGTCCAACACACACACACACACACACACACACACACACACACACACACACACACACACACACACATATATACTTGATCTATTCACAAGCATCAATTAGGTCAGCCTAATTAGATGCACCTCCTTGCTTTATAAAAATGCCAACCTGTCAGCTTCAAGTATTCATAAAATCTTCCCAAATGGAAATTCAAAAAATTAATATGCTACATCATGTTGGCATAGACCTAAAATAGGTCGCACATATATCCATATAACAAAATTAATTCACCATATCACAACTAATTCAAGAAGTCAGCCAGAAATAGACTTCATTGCAAAAATAAATAAACAAGATAATGCCAATATGTCATACAGGCACGAGACTACATGAAATTTTGAACATACATGCCTTCAACAACCATAAATAGTTTCCCAAAACTGCAAGCAGTAACTATCAACTGCAAAGGGTTGCAAACTAGAATACTAGAGAGTACAACTTGAATAACGGTTTAGATACTAGACCAAAATACCAGATTAGGCACTGAATTATACTTGCAACCACAACATGGTGACATCAATGACAACACAAAGCTATAGAGATGATCATTCTTCTTTGTTCTTCCAACAACTAGAACTAGAAATACCCTAATTTTGAACAATTTCAAGCCTTCCTCCAACATATACTAGTCATCCTTCTCTACACCTTCCCAAACACAAGTAGCAAAAGGATCCTTAGCATACTCCTCCATGATGGAATCCTTCCAATCATTTAATGTGATGGACACATGAAAAAGTGCAAGTCTTCTAGAGATTACATCTACCACAATATTCTTCTTTCCCTTGATATTTTCAATATCAAAATCATATTCCTAAAGTTTTTTGACCCATTTTTGTTGTCTATCATTCAGATTTCTTTTGTCTTAGGAAGAATTTCAGGATATTATGGTTTGTCTTGACCACAAATCTTCTACATACTATGTATTTGTAGAAGTTATCCAATGCATGCATTACAACTAACATCTCCATATCATATATGAGATATCCTTTTTCAAGGTCTCTCAATTTCCTACTTTCAAATGATATGGGGTGTCCCCTCTAAGAGAGAACAACACCAATCCATTCACTGGAAGCATCACATTCTACAAAAAATGGAAGTGAAAAATCAGGAATTGCAAGAACCAAACAAGAGCTCATTACCTCTTTCAATTTTTCAAAGGACCTTTGTGCTTCTGCTATCCATTCAAAGGCTTCAACCTTAGTCAAATTTGTGAGAGGTGCCATAGACTAAGAGAATCCTCAGAAAAATATTCAGTAATAGCTACAAATTCCAAACAACCCTCTCATGTGAGACAAGTTTGTAGGAGGTGGCCAGTCTAGAATGGCTTGGATCTTCTATTGATCAACTTGAACTTCTTTAACATTTATGGTATGTCCCAGATACAATATCTCTATTGACCCAAACTCACATTTGGATATCTTTGCAAAGAGAGACTATTGTTCTAGAATTCCCAAGATAATATCCAAGTGCTTCAAATGTTCTTCCCATGGTTTTCTATAGATCATAATATCATAAAATAAAACAAACACAAAATCCTCAAGTTCTTACCAAAAAAATGATTCATGCATGATTGGAGAGTTTTTGAAGCATTAGTGAGACCAGAGGGCATAACCAGGAATTCAAGATGTCCATAGTGACAATAGAAAGCAATCTTCTAAACATCTTCTTCTCTCATTCAGATCTTGTGGTATTCGAACCTTAAATAAATTTTTGAGAAGTAAATCACACCATGTAGTTCATCAATCAACTCATTTATCCATTAGATGGAGTACTAGTTCTCAATGGTCTTCTTGTTTAATGCTGAGTAGTCTATGGACATCCGCAAAGTACTACCCTTCTTCTTTACCAACACCACAAAATATGTGAAAGGGCTAGATCTTTTGTCTCATGTATCCCATATCTAGTAGCTCCTTTATTGTTTTATTTATCTCCTTATACATCTAGGGATGTTAGTAAGGAGTGGCCATAACTAGATTTGTTCCTGATTCAAGCTCTATGATATGATGGAAACCTTTATCTAGTGGTAGTCTAGGAGACATGTTACTGAAAACCAAACAATTCCTATCCAAAATATTTTGTATATCAATATGAACTTAACCATTATTACCTTCAAAATATTCCTTTTAAATCACCCAGCAACTAGCAGACTAGACAACTTGGTTTTTTCAGAAGATCCTTTCCATTCTCATGGTTGATACTACTTGCAAACCACCATTCACCATTCCCTTTAGGACCACATCCTTATCATTAGCTTTGAACTTGATCTCCATCATTTGGTAGTTGGTAGTGTACTCACCCAATGAATGTAACCATTGCACCCTCAAAATCACATCTATTTCACCCAAACCAATAAAATAAAAATCATCACAAACCTTATGATCTCCAAATGTTATGTCCAACTACTAGAATTTATCATTGTAGGGTAAGTTATACCCATACACCACAGTGATAGTGAAGCCTTCAAAATTCTCCTCATCTAGCATTTTTCTCCTCACAAGCCCTTCATCAATGAAGTTATGAGTATCTCCTCCATCAATTAGGAAAGTCACTCTTTATCTAGAAAGGAACCCCTAAACCTTGAAATAATGGTTCTATGTGCACATGATAGAGATGATAGAATACCAACACTGTCCTTCTCCTTATCTTCTTCCTCAAGAGGGATGTCTTTCAGATCATGAAAATCTTCAAACCCATCTGAATTTGATTCTTTGTTGGAGATGAATTATATATAGTGGACTTGCCCCTTTCCAAGATGCCTATTCTCGAGACCCATGGCTCTCTACAAGAGAAACAAAGGTTCTTCCTCCTGAGCTCATTCTTGGTATCAACATCACTTTTCATTGGTGTGGTAGGGGGAGCAAGTTTTTGAGCAGTCCATGACTTCTTATGAAAAATCCCCTTTGTCTTATTCCATGTTGAGGGTTTTAATTTTTGCTGAGGAACCAAATTCTCCAAATTAAAACCCTTCACCAAGCCCTTGAGTTTTTTTGGTAAGCATTCTATGAAAATTACTATGAGTCTCTTTTCTAAGATATTAGTTACTGTGACTAATAGCTTTTGGAAATTGGCAACATATTCCTCCACACTTCCTTTCTGCTTGAAGCAAGCCAATTATCTAAAATACTCTTTTAGATCTCATATTTCAAATCTCTCAACTAATCTGCTACAAAATTCATCATAAGATTTTGTAGTGTAGTAAAATGCATACCCTTGCATTTTCACACTTTTTTTGGGCTCGCCTTGCTTTATTTATGCTTCTTTATTGCTTAATTGGTCCTATTTTGTGTCCAAAATACCTATGAATGACATATTTTCTTGGTTAATCCCGGTATTATCCAATGCATAAATGATAATTTAATGACTCATTGGTGTGTCTCTAATTTTTGGGTCGAGACTAAAATTCCACCTAGGGCATCTTAGTCCCCCAAGGCTCTCGGCACCCTGATTTTGGAATCTTTGGATTGGGACCCTTTTTGGTGTCCATGCCCTAAGTTTTTAGGACTTGGGACTAAGATGTCACCTAGGCCATCCTAGTCCTTCTTGAGTCATTTTTCGGGATTTAATTTCAAATTCTGGTGAGATTTAGCCTCCTTTATTTAATGAATTCATATGTCAGCTTGGTGTGATATAATTTTAGGATATTAAGAATAGATAATTATAAATACAAGGTTCTTCATTCATTTCAATCCAATTCTTTTGTGAGATCTTTTACCATAACATAATTGAGTTCACAAGAGCATTCAAGAGCAAATTCAACAAGAATTTGGAGCCATTTTCAGATTCAAGCATCATATCAAAGAGTTTTCTTGCATCATGTGTGTTGTTGTGCTAACATTTGTGATGTAGGGTATTGATTCAAGAAAAGAAATTCAAGAAAAATCTTTCAAGCATTCAAGATCCATATCCATTGCAGCCATTACACACAAGTTTGTAGACTTTACAAGAGTTTGGTGAGTTGTAGCATTGTATATTGTTCATTCATCATTTCCTTCATTATTTCCATTTCATTTCAAGGTTTAATTACCAACAAGGGGTTTGACCAAGGAAAACCCCCATTCACTAAAAATCAACAAGTGTTTCCCACTTTGCATATTTTTGATTGTAGATCTACGTTGAAAACTTGAAGATCACTTAGAGTGAAAAGTTGCATTATAAAGTTGTCATCTTCAGGGAAACTCACCTACAGGCCATATTTTGAAGTTTCAGAACTTGAGATTGGAAAAGAAGCAAGTGCGTACCTTGGAGCTCTGGATCCTCTTAAGAGTTTTCAAAAATTTATAATGGGACTAATACATCATCTTGGGCATCTTAGTCCTCCCAGGCTCATTTTTCAGAGATTTTTTGAGATCTGGTTTTAAGATCTGAAGACTATATTTTCCCTAAAAAATAGCAATGAGACTAATACATAGTCTTGGGTATCTTAGTCCTCCACAACATATTTTGGAAGCTTTTTGTATTTCTAGAATCCTCACAACATCTTCAAATTTACGAGGTGCGCACATACTATCTCCCTATTGTAAATTTCATCATTTACATTTTTTGATTTAGCTTACATTTCTAGTTTTAGATCATTTTGCATATTACAGTGTGTTTTCAAACATTTTCTTTTCCAAGCATTTGCTTGGTGGTGAACCCCTTAGAACTTAAAGAACCCCTTCCTAGGACCCTCCTAATTGAGAATTGGCTCACCTCATGAGGTTGCTAGTCATTCCAATTAGGACTCTTAGGACATTAGTGAATGGTTGAGTGAGAAAAGTGTGATATCCCTAAAAGGTATCCATTTTTCTATTCATCATTTTGGTAAACCCAATGATTGTTTTTTTCTTTTTTCTGATTTGGAGTCTATGAATTCCTTAGATATAGATAGTATTCATTCTTTCATTGCATCTTGCATCTTGCATTAATGAAATTGCATTTAGGGTTTCCTATATTTGCATTAGTGAAAGTGCATATAGGTTGCATATTTACTTTATTTCATCATCTAATTTCATTGAAAATTTGAAAAGTGAATTGTTCTTCATCTTCATTGCATTAAAAATTGAAAAATTGCATTCAAATATTGCATTTAATTGCTTGTTTCAACTACTTTTTCTTGCACTTATTTGCACATTTTTCTATTTCTGAACATCAGTATATTGCATAGGCAATCTGTAAACGCTGTTGACATTCTAGAATTCAATTTTTTTCTACAAAAAGCCTCTGCTAGGAATAAAATGACCTTCCTATCATCTTAGTCCCTCTCAGGATTTATTCTTCAAAAGTATCTCTCTATTTTTTGTTGTCTATTTTAGCCTTTGGAACTTCAAAATCTCACCAGGAGGACCAAGATGCCCTTCCTAGCATCTTAGTCCCTATTGAATTTGATTCTCCAAGATTGTCTTGATAACCTTGACGCTAATGCATCCTTCTATCCCTCCATGAAACAACCAAATCCTCCCACAATACCACCCCTTGAGATGTTTGGTTACTTACATCCTGAAACCGAAGCGAAAGTTGAACCTAAGTTCCCTATAATAGGTGAGCCTAGTTCCTCTAAACAAGAAAAAACTCAACCCTTTTATGATAACAAAGTAACAAACACTCCAATCAACCTAGAAGAAACATATGGAAAAGTATTCACCATCTCGAGAAAACAAGGATGTGACACAAGAAGTGAACATGAAATTCATCAACTCTTAGAGAAAAAACCAACCGATGAAAACACAAAAGGATTAGGGTACCAAGATCCCTCTTATAATGAAAAGCCTCCTAAATAATATCTAAGGCTTTGAAGTGATGGTACGGTGATCTTGGATTCTCCCCCTAACTTGAATGTCCTTCCTAAAGAACAACCAATAGATCATAACAATAACAAGGATAAAGATAGGATAATATCAGGACCTCCAGCCCTAACCCCATCTATAGAAGTTGGTGAATCTAGCAAACAAAAAAGACCATCTAAATTACAAAATTTGTAACCTCTCTATCCACCACTTGAAAATGAAATAAAATTAAAAATACTTCTCAACCAAGGGTAATATTATTACCACCTATGAATCAACTTGTGTTATACCCTAATGATGTAAAAGTTCTACATTGTGCATATCATCGAATCCTTGGACATAGTACTGATGAGTGTCATGCATTAAGAGAAATATTGAGCAAGTATCACTTTGATGGAAATAATTGCTATCCAATGATCACATAGCATATTCTCCACCCCTTTTGTCATGAAATTTAGTTGTAGAATACTCTATTATCACTATTACATGACCCTTCCCATCAACTACCTCTGCCCATTCTTGCCTTGCACTTAGTGGGGACAAGAAGTCATTGGCCTTGTCCTAGTAAGGAATTTGTTGTTGTCCCTTTGGTTTGTTATCTACCTTATGCTTATATATACTGAGATTGGGGAGGCGAATAACTTGCTTTAGGTTGACTCACCTATGCCTTACTATTCCTTTTCATTTTCTTTTTGTTTGATTGCATGTGTGTAACGTGATCCCCCATGATTTTTTTTTGATGTTTCTCTCTCTATGTGCATTCCTATATTTGTACCTTCATTCCTCTATGTGTACCTTCATTCTTCTATATGTCGTATACTTTTCCCTTTTGATTGATCTTTTCTCTTTGCATTTCATTTTTTCATTTCTTGTGTTTTCCTTTTTGGAATGATGCAAGGCATCAAGACATTCATGTTTCCTTCATGTTGACCCAAAATATTTTTCATTATCTTTTCTTTTCCTTTTATTTTCCTTTTCATTTGTCTTGTTTTTTCCTTTTGGAGATGATGCAAGGTGTCGAGACACCCTATGTCACTTCCATGTTGACCCAAAAGGCTCTTTATTTTCTTTGTTTTTTCTCTCTTTGTCATCTTCCAGTTTTGTGTATTTGGGGAATGATGACAATTCCAAGATCTTTAGTATCATTGTAGCAAAGAACATACTAACCCCAAATCCATAGATCCCTTATGTGTTTGGTGTTTTCATTTTGGGGGCAACCTCTTTCTTTTCCTTTTCTCTTGCATGATTTATCTTTACTTGGAAACATATGACTTGGCATAAGGCTTTCCAAGTTGGCTCTCATGTCGTCCTTCTTGATTGCATTTTCATTTTTGGCTACTTTAAAGTAATTGCTCATAGCATGGTGTTAGAAATTTCTTTGAAGTGGGGGCATACATTGGCATTATTTTGATTGAATTTTTCATTTTTCATGTTCTTTTATGCAATTTTCTTATTTCATACGACATGTTTTCCTCTTTGTGGTGACATTGGGATCAATGTCCTTTAAGAGTGTGATTTATATTATCATATTATATTCCCCTTAGTGGTGATGCGATGCACTGTATTCCCTAAGTGGTGAATCTTTTATACTTTGATCAGTCCTCTCTTGGAGACATTAGGAACAATTTCCCCTAAGAGTAATACCTCACATGAACCAAGAAATTCCCTCTGAGCATCCCTCTTTCTTGTTTCATTTTTGTATCTTATTAAAGTCATGGAGGTATGGCTTTGATATGGTCCCTTGGGGATCACCTAGTGAACACCTAGCTTCACTAGCCCATGTGATCATGCATTTTTGTACCTTATTAAAGTCATGGAAGTATGGATTTAATATGGTCCCTTCGGGCTCACCTAGTGGACAGCTAGCTCCCACTAGTGCTTTTGAGCATGTGTTTTGTTTTCATAGTGGACAACATGTTCCACTTGTAAAAATTTTGGACAAACATGCTAGACCCGGTCCACCATGTTGGATGGCTAATCGAAACTTGATCCATTGTAGTTTTTCCTTTTTTATTTTCCTTTTTCTTGTCTTTGATGGTGTATGTTTGCGATTTGGTTATGGCTTCATATATCACCAACAAGCATGTTTCTTTGTGCTTATGTTGGTTTTTCCATATGATCTTGATCCTGGGGGCTTGGCCACCCTCTTGATTATTGTCATCCTATCTTGCTAACATTTGTACATTTGAACCCCTCTTTATTGTGTGGTTGGTTGTACTTTAGTGTGAGATTGAAGCAAGTTCATTCTCTCACTAAAGTGGGGGCTAAATGTAGTGTAGTCAAATGCATACCCTTGCATTTTCACACTTGTTTGGGCCCACCTTGCTTTATTTATGCTTCTTTATTTCTTAATTGGTCATATTTTGTGTCCAAAAGCCCTATGAATGACATATTTTTCTAGTTAATCTCGACATTCTCCAATGCATAAATGATAATTTAATGACTCCATCGGTGTGTCCTTGATTTTTGGGTCATGACTAAAACACCACCTAGGGCATCTTAGTCCCCCAAGGCTCTCGGGACCCTGATTTTGGCATCTCTGAATTGGGCACCTTTATGGTGTTTGTGCCCAAAGTTCTTAGGAATTGGCACTAAGATGCCACCTAGGGTGTCTTAGCCCTCCTTGAGTCATTTTTGAGATTTAATTTCAAATTCTGGTGGGATTTAGCCTCCTTTATTTAATGAATTCATATGTTGGCTTGGTGTGATATAATTTTAGGATATTAAGAATAGATAAGTATAAATACAAGGTTCTTCATTCATTTCAATCCATGTCTTTTGTGAGATCTTTTATCATAGCATAATTGAGTTCACAAGAGAATTCAAGAGTAGATTCATCAAGCATTTAGAGCCATTTTCAGATTCAAGCATCATATCAAAGAGTTTTCTTGCATCATGTGTGTTGTTGTGCTAAAATTTTTGATGTTTGGTATTGATTCAAGCAAAGCAATTCAAGCAAGATCTTTCAAGCATTCAAGATCCATATCCATTGCAGCCATTGCACAAAAGTTTGTGAACTTTACAAGGGTTTGGTGAGTTGTAGCATTGCATGTTGTTCATTCATCATTTCCTTCATTATTTCCATTTCATTTCAAGGTTTAATTACCAAGGGGTTTGACCACTTGGGAAAACCCCCATTCACTAACAAACAAGTAGTTTTTCCCACTTTTCATATTTGTGATTGCAAATCTAGGTTGAAGACTTGAAGATCACTTGGAGTGAAAAGTTGCAAAAGTTGAAAAGTTTCATTATAAAGTTGTCATCTTCACAGAAACTCACCTACAGGCCATATTCAAGAGTTTCAAAAACTAAGATCTGAAGGGAAGCAAGTGCAGACCTTGGAGCTCAAGATCTTGTTCAGAGTTTCAAAAATTCAGAATGAGACTAATACACCATCTTGGGCATCTTAGTCCTCCCAAGCTCATTTTTTAGAGATTTTCTAAGATCCAGTTTTGAGATTCGAAGACTCCGTATTTTCCCTAAAAAATAGCAGCGAGACTAATACGCCATCTTGGGCATCTTAGTCCTCCACAACATATTTTGGCAGCTTCTTTGCATTTCTAGAATCCTCATAGCTCATCTCCATATTTCCCAAGTGCACACATACTATCTCCCTATTGCATAATTTCATCATTTACATTTCTCATTTAGCTTACATTTCTAGTTTTAGATCATTTTTCATATCACAATGTGTTTTCAAACATTTTATTTTCCAAGTATTTGCTTGGTGGTGAACCCATTAGAACTTAAAGAAACCCTTCCTATGACCCTCCTAATTGAGAATTGTCTCACCTCGTGAGGTTGTTAGTGAATCCAATTAAGACTCTTGGGACATTAGTGAATGGTTGAGTGAGAAATGTGTGATATCTCCAAAAGGCATCCATTTTTCTCTTCATCAGATTTGATCAATTTGTGCCCTTGAATGATCAAACCATGGTACCACTAGTCATGAGAAATTCCTTCCAAATTTAAGGTGGAAATTTTTATGGCATCTTCCTCAGATATTGGCTTGAGTGCTAGATATTTATCAATTTTTTGCAACCATGACTTAGTAGTGCTCTTCTAATGTCCATCAAAGGGGGAAATAGATATATTTCCCAATGAGTGCTTTAATGATTTTGGATTGAGGGGTGAATGGTAAGTTCCTCTTTTATTCTTCTTCATTGCCATGAAATATTTCAAAGACATGATCTCCTTGATTGGAGGGTCTAAAGCCCTATATACTCTTCATAAGCTCTTGAGATGTCATCATGGAGAGTAGTTCCTTCCTCTAGTACGTTTTCCACTCTTTGAATGAATTTAGGCTTAAAGGCCTATTTCTAAAGTCCATTATGAAACTTTGGATAGAAATCTCTCTCCTTCACCTTTCCACAACTTGATTCACTGAAGGAACCAGTTCCATTAATACTATCATTCACTTTCCTTGTGTTAATTTACATCCACTGAAACATCTAGCCGAATATGTCGATAAGATGATTTTACACTTGTATCATCTCCTCAAATTTTTCTTTGGATTCATCATCCTCCATTATTTCTCCTTGACCCTCTTTCTTCAATTCTCTCCTCTGAAGTTTGATCTCTCTTTCAATTGGCAACATTAATCATTAGGAAACCCTACAAGCTAGCAGAATCTTGTTCTAATACCATTTTAATGTCCCTAACATATAATTTTAACAAATACCAATTTGTAGATGGAATTTAAACACAATAAATAGGTAAAATAGATATTACTCCAAAATATGATGAGAACTCAAAAATATATGTATAATATATTGACTAAAATTTAGAACAATAATCTGGAATGATTTTCCAAATCACCACAGATCAAATAGAAATAGTAATAACTTCCTACAAAATCCTTGAACCTTAGATGTAATCCTTGAATGAGAATTCCCCTAGGAACCAAAGGGGTTTCATCCTCTAATCCTAGTGAACATTGGGTTTTCATCCACAAAAGGAAATAAAACACAAGTATCCAAAATTTACAATAAAATGACATAATAATTCAATTCCTTTATATGAATTAGTTTCCATACATTTATATGCTAGCATTCCTCTTTAAGGAATAGGTTATCTTTGAGCCCAATTGGCGAAAAATCCCAAAATGTGAACTCCCAACAATAATTTAGGTTGGCCTTAAGGCTAGTGAAGTTTCCTTGGGAATAAGAAGCAATCCTATAGAAAAATCCACATGCTTTCCTTTCCCTTTCTAGCTTCTTAAAAATTCATCGTTATTGCCTCATGATCCCATGATGTTTTATCCTTCAAGCCTGTAGGAGTTGGTCCTAGTTGACTAGCATTGTTGCCTTTTGTTAGCAATATCTTTCCGCTGCCCAATCCTACCTTCTTGAGTTTTGGATATGATGTTCAAGTGCCATAATAGGTGTTATGTTTCAAACCACACATCTAAACATGCTCTTGTAGAGGAATGTGAAGGGATTCCTATAATCGACTCTATCATGACACAATGGGCTGAACTGATGATCTTCTAATGGTGATATATTTTTGGTAGATGATCATTTACAAAAAGCTTTGCATATGTTATGGGTCCTTTATTACAAATGCTATGTCCCAAATCACTAACTGAGATGAGATCCTACAAAGGAATGTGGTAGAATTCCCAAATTCCACTTTGCAACTATCTTTCCAAAGAAAGGGACATGAAACATACCAAGATTATGCTAGTCTATTGAAAAATCTGCATGTACTATAATTATCATAAGAGAAAATCAAATGGAACAAGGAAACACTCCAATTCTACTCATCTAGGGAGGATGAAGGATTCTAGGTGAAGGCATTGTGTTTGTAATATATTATCTTTCATTTTATTTACCTTCAAGCTTGTATTCATCTTCAAGCATATATAATTATATTCCTATAGCTTAGATTTTACTTTTCTCTTTGGTTTTCTACTTTATCATCACACATTAGCCTTTTTATTACACCATTTTAGTTTGTTTAATTATAATTATAATTTATATATTTTTCCATTCCTATTCTCCCTCATTTGGAGGCATTTTGGTTTCCATTTTGGTTAATTTGTACCTTTTCTCCTTTTCTTGTTTATATCTTTTTTTCTACTATCTCTTATTAACTTATCCCTTTCCTTTTCTTGCTCTTTCACTTCATATTTTTCATCCTTGTTATTGAGTTATTTTTTTATAAAATTCATTTACACTTTTTCTTCGCATATGTTTAATTTTTGATCCTCATTATTCACCACATATGATCTCATACGTATGAAATTTACCACATAGATGTCATATAAACATGATACTTACAATTTACTCTTTGAATATTGATTCTCTTATTATCCTATATTGTCATACTATTCTATTAGAGTTTAAATATTGATCTTACATTATTAAATTTTACTCTTAGAGAATAAGATCAACTAAATGCAAGATCATGATAGATCAAACAATGGCAACTAATAATTAGAATTAGATTGATATTTACATAGAAAAGTTGGTAAGAATTTTAGAGAAAATTAGGATTCCCTAAAAAAAATTACTTAGGGTTACCTTGGATATTGGGATGTAATAGTTCTAAGACTTGCCAAAAACTTGACTTATTATCCACAAGTAGTGTTATCCCAAATTTTTTGATAACTTCATCCTTGAAGTCGATGAACTTTTTTAAACTAAATTTTATTAAAATGAAAAGGGTTATAAGAGAAGACCCTAATAATTAAAATAAATATGATTACTTCTCAAATTAAAATTTAATACTTAATAATTATTTATTTTATACATACAATATGTCTTGATTCTTAAGAGATAGATATATTACAAAAACTCGTGACTTTCAAACCATGCATTGCATTTCATATTTGAAAGTTGCATCACACTCTAGGATTCATTTTCTTTAGTTTCATATATTTCAATAAATTTAGGTTGGCCTCAAGTATATGAAAAGTCACTTTTAAAAATAATTATTAATTATTTATCAAAAAATATATAAATGGGTCACATTTGTACATAGTTGATCCCATAATCTAGTGTGTCCCACTTGTGATATATCATGTTTTTTGTATGAAATATATATATTTTTTAAAAATATGATTTAAGCCTAGAGGGGTTCCTTTAAGGGGGTTTAAATGAATAAGGTTATATTGAACCCCCTTAGATAAAACCCCCTTTGATATAGTCTCTTAATATTGAATTGAACCCCTAATAATGTCTACTTTGTGTCTATCAAAATGATAACAAAAAGAAAATTTGAATCACCTTTGGGGAAATAATCGAAGTCATTTGAAATTCCTTTTTGCAAGTACACAAACCTTAGTATTATCTTTCAAATATATATATATATATATATATATATTATATTTTCTAGTACTACAATTTTTTTAACTTTTTAATGAATATAAGTCAATTAGGAAAAATAATGACTTCTAGTCAAGATACTAAGAAAAATAAAAACCAATGTTACAAAAATCTCAAAAAAATGCTTTACCCTTCACATGGATGTTCTTGGCACAATTAAAAATAAAATTTCAATTTCAATTTATGTGCTAGTCCAAAAATATGTTATAGAAAAATATAGGTTTGAAATTTTTAGTAGTACTAATATAAAAATTAATAATAAATAAAATATTTAATTAAAAATTATCAAAATATATTTTTCCCTTGAATTTGGAGTTAATAATATAATTAGAAGAAATAAGAAAAACAATTATTTGTAGTGAAAATTATGCAATATGAAAAATGCTACTTTTTTTTATCAATAAAAGGCATAAGCCTAATTGTATATATATTAATATTTAGAACCAGAAATTACATATATTACTAGAATTATAGTACTGGTTTATAATTTGTATAAATATTTGGACAAATTTTTCATATGGAAATAGTTCCTAGATAATAGGAAGATACGATGCACTTTTTACATTCCAAAATTCACAGATTGATCTTTTCAAAATATAGAGCTTTTACTGATACCATGAATTCAAAATATTGAAATAGATTCATTTCATTCTTCCATATAGTTTTCCTCTATAGATGTATTCAACCAGCTTGCATTCAAATCTAACATATTATCACCTAGACCTTCTTGCAGCTCTACAACATTTCTCCTTGATGGAATTATTCTAGCCAGTGCTACCTATCTATGTCCATGATGAGCTTGGTGAGAAAGTAGAAAAGACACTGCAAAAAATTTCTCCTTTATCATGTTTACCATTTGAAGACCCAATTCTTGTGAATGCATATTGATTGTCCTCTACAAGATCCAAGGATCATCATACCTTAGTCCTTTCTTCATAGCCTCATACACAGTTGTAAATGCATGCTTGTGCCTAAGGTAACATTTAAAAAATATACCTACAACATAACCCTTCCCCTTATCCAAATTATACACTTGGACACACTTCCTAAGTTCATTTTTTGTAGGAAAATTTGGTTGAACTGAGTCATTGAACACAATCTTGAGGGACTCATAAGATTGTAAGAAATCCATAGCATTAGATAAAAATATTGAGAGTAGTTATGACAAAAACAATAACCTAGGGGAGTTAGGCCAAATTATTTCTTCTCTAATTATAGTTTTAATACTGTCAACAAGACTTGGGTACACCATTTGGAAGACTTTAGATAGCTCTAAATCTGTCACTTCACCTGAAAATGGAAGCTCCTACTCTTTCACCTTCATGGGTACTTTGAAGTTTTTTGGCTTGTATTCCATGGTAATTTGACCAACAACTCACTTCAATCCAAGTTATCTAATACAACCACACCTTCCAACTACCAAAATAAAATTACCCTTCCTTGAAATAGAGTAAGCCAAGAATAATATGTAGAGTAGACACAATTTCAGCCACACTGTAGAACATCTATAAGCCTCACATTGACAAAAGATTAGTCAAGAGAATAGTATAGAATTTAGATGCTCAACACTCCAATTCATGCTACACCAAACACATAACCCATTGAAAACCAAAATAATTTCTACAAAGAGAGCACCCAAAACTATGGTTGTTGACGAATAAGAAAAGGCTTTTTAAAGAATGAAGGTTGTACTGAGCACCCGAAACTGCATCATTACCTTGCATTTACATTAAATTCATATAGATAAACACATGAAATTAGGAGATTTCACCTGGATAAGATCTGCACCTAATATTTGGTTTATCACATCATAATTACAGATGAAATTATTGTGTTGTAGTGTATGTGTGTCCTTTACTTACATAAAAGGACTTAGGAAAAATATTTTTTCCTTCAAATTAGGTTAAAATGATGCCTACTATTTTTTTCCAAAAAAATTAGTAGTACATTTTTGAAATATTTGATTTTGACCAAAATGTTTGAAATTATTCAAAATAAAAGTAATCCATAAATTAGATTTAATTTTCTATAACTTTAATTGCTAACTTAATCATATTTTACAAATATACCTTTTGATTTATTATATTAAATAGTCAAGTCTATTTTTAACATTTTCACTTCCACTCAAATGTGTTGTTTGGCCCATCATGCTATTTCACTAACATAGTTACTTATTGAGTTTCTATTTCCTTATAATACTTTCAAAGTTATCATAGTAGATTCAAGACACCATGCCTTCTTATTTAACATCATATGCTTTAATTGTTACATATTTACAATGGTGTACTATGAAAGGAAGAAAGATAAGGGGAAACAACTTCCTACACCAATCTAAGCAAGGGAGATAACACATTTTTTTTAGCAAATAGTCCTTAAACAATTATAATGAAATATACACATATAAATAACATAAATAAATAAAAAATAAGTTGATGCTTTTCTCCTCATATGAAATGAAGATTTTATCATGGAATGTCAAGGGCATTAATGACCTTCACAAAAGGGACCAGATCAAGCATCAAGTTGATGCTTGTGGGGCAGACATTATCTTATTACAGGAGAATAAAATGTCAAAAGAAGTTTTTGAGGCTTCAGTAATGAAATGGGGCAAATGGTCAGCATCTTTTGTGCCAGCTCAAGGGGTGTCGGGAGGTTTAATAACACTATGGAATTTGAAAATAGTGTCAATAGTTATTATGAATGGGGATTGTAACTAGTAGTTAATGAGTGTGCAAAATTTTTATCTCCATTTCAAACTCATTAATGTTAATGGACCAATAGAAACTCAAGATAAAAGGAGGTTATGGGAGATTCTAACAAATGTAATTCAAGGGTTCAACAATGAGAAGGTAGTTTTAGCAAGGGATTTTAATGCAATTATTTCTCTAAATGAAAAGCAATGAGGAATCTGCTCACCACAAAGGACAATGGCAGTTTTTGGAAGTTTCATTTTAGACAATGCACTAAGAGATGTTTTTCCTAAAAAGGGGAGATTCACTTGGACAAATCAGAGGCGAGATTTTTTGCAAATAGCAATACGTTTGGATAGATTTTTGATTTCTCAAAATTGGGCCCTATTTTCATATAGTCTATCTTCACATATTTTTCCATTTGTAAGCTTTGATCATTATGCTATTTTTTTGTCTATAACAACTACAAATGTGGATTCATAACATAAACCTTCTTTTAAATTTGAGAAGATGTGGTTTAGACACCCAATATTCTTACCTTTGCTTAGACAATGGTGGGTAAGTGCACCAAGTCAGATTGGCACCAAAATGTTCAGTTCTATAAAAAATTATAGTTTGTAAAGGGGGAGATCAAGGAGTTGAATGTGCACACTTTTAAAATCATTTTTGTGCAGAAGGAAGAGGTGGAAAATCAATTGGCAGATATTCATGAGCACATAATCCAACATGGTATGGATTTTGTCACTTATGATAAAAAAAAAAATCTAGTAGATATGTGAAGAATTGGGTAAGAGAGGAATTTTATTGGCGCCAAAAGTCAAGAGAATTATGGTTGAGGGAAGGGGATTGAAAGACCAATTTTTTTCATGCATCAGCTCAACAAAAAGAGTTGTAAAAACCATTTTCTCAATCCAAGATGCAATATCAAGAAATAAAATTCTTAATGCAAAGGAAATCAGGGAGGAGGGGGTTAAATTCTTTAAGAATCTCCTGGTACCACAAAATTCTACCTCAGAGCAAGGCAGTCAAGATGAGAAAGATCTATTATCTGCATTATCGAGTCTCATTTCTCATAGAGACAATGTAGAATTGATGAAACTTTTTACTCTATCAAAACTTTAGAAAGTGGTTTTTTCAATGTCTTCATATAAGGCTCCAAGCCTAGATGGTTTTATAGCTCTTTTTTTCCAAAAATGTTGGGATGTAGTGGGTTTTGATTTGTTGATGGCTATAGAGGAATCAAAAAAATCTGGAACAATGTTAAAGCACTTCAATGTTACAAATATTGCTATTTTTCCAAAAGTAAAGGAGCCAAAAACTTTTGCTGATTTTAGGCCTATCTCCTTATGTAATAATATTTATAAAATATTTGGGGTTCACCATGTAGTGCAATGGTAGTTGCAACACTATGTTGATATGGTGGTCATATGTTCGAGTCTCACCAAGAAGGCATTCGCTGATACGGAAGGCTGTGTGAGGAGAAGGCAGGCTAAATGATTTGTGGTGGACTAACGATAGATATACCAGTGGACAGAGGTCATGGCTAAGACACCAGATGAAGGGCATGGTGGAGTCAAGCTAGCGATAAAGAACCAACTAGAAGGAGTATGAAGGATGGAGGACAGGAGACAAAAAGGATGGAGGATGCAAAGGATTTTCAGAGGGTGAAAGGTGCACCAGGAGCATGGGAAGCGCAGGTGGAATGGAAATAAGTAAGCTAGCTGGAGGGTGGACGGGTGGTAGGGGAGACAAGACAGGCATTGAGGTGGAGAGATAAGGGGAGAAGAGGAAGAGAAGGAAAGGAGGTTGTGGGAGGGAGGAGTGGAGAGATAAGGGGAGAAGAGGAGAAGGAAAGGAGGCTGCGGGAGGTAGAAGAGATAAGGGGAATGAAGGATTGTGCTGGGAGGTGGGAAGGATGGAAGCGCAAGTGGGCTGGAAAGAAGTAAGCTAGCTGGAGGGTGGACAGGTGGTAGGGGAGACAAGACAGGCACTGAGGTGGAGAGGTAAGGGGAGAAGAGGAAGAGAAGGAAAGGAGGTTGTGGGAGGGAGGAGTGGAGAGATAAGGGGAGAAGAGGAGAAGGAAAGGAGGCTGTGGGAGGTAGGAGAGATAAGGGGAATGAAGGATTGTGCTGGAAGGTGGGAAGGAGAATGGAGATTGGAGGGGAGAAGAGAAGAGATGATGGGTGTTGACGAAGGAAAAGCTCGAGGAGGAAAGAAAAAATGATACAACTGAATGAGACAAAAATCAGGGATGTAATTGGGGATAGGGTCCCCCATTGTGACCCCACTGGTTCATAGCTCCAGTCAAAAGCTTTCATTGATAATATATATTTATATATATATTTATAAAATATTTACAAAGGCAATTTATCTCAGATTGCAACATTTAATTCCTAAAATCATTTCTTTGGAGCAAGGAGATTTTTTTCTAAGAAGAGAAACTGCAGAAGGTGGATTGGTAGTGCATGAGGTGCTTCACTCTATCAAATTGAACTGCTTGTCTTCATTCATTGTAAAAATTGACATGATGAAAGCTTATGATAGGGTTGACTAGAGTTTCCTTTTAAAAGTTTTATCCAAGTTTGGGTTCTCTAAGAAATGGTGTAAATGGATTCTCTCATGCCTATTAGGTGCACATTTTTCTATTATAGTCAATGGTTTGCCTTCGGGTTTCTTTAGAGAAATGCAAGGTGTAAGACAAGGTGATCCTCTTTCCTCATTCCTTTTCATAATCATGGTTGAGGCATTGAGTAGGGAAATAAAATAAAAACATAGCTAGGGCTTATGGCAAGGTATTAGCATTCCTCAAACTAATATGTTAGTATCACATAACCTCTTTGTAGATGATACTTTATTGTATGGTACAACATCTATTTCGAAATCCAAGCAAATAAAAGGGGTTTTGGATAAGTACTCTTTTCTCTCTGGTCAAAAGATAAATGTGCACAAGTCATAGGTTTATATTTTTAATTCTAAAAGAGCTATTAGAAGGAAGATTGTGTAGATATTGGTATTTCAGAGGTAGATTTACCTTGTAAATATTAGGGAATTCCTTTTTTCATGGGGGTCAATAAGCCAACTTTTTGGGTGAAAGTCATAGAGAGAATAAAAAAGAAAATTTGTGCTTGAAAATATTGTTGGTTGTCCTTTTTAGGACATATTATGTTTATAAAAAGAGTATTAACAACAAGCCCCAACTACTTAATTTTATTCTTAAGGGCTCCTAAATCTATAGTTGATCAAATAGAAAAAATTATAAGGAGCTTCTTATGGAAATGGAATATGGATGATATTAAAAACATTCCTTTAGTCTCTTTGGATAGTATGGCATTGGAGAATCTAAAAGGTGGAGTGGGAATTCATGATATTTCTAAATGAAACATGGCCTTTGGTGGGAAGCTTATTTTGCAAATGTATACCAAACTTGATTTGAAATGGTGTGCATTGATGAGGGTTAAGTACCTAGATAATCAAAATATGGCAAGGATTTTCATAGTCTCTAATCCTCCTCAAGGGTCTGCTATGTGGAATTTCATGATGTCATGCAGGAAAGTAGTTACATAATATATTTCTTAGGAGGTTAACAAGGGTGAGGAAGTCAACTTTTGGGAAGACTCTTGGAATGGGCACCCTCCATTGAAAGTTTATCAAGAATTACATTCAGATATTCCAGTTTTGTCTTAGTTATGGGGAACTAAATTGATTGGCTATGTTAGCTTAATTGATATTTCTTCAAGCAAGGTAAGTTGGCAAGAATTTTCATCTACACAAATAGGAAATGATCAAAAGGAGCTATTACACAAGATTCTAGATGCTAGAGTTATGTTCTTAACATGAAAAGATGATCGTATAATATGGGACCCATCCAAAAATGGATGTTATTCAATCAAGAAAGTATATAAAGCCCTTCTCAATAAAGATGATCAAGTTTAGAAGCACAAATCTCACTCCTTTTGCTGGCACAGTGTGGTTTTACTAAAAGCGGACAATTTTGCGTGGTTGGTGTTGAGAAAAAGAGTACTTACAAGTGATCGTCCTACTAAATTGGGAATTACTGAACCTTTTAATTATGTTTTATGCAACCAAACTTTGGAAAATTTGTACCACTTGTTTTTGCAATGCCTCTTTTCCCAATCTTGTTGGTTATTTATTTTGCAAAAAATGAATTTTCATGCTCCACTTCCTAATTCAATTTGGGACCTTTTTTCTTCTTGGCTAGTGCTTTATAATACCTCCTTTTTTGCATGTATTTGGTGAGTAATCCCAATAGCTGTAGCATGGTCTCTCTAGTGGGAGAGGAATAAATGCATTTTTAGAAAAACCTCATCCTCTAATTAGTTATTCCATGCTATTATAGAAAAGTCAATAATAGAAGCAATAAATGCCTGGGTTCAAGATCACAAGAATGTTGGCTCTCTTTTCTCATCATGGGATAATATCATTCTAAAAAACTGGCAGGGTATTACTTTTCCTTTTAAAGAAAATTTCAAGTAGACTTATAAAGTAAAAATGAATAGGAGTGCAATCAAGTGGTCGCCACCAATGATGGGTTTTTTATAAACTAAATTTTGATGGTGCTTCCAGAGGAAATCTAGGCACTTCAGGAGTAGGAGTTTGTATCAGGGATGCAATGGGCTTTGTGAAAGTAGCTAGATCAATTATTTTACCTCTTGGCACAAATAATATGTTACAATCTTTGGTAGTCCTACATGGTTTGCAGCTTTCAAGACAACTCCAAATCAAGGCAATGCATATCAAAGGAAAATCCTTAATAATTGTAAATGCATGGAGGGAAAAAGAATGCTTTAACTGGTGTATAAAGTATGTCTTACAAAATGTATGGAAGCTCTTAGCTGAATTTGACTCCGATTAGATTTCACACATGTATTGGGAGGGTAATATGCTTGTTGATCACCTAGCCAATATGGGGTGTGATAAGAGAGAGTGAATACCAGGGACAATGATAATAATTTAAAATTCTTCCCATACCTTGTGGAAGTAATAGAGAGAGAAATCATTTCCTAGATTCATTTATAATTCAGAGAAAGGGGTCAAGATTTTTGGCTAATTTTTTTTTTTTCAAAGATTGAGGATGAATGATTATTTTCTAAAGTTGAAGGCTAGCATAAAAGGACTGAATTGCATTGTTGATGTGCTAGTTTAGGTTTAATTTCAATTTTCATTAACAAGGGTTTGATAAAGGTCTTCATTGTCGTCTTCTTCCCTCTATGTCTTGGTTGTGTTTTCTACTTGTTGAACCGAGGGTGGTGTTGTTAGTATCCTTTTCAAAGAATAGTGCATTGGTGTATCTGGTGAGAATAGTTCTTTTCTTGATTGTGCAAAGTAATGAAGGTAGAGCAGTGGAACACCTTGCTAAAATGGAGTATCAACCCAAGAATTACCATGTGCTAGTCGCAGTTCAGGAATGGGAGCTTCCTTTCTCTAGTTGCATTGATAAAGAGGAGATACAACATGTATTTAAGATGCCAAAAGACATTTCACATTAAAAAATCCACCAAAAGAGACTTTGGCCACCCTACTAGCAAGACAACTGAACACACTTGTAGGACAACAAATTCACCACTCCACTACACAAAAAGAAGGAAGGAGAAGTGGTATGGTGGTAGACATTGCATGATTACACACCATAGTTGAAGGAGATATAGGATAACGGTAGTCACTGCACCACCGCATGAATCAAAAGGAAGGATAATTTGTATAGTAGTAGACACCACATGACTGCACACCATAGTTGAAGGAGATGCAAGATAGTGGTAGTCACTGTACCACCACATGAAGTAGGAGGAAGAGATATGGGAATGTGGGGAAGGCTAGGAAGAAATGCAAAGTTGGCATTAAATTTCAACAAATGGTAGCTATCTTGAAAATAATGCCCTGTTAAAGTCGGTTCAAGTCTATGAATTTACCCAAGGTGATGGTTTTATCGGGGGTCTCTTCCTATACCATTATCTGCTAAATAAACAATGATATGTTGACATATATGAGGGCATGGAGTTATAAATCATGAGGGATTCTTCCACTTTTCTAAACATGGCCTTTGCTAGGCATCATTTTAATTTGGGCAGAATAGAATCTGATAAGTTCAAGAAGGTATATCACTCTATTTCTTTTCTAAAAAATCATGAATGTCTTCAAGGCCTTCAGGTTAGTGCAATGCATCTAGCTCAAAGGCTAAATAGGGAGTTGTTCCATGTTCCAGATATAAACATCACAATGTAGTCCCAAACACTTGTAGCTAACCAAGTGCTTGTGGTAGCATAGGAGGTGCAAGAAGAAAATTTGGTTTAGTGTCGTCAGAGGAGAAATTAACTATTCTCATGGTACAAATTTTGGGCTTTTGTTGCAAATGTATCAAGCAAATATATTTGAAAGTCTGTGGGTAGTATTCTACTAGTATAAATTAGATAGTTTAATATAGTCTACTAGTTTTGGGGTGTTTCGATCTACAACTTCTATAGTTTTTGGGAAGTTGGGTAGTTAGAATTATCTGATAATGATCATATCAGCTTCAAAGCTAAGACTAAAGCCATTCATGGCATTTTGTATACATCTTTTACTTATATTATAATATAAATATATAGGCATATATTCCTTTCACCAAAAAAAATAGTAAACAAATAATAAATTAACCATAACACCATACTTACATGGGGAAAACCCTTTCGAGAAAAAAATTCCACCCCAGAACACAATTTTATGTATTATTAGTAAACAATAGGATTACATTACAATCTCAAAACTAAGCTTCTTTTGAAAGTCTTCAAACAATGACAAGATTTTGGAGAAATTTTGGTAAGATAATAATACTTTCAAAAAACCTATAAACTCATACAAATCACTCCAGCATGCTTCATATTTATAGAGAACCAAATTGGATGCCTAGGATTTCCATAAGGCATCATCATATAGTTTTCATACACACAAACCATAACTCTTGGCATGCTTTCACCCACCTTCCATGCCAAGGACCCACTTGACATGCAAGGCATGTAAATGTATGAAAAAAGTCCCACATGACATGAAAAATACTTATCTACATGCAAGGGTACCACTTATCATAAACTTGTCATTCCTAACTCTTGCACCTATCATAATTTTTCAAATGAAATTTATCTATCAAAACCCCATCATAATCAGTCATACTCACTTATAAATGATGACACATTCCATAATTTGTGCCACATAGTGGGGCTCACGAAGTGAGATTCATATCTCCTCAAAATTAGGATGTAGTAACTTTCCATTTAGATTGACACATCATCATGTTGGGTCCCACAAAGTAACTTCTCAAGATGAACACAAAATTAACTACATAGGTATAAAATAGAAAATAAATATTAAAACCAATATTAGGATTGTAAAGGTTGAGACAACCTTATCCCAAAATTCTCTCACTTGTCAAACACCTTTCAATTACTATAAAAAATAAATCAAATACCAAGGGCCTTGAGGCCCATAAACTCCAAACACCATCTGAGCTTCTCTATGATCACAAGGATTTTCAAGGAATCTGCAACATTCATCAAATTGTCAACTTTCTCCAATTTCACCTTTCTGTCTTCCACCATGTCATGGAAAAAATGGATATGAATATAAATATTCTTTATCCTAGCATAGGTCACATTCTTTTCCAAATGTATGACACTTTTAACTATCACAACATATAGTAATAATCCTTGCATCAATCTCAATATTAGAATACAATATACTAAGCCAAATGTATTCCTTACAAGAAGGATTAGCTACCATACACTCTACTTTAGTCATGGAAAAAGTGACTATAGCTTTCCACTTACTCATCCAACTAATAGTAGCACCAAATATTATGAAAACATATCCAATGATGAGTCTTCTATTGTGAATGTCTTTTGCACAATATGAGTCCACATATCCATAAATACAAACTAAATGTTGAGGTCCTATAAGAAACATTAAAAATAGGGAATAACTGAAAGTACCCCACAATATATCTAAAGACTCTATTTGTTGCATTTGAATGTATCCATCCAATATTATCCATAAACCAACTCAAGCCTTCCACTTCTTGGGTAATGTTTTGCCTAGTATAGACCATAACATACATCAAACTATTGACAGCACTCACATACGGTACTTTGGTCTTGTCTTCCATATTAGTAAGATACTTTAGAAAATTTTCCACAAATAACTTTATCCCTTAAAAAATAGGAACAACCAATAGTCTACAAGATACCATGTTGAATCTCTCCAAAACTAAACTTTCACATACTTACTCTAGCCCAACCAAATATTTCTATTGACTCTACCTATTCTAATCTCCATCCTTAGTGTTGGAATCCTACAGTGATCTAACAACTAATCCCTTAAAACTATGATTTAGAGATTGAACATCTAATTTGAATAGCTATTTCAATCATCATGAAGGTACATTTAACTTGTCAACCCAGGGATGTGAACTTGAAATGGGTTAGCACAGTATGTACACTAAGGATCCAAAGTAACCATATTCATTCTACAACTAAGAAAAACATAATGTTGAAGGTAAATTGCTTGGAAAGAAATAACATAAGTGTTGAGCATCAACCAACAACTATACTAAGTTGAAATGCATGATAGAAATGAAAATTTGAGCAGAAAAATAGGGAACTCCTTTGTCTGCTTTGGCTGTAAGAACAGTCACATAATGGAATTCTAGTGGCTAAAAGAATAGACAGTGCTAGATTATTAACTAAGTGTTGAACATGAACTATTAACTAAACTAAAGGATGGAATGCTCACCAAGTGGGCCCCCTTGGATGAGTATCCCTTAAAACTAATGTAAACATATTTTCACAAACTTATAACTTCATTTTATTCATTGGAAAAAATAAATACAATATAGCATCATAACTGTATTGCTTGAAAAACTAAGAATGTAAGTGCATCATCAAATTAAACAACCTCTTTTGAAGGAGCATCTAATTCTTATTTATAGGGAAAGAAGATACTAACTAATCACCTAGCAAGGTGGTCAAATCCAATAGATTAGGAGGACTCAGCTTTAGGGAAAGTATGAAAAGTGGAGAGGTGGTTACGCATGCACAAAATTTAGTCAGACATGCTTGCCTCAATGAAGATTTAGCAAAATAGTAATGCCTATATTCACTCAAAAGATAATTAAGACCATTTAAAAGGAAGTTACAACTTCAATTTGAATGAGGAGTCTCCTGCCATCGAGATTCTTTCCTTCAATCATCTTTGAATGACAACCTTGTTGACCGTTATGGTGAATGACCAGTTGGTAGAATCTCCTTTAATTGTGTAGGCAACTAATTATGTATGCAAAACAATATTAGTATGCACAAAAATTGCATATATGTAACTATCTTAAAGTGACATTCATTAATCCACATGTAAAATCAACACAGATAGTTCATATAGCATGTCAATGTCATTAAAGATTATAAAAATAAGCTTATGCCCAATGTTTATGGTTTTGAGGAAATATTATAAAAATATCAACATCCAAGCATCAAAGTCTATGAAAACTACAACAAATAGACAATAAAATTCTATCAAAATTGAGTCATAAACTAGACTCATCACTCCCCCCAACCTAAGACTTTGTTGGTCCTCCAACATAAGAAGGGTTTCCCCTTTACTTTGTTAATGCCCCGAAGCTTGCAACTGCCAACTGTCCTACATAAGTTTCTATAGTTTTTGAATTATGGTCCCAATAGAACCCTTGCTGTTTTTCCAATCTACTCCATCTATGTCTCTCTGTAGTTATATCATACTGGTAAAACCTGAAATTTGGCATAGGCCACAATAGGATAGGTAGCTGAAAAGTTAGTGGGAGCAAAAATATTTTCTTTGCCCTTCTAATTTGTATATATCTATCAACTCTCTTAAGTGTTGCAGCATAGTTCTACATAGAGTGAGGCTCTTCTTGCTTTAACTCATTAGTTAGGCTATTCCACCTTTGTGACAGGTATCCCATCATAGATTCTCCTTTGGTTTTTTCTACCTCATCATATTCTTTATAAACTTCCTCTCTTTCAAACATGATCTTATCACCATAGCTTGGTCTATAAAGAATTCTATGCCAATCCTTGAAAATGCTCGTTGGATTTCTAGATTCAACCTTGATAGTCAGGGGAGTGTTGAATTCAACTTTCTTATAAGTCCTGAATTATTTTCCCCAACTAATCTCATTTTGTATCCAAGACATGGATACCCTAAATTGAACATCTCCAACATACAATAGTGGATACCAATCATGGTCTTGGGTTACATCATAATTATGCAAATATAATTCACACAACAAATTCTTCATTTTAAGAGGAGTAATTCGATAAGCATTGGAAAATTTAAGAAGAGTCTCAATAGAAGGATTCAAACCTTAAACAATCCTTTCTAGTTTAAAAGAAAGATGATTCTCCTTCAAATATAGGGAATAGACCCTTGGAGGAGTTCTCCATTCTAATATCTGAGGCACTAAGGTTGCCATATTGTCCACTCTCTCCTTTAAAGTAGCAATTTATGCATCGTTATCTTCAATTTCCTCATCTCTCTTTTGAATTTCTTTCTTCAACCTGTGTTTCTCCTCTTTCCATTCTTCTTCCCTCCTCTTATCTCTTTCCATAAATTCATAGCTACCATGTGCATTGAAAAATAAAAGGGCCTATGTATTCCTACCATAATGTTTCCTAGTACTGATGCTTCTCCTCATGTGGCTCCAGCTATAGTGATTCTAATTGTTCAACCAATTCTAGCTGCAGGGGTACTCATTGTTCTCCTAGTTCTGGCTACAAGACCTCTTGCTCCTATTCTTGTTGTAGGAACTCTTGCTCTTGTAGTAAGAGCTCCTGATTTCCTCATACCCTTGACTTCCAACTTGTTCAGCGATGGTAATAAGGCCTGCCAGCTTTACATTTGTTGCTTCCTCAAATATGTCCTTTTCCTCAAAATTTACCTACCCCATTGGGGCCTCTATGTCCTCTTGTGATGTTTTCTAGTCCTAGGGCTTCCCTACATAGACACACCAAAGGATGGCCTAGTTGGTTTGGATTTCCTAAGAGGACTCTCATGCTCTTCTTCAGCTGTAGGGAGAACAGCGTTAGCCTTCTGTTTCTTTGGTACTTTCTTTCATGCAGTTTTCTTTTTAGCTTTTCCTTTCTTTATTTCTGCCTCTTTCTTTTGTGCCCTAGTTCTCAATAAGATTCCAAGAGGAACATCATCATTAGAATCTGAAGAGTAACTTTTGTTGTCTAAATGCTCTGCCTCAAAAGAGCTAATTTCTATGGTTTGTTTAGCTGCAAGAGGGTTTGCACTAGGGCTTGTGCTAGAAGTTGAGGAACCATGAGTAGCTTTAGTTGTGCTCAATCTTCTACTAGCCCTTTGAGGTTGAGGAAAAACCCTAGGTTGCAAATGCTTTGGTCTAATTTGATCAACATTTAAGAATTCTTGCCAAGTGATGTCAGACACATCATGCAGAGACTTTTCAACCAAAAATTTAATTAGACAATGGTGGGAAATGGAATTATCCCTACCTTTTTTGGTCTCAGCTGACATGATTGAGAGAAGGTGGTATAACACATTTGGAACATTCATTCTTCTCCCATTCCTCATATGATTCAAAATTATGAAATGCACAGAGTGTAGATTCGACTGGTGACCTTCGTAGGTAATGTACTTCACAACATGAACAACTACTTGATTCCATGGCTTGAGTAGAGAGGTTCTTTTTGTACCTTTTTTTTCCACACTTAATGGAGGGTCACCAGGTTCTCTAAATTTGACCCTAGCTAACTTGGTGTCTCTGGAAGCAAGGTAATTTTCACTATCAATGAGCAACACTGTAACTTCTATAATTCTTTCTTTAGTAGCCAATACTTCTAGCCCTTTCACTATGGCCTTTCCCTTAGACAATACCTAGTAAAATTCCAATGCAAAATATTCATAAAAATTATTAAGCTTTAGGAAATAGTCTAATCAACCACAATTTTTAAACTCGGTTTGACTAGGTGCATCCTGTAGTAATGCATCATGAACCATGGGTTCATTCTTGATTAACCCACCTCCCATTGTTTAGTTTTTTGCAATCAAACAATTTCTCTACAAATTTTCCCTCCCTATAATCTTTGTTTGAAAACTAAACTTATCCTTCCTACAACACTGCGAAGTTTCAACTATTGGTGTTGTCTAAATTTTACCTTTTTTGGCTTAAGATTATGATAGGATTAATAAAGGAAACAAAGGAGTAATCAATAAAGGCTTATGATCAAGAAAAATGGTGGCAGTTAATATCACCTCACACATGTGAGCCGTAATCTCACTCAGAATTTGAATTGACTCAATTTAAACTTTGTTGAAGTGAGCCAACATGGACAGACACATGGCCATAACATTCACACTTCCCCGCAACCTAAATTTGAGTATGTGTCCTCACTTGTGCAAAAGTTATGACAATTTGATAGGGAAGGGAATAATGACATGCTATGGAGAACATATATATTAATTCACAATAATTAAATGAATGTACTAAAAGACAATTAAGAGATGACAGCTTGATGTTCACTTACATAGATTCTTGGAAGAACTGCCACAAAGATTATGGAGAAAGTACTGGTCACCTTTTGAGAGATTAGTTCAAAAATTAATGAAAGTGGAGTGGAATGAAGTGAAATGATAGAGGAATGATGAAAGATAGAGAAAGGTGGAGATGGATGCATGGATGGGTGAAGAAGTGGACCCCCACAAAAGTGGAAGTTTTTATTATGACAAATTATGTAACTTAGTTAGCCAAAAGGAGGGACACTAGGTCCTCTTCCTTCGACTTTAGGAAGTTTAGGTGTTTCATGCTAAGTGAATTGTTGTAGGAAGTCATCTTTGGAAGTTAGCTTGTGATACAATTTGAGGCGATGACCATTGACAAGTAGCTTAAATTTGACTGGGTGAATAGTAGTGAGTTGGACACCACCATTGGTGAATACTTTAGTAGCCTCATGGTCCTAGTCACCTCCTCTACAAATTTTCCTAAATTATCCTGATACCTTGAGTCGTAGAGAAGGGCCCAATCTCCTGGTTGGAATTTCTTGTCCTTAATGAATTTGTCATGCCACTTGATTCTATGAATCTGCACTACCTCTATATGATGCAAGACTGCCTTCCTCATTTCATCCAATGAATTGAGTTGTATGATTCTATCTCTCTGTGCATCATAGATGTCCATCCCCAATTCTATTGTAGTCTTAAGAGTTTTATGCTCAAATTCAATGGGCATCATAGTTGCCTTTCCATACAACAATTCAAATGGTGTGAAACCTATAGTTGTTTTCTAGGTTATTCTATAGGCCCAGACAACTTTTGGCAGCTTGTTTTCCCAATCCTTCTTATGAGCAATGACCATTTTGGTCAAAATGGCTTCAATTTCCCTATTAGTCACCTCAACTTGGCCATTGGCTTGGGGGTGATAAGGAGTAGATTTCATGTACCTTATGTTGTACTTCTTGACTAGTGCTACAACAAGGGTTGATGTAAATTGAGCCCCCTGGTTAGTCACTATCTCTCTTGGAACCCCATACCTTGGGAAAATCTCCTCATAAAGAAATTTTGCAACATTATTATCTCTTGCATGTTTCATGGCCTTAACTTCTACCCACTTAGTTACATAATCAGTGCATACTAGCATATAAGACTTACCATTGGATGGAGGATCAATGGGTCCTACAAAGTCTAATCCCCACTTGTCAAACAAAGTGATTACTACCTGAAGGTAAAGGGGCATTTCATCATATTTGGTTGGCTTGCCCATCCTTTGGAATCTATCACACTTTCTTGTACATCTCCCTGCATCCTTGTGGAGTGTTGGCCAATAGTATCCTGTATTCAAAATCTTCATTGTTGTCCTCTTGGCTCCAAAACATCCTCCACATGGTTTGTTGCGGCATGCATGCAAAATATCATATGTCTCATCTTCCCTCACACATATCCTCATGACATTGTTAGTATAAAACAAACATCCTTCAATCCATGAAAAAGGAAATGATTTTTCAATGAGCACCCTTCTCTCTTTTGGAGAGAAGTGAGGAGGAACTCTCCCTATGACCAGATAGTTACCTATGTCAGAATACCAAGGTGTTTGCATACTAATGTAAAATAAGTGCTCATTAGGGAAAGAGTCATATGTGACCTGACTATCCTTTGATATAGTCAGCCGTGAAAGAAAGTATGTAACAACATTGGCCTTCCCTGGTTTATCTACAATGGTTATGTCAAACTCTTGCATCAAGAATAACCATCTTGCTAGCCTACCTGATATCAGAGGTTTATTCATGAGATACCTAATGGCTGCATGATCTATGTGCACAAAGATTTGATAGTCTATTATGTAGTGCCTAAATTTGTTGAGGGCATAGATTACTGCCAACATTTCTTTTTCTGTCATTATATAAATGAATTCAGCTCGTTGCAAGTTTTTACTAACAAAATAAATAGCATTTTCAATAGGTCCTTCTTTCTTCCCTAAGACTACTCCTATGACATAGTCTAATGCATCTATATGGATGTGGAAATGAATCCCCCAATTAGGACCTTTGAGTACAAGAGCATGAGTCAATGCTACCTTTAAATCATAAAATGCCTTGTCATAGTCTTTAGTCCATTGAAACTTAGCATCTTTACTGAGAAGAGTATACAATGGGCTGCTATTTTGTTGAAATCCTTGATGAAACACCTATAGTAGTCTACATGGCCCAAGAAAATCCTAACATATTTTTCTTTTGTAGGTATAGGAAGGTTAGTGATCACCTCAATCTTTGCATGATCTACTTGAATTCCCTTGTGAGAGATGTAGTGGCCAAGAACTACACTTTCCTCCATTATCATGAAGCACTTTTCACTGCTTAAAGATAGATTGTGTTCTTCACATATTTTTAAGAATCTCCTAAGATTTTCCAATGCTTCATTAAAATCAGCACCATAGGTGGTAAAATCATCCATATAAATCTCCATGCAATCATGAGACATATCTGAAAATATGCTAATGACTACCCTCTGAAAAGTTGCAGGTGCATTGCATAAGCCAAATGGAAACACTGAGTAGGAATAGGTCCCCCATGGATAGGTAAATGTTATCTTCTACTAGTCCTCGAGTGCAATTTGGATCTGGTTATAGCCAATGAAGCCATCTAGGAAAGAAAAGTACTGCATGCCTGCAAGTGAATCCAAAACTTGATTTGTGAAAGGTAAGGGAAAATGGTCTTTTTTGGTGGCAACATTGAGTGAGAATCAACACAAACTCACCACTTCCCTCCCTTTTTGGGCACAATCACCAAGGGAGACACCCATTGGCTATCTAAAATGGGGTAGATGAATCCTGCATCCAACAATTTCTATAATCCTCCTTTTACAATTTCTCTTAATGCAGGGTTAATTATTCTTTGTAGCTACCTCACTGGTGTATAATCATCTCTAATGTAGATTCTATGAGTGCAAAAGCTTAGGGTATAATCTCTTCATATCATCATAGTCCCACACAAATGCATGTTGGTGGGTTATTAGTAAGTTTTTCAATGACAATTGTTATTCTTCACTAAATTTGCTATTGATTTGTACATATTTTCCTTTTGTCACATTCACTTGTTTAGTTATCTCTACCATAGTTGTTTCACTAGTGCTAGGTACCTTGAGTTCATGTGGCATCAATGTATGAGACATACCCATTGTTGCAGGAAGTTCGACTACAGGAAGATCGAGTAGGAGTGTCTTCACTAGATCAACATAACTAGATGCATGAGAGAATGATGCTTCCTCTACTTCACAATGGTTCTGGATTATGTTAGACAACACTTCAGCTTCCTCTTGAAACTACATGAAATAAATTTTTCCTAACATCATAAGTTGTGCCACATAATTAACTTCTTTGGCCTCTTCAACAACATGTGGTCATATGGGGTTATCAATGCCATTGGATAGCTAAGCAGGAAGGTAAAGGACAAACTTTTTAGTCTTCTTTTCATAAGAAATGGTCATGTCTCCTGTACTACATTCGATATATGCATTTGTTGTTGCTAACCATGGCCTTCCAAGAATGATAGGGTACCTACCTAGTGTGGCTTTAGGAGAAAAAATTATGAAATCTGTTGGGTACTTCCATGAGTCCAAAGTTACCACAAGGTCATCTACTACACCATTAGGTTTAATAGTTGAACTATCAGCAAGCTGCAGGACAGTAGGAGTAGGTCTCATGCTTGCAACATTTAGTTGCTACAGGATGTCCTTGGTCATTACAATTATTGTTGCTCCCAAATCAATCAAAGCATTCTTTATTTGGATCCCATTTATGACAACTCCTACCATAGGACTCCCTGGATCATTATATTTGGGAATAGTCACTCTCTCAAGCATGATGTCAGCTAGCTTTCCCACCACATGAACCATAGTGGGGTCTTTCCTCTTCCTACCTGGCTTCTTAAGGCATGCTTCCTTGATTGACTTGCCATATATGGGAACATATTTTATGGCTTGAAATAGAGGTATCTAGACACATATATGATTCAACTAATCTAAAATTTCAAAAGTTGTGTCCTCCTTTTCTTCCTTTTCTTTCAAAGTTTCCAATCTCTAGGGAAATGGTGGTGTTTGTGCAATTTGTTTGATTGGGACTTGTTCAACATTCTTAGGTGCACTGGGTTGAATGGGGTTATTCAAAAGCTCCTCTTCTCCCATAGGAAGCTCAGTGATAATGGGTGTAGAAGGAGCTAGCAAGGTAGTTATTGAACGTAGGTGGATGTCCCTTACACTCACAACATATGTAGGGAATTGATTTGGAACAGTAGAGTATACTAGTTTATGTTATGGTTTTTGATTTGGGTTGGGTGTGGGCTGAGCTGGTAGCTGAGTAGGTTTAGGTTCATTTGAACTTTAGCTAATAGGAGACACTATATTAGGTTTTTGGGGCTAAGAAGGTGGTTTCATGTAACTATTTGGCTAGTTTGTCCATTATTGTCCTCCCCTCCATTGATTTGTTTGCTACCAATTTCTTTTAAACTGCTACCAATTCCACTAAGGTTGCTTCCACTAGGGTGGAGAGTTTTGGTTATTAGGCCAGGAATTTGAAGGGTTACTCCAAGGTTGTGGTGGATATCCTCCATAATTGGATGGATATGGGGGCTGCCATTGTTTACCAGATGAATAGGAATTGAAATATGGCCCAACAAAAGAGAGTGGATATGGTGGCATACCTTGTCTTGGAGCCCATGGGATCCTTTTTGTAACATAGTAGACTTGATATTCTTCAACCTGGATTGGCTTGAACTTAGGTGGAATATTCTTACTTTCAATATTAGCTACCATCTTGCACCTGTAGTCCTTCTTTTGTCTATAATGAGGGAAATACTTTGCCAATGTTGTCTCTACCTCCACTTGTTTCTTCTTGGCCTGAAGTGTATGCAATTGAGTAGCTATATTATTTATAATGTCTTACTTGAAGTATGCTAGCAAGTGAGTAATCTCCATTCTTGAAACTCCACTGGTAGATGAATTACCCATATAATATTGATAAGTTCTCCCTCTCCTTGAAGCTTCCCTAGAGTAGTTCTGGCATATCTTTTTGATATCCTACCAAGGAACTTCAGAGATATCCCATCCTCCCATTACGTCCAAAGCATCAGTGCAACTATCATTAATTCCTCTTTGGAAAATATTTTTTTTTGATTCTTCATTGAGTGTATGGTGTGGAGATTTCTACGAACAGAAAATAAACCTTGCAATATAATCCTCTAGGCTCTCATTTTCCTTTTGTTGCATCCTAAAAATGTCATCTCCTCTCATATAACTTCCCCACCAATATTCCTTGTATTTCTCAAGGAACTTTGTCTTCATGTCCTCCCAAATCTCCATAGTATTTTTGTCGAGGCTCATGAACCATCTTAATGCAAAATATTTCAATGTGGTAGGAAATAGCTTAAGCCTATGGGAATCAGTGGTATAATCAGAGCTCCTACAAAGTACGTCAAACTCAAATAGAAAAGTATTAGGATCTTTTGTGACAAGTCCATAGAACTTAGGAAGGACTAAAGCAGGGATATTTTTGAGGTTGTCAACTTCATTCTGATGGGAAATGGGGAAAGGAAAATATGGTTGGTTAGCTCTGTTTCTATTTTGCATCACCCATGCCTACTTGATGTAGTTCCAAAGCAAAAGGGTTCTCAAAGTGATTTTGTTCTTCTGAGGAAATTTTAGAACTAGTTAGATCAAGAAATGCATCAACAAAGGGGTGTGGATCTTCTTCTTCTTCTTGTCTTGGTAGGTTCTAGTACTCAACTAGCTAGAATGGATCAGGATTGTTAGGAAGGAATCTCCCATAAGCATCTCCCCTCCTTCCTCTATGCATATGGTATCAACTCACTATCAGCTAGCTCACACAAAAAATTAGAAAAAAAAATGGTGGATCAAATTTACTTTCCTAAATGAGGGGTATACTAAGAAAATAATTTCACAAATACTACTGCAAGAAAACTATCAATGACTCTAGAGAACTCCCTAGTTTGACACTATCCTCGACAATGACACCAAAAAATTTCACTTCCTAGAATGATCTAACAACTAAGCCCTTACAACTATGATTTAGAGATTAGACATCTAATCTGAATAGCTATTTCAATTATCATGAAGGTGCATTTAACTTGTCAACCCAGGGATGTGAACTTGAAATGGTTCAGCATAGTATGTGCACTAAGGATTCAAAGTAGCCATATTCATTCTACAACTAAGAAAAACATAATGTTAAGGTAAATTGCTTGGAAAGAAATAGCACAAGTGTTGAGCATCGACTGAAAACTATACTAAGGTGAAATGAATGAAAGAAAAGATAATCTGAGTAGACAAACAGGGAACTACTCTATTTGCTTTGGCTATAGGAATAGTCACATAATGGAATTCTAGTGGCTGCAAAAATAGATAGTGTCAGATTATTAACTAATTATTGAACATAAAATATTAACTAAACTAAAGAATAGAATGCTCACCAAGTGCCCCCCTTGGATGAGTATCCCTTAAAACTAATGTAAACTTAGATGCAAAAACTTATAACTACATTTTATTCATTGGAAAAACATAAATACAATAGATCATCATAACTATATTGTTTGAAAAACTAAGAATGAGAGTACATTATTAGATTAAGCAACCTCTTTTGAAGGAGCATCCAAGTCTTATTTATAGGGAAGCAAGCTACTAACTAATCACCTAGCAAGGTGGTCAACTCCAATAGATTAGGAGGACACCACTTTACAGAAAGCATGAGAAGTGGAGAGGCGATTACGCATGTGTAGAATCTGGTCAAACATGCTTGCCTCGGTGTAGATTTAGCACAAAAGTAACACCTATATTCACTCAATAGAAAATTAAGACCATTTACAAGGTGGTTACAACTTTGATTTGAATGAGGAATCTCTTGCCATTGAGAGTGTTTCCTTCATTGACCTTTGAATGACCACCTTGTTGACCATTATGGCGAATGACCAGGTGGTAGAATCTCCTTTAATTATGTAGGTGGCTAATTATATCTGCAAAACAATATTAGTATGCACAAAAATTGCATATCTATAACTATCTTAAAGTGACATTCATTAATCCACATGTAAAATCAACATAGATAGTTCATATAGCATGTTAATGTCATTAAATATTTTAAAAATAAGCTTATGCCTAATGTCTATGGTTTTGAGGAAATATTATAAAAAGATCAACATCCAAGCATCAAATTCTATGACAACTATGGAAAATAGACAATAAAATTCTATCAAAATTAAGTCATAAACTGGACTCATCACTCCCCCCAACCTAACACTTTGTTGGTCCTCTAATAGAAGAAGAAGGGTTGTTCCTTTACTTTGTTAATGCCCTAAATTTTGCAACTGCCAACTGTCCTACATTGGTTTCTATAGTTTTTGAATTATGGTCCCAATAGAATCCTTGTTGTTTTTCCAATCTGCTCCATGTCTATCTCTCTGTAGCTATATCATATTGGTAAACCCTAAAATTTGGCATAGGCTACAATGGGATAGGTGGCTAAAAAGTTAGTGAGAGAAAAAAATTGTTTCTTTACCCTTCCAATCTATATATATCTATCAACTCTCTTAAGTGTTGCAACATAGTTCTACATAAAGTGAGGCTCAACTTATTTTAACTCATTAGTTAGGTTGTTCCACCTTTGTGACAGGTATCCCATCATAGATTTTCCTATGGTTTTTGCTACCTCCTCATATTCTTTATAAACTTCCTCTCTTTCAGATAGGATAATATCTCCATAGCTTGGTCTATAAAGAATTTTGTGCCAATCCATGAAAATGCTCCCTAGATTTCTAGATTCAACCATGATAGACAGGGGAGTGTTGAATTCAACTTTCTTATAAGTCCTGAATTATTTTCCCCAACTAATCTCATTTTGTATTGAAAACATGAATGCCCTTAATTGGACATCCCCAACATACAATAGTTGATTCCAATCATGCTCTTGGGTTACAACATAATTATGCAAATATAATTCACACCACAAATTCTTCATTTCGAGAGGAGTAATCCAATAAGCATTGAAAAATTCAAGAGGAGTCTCAATAGAGGGATTCAAACCTGAAACATCCTTTCCAATTTAAAATATGGATGCTTCTCCTTCAAATATAGGGAATAGACCCTTGGAGGAGTTCTGCATTCTAAAATCTTAGGCACCAAGGTTGCCATATTGTCCACTCTCTCCTTTAAAGTAGCAATTTTTGCATCCTTATCTTCATTTTCTTCATCTCTCTTTTGAATTTCTTTCTTAAGCATGCATTTCTCCTCTTTCCATTCTTCTTCCCTCTTCTGTATCTCTTTCCATAAATTTATAGCTACCATGTGCATTAAAAAATCAAAGGGCCTATGTATTCCTACCAAAAATTTTCCTGGTACTAATGCTTGCTCCTCATGTGGCTCCAACTATAGGGATTTTGTTGGTTCAGCCAATTCTGGTTGTAGGGGTACTGACTGTTCTCCCAGTTTTGGCTACAGGACCTCTTGCTCTTGTTGTTGTTGTAGGAACTCTTGCTCTAGCTCTTGCTGGAGGAGCTCTCAATTTTCCTCATACCCTTGACTTCCAACTTGTTCAGTGATGGAAGCAAGGTCTGCCAATGTTACATTTGTTGCTTCCTCAAATATGTCCTTTTCCTCAACATTTACCTACCCCATTGGGACCTCTGTGTCCTCTTATGATTTTTCTCTAGTCCTAGGGCTTCCCTGTAGAGACACACCAAATACTGGCCTAGTTGGTTTTGAATTCCTAAGAGGGCTCTCATGTTCTTCTGTGGTTGCAGGAAGAACAGTGTCAGCCTTTCGTTTCTTTAGCACTTTCTTTCTTGCATTTTTTTTTTAGCTTTTCCTTTCTTTACTTCTCCCTGTTTCTTTTGTGCCTCATAAAGATGCCAAGAGGAACATCATCATCAAAATCTGAAGAGGAACTTTCTTTGTTTGCATGCTCTGGATCATAAGAGCTAATTTCTATTGTTTGTTTGGCTGTAGGAGGGTTTGCACTAGGCCTCGCACCAAAATTTGAGGCACCATGAGTAGCTTCATCCATCCTCAATCTTCTACTAGCCCTTCGAGGTTGAGATAAAACCCTAGGCTGCAAATGCTATGGTCTCATTTGATCAACATTTAAGAATTCTTCCCAAGTCATGTCAAACACATCATGCAAAGACTTTTCAACCAACAATGGTGGGAAACAAAATTATCCCAAACTTATTGAGTCTCGGCTTCCATGATTGATAGAAGGTGATATAGCACATTTGACACATTCATTGTTCTCTTGTGCCTCATATGATTCAAAAGTTTGAAATGCACAAAGTGTAGATTCGACTAGTGACCTTTGTAGGTAATGTACTTCACAACATGAACAACTACTTGCTTCCATGACTCGGGAAAATAGGTTCTTTTTGCACCTTGTTTTTCCACACTCAATGGAGGATCACCAGGTTCTATAAATTCAGCTCTACCTAACCTGGCATCTCTAGAAGTAGGGTAATTTTTACTGTTGAAAGGAAACCCTATAACTTCTGCAATCTTTCTTCAGTAGCCAATACTTCCAGCCCTTTCATCGAGGTCTTTCCCTCAAACAATGTCTAGGAAAATTCCAATGCAACATCTTCATTAAAATCATTAAGCTTCAAGAAATAGTCTAACCAGCTACAATTTATGAACTCAAACTAACTAGGTGCATCCTTGAATAATGCCTCATGAACAGTGGGTTCATTCTTTATTAACCCACCTCCCATTGTTCAATTTTCTGCAATTAAACAATCGCTTTGCAAAGTTTCCCTTCTTGCAATCTTCATCTGAAATTTGAACTTCTCCTTCTTGCAATGCTACTAAGTTTCAACCACCGATGTTGTTTGAATTTTACCATTTTTAGCTTAAGATTATGACAAGAGTAATCAATGGAGGCTTATGATCAATAAAAATGGCAGTGGTTGATATCACCTCACACATGCGAGCCGTCATCTCACTCAGAATTTGAATCGACTCAATTTAAAAAAAATTGATGTGAGACAACATGGACAGACACGTGGGCATAACATCCACACTTTCCCCCCACAACCTAAATTTCAGCATGTGTCCTCACATGCACAAAAGTTATGACAATTTGACAAGGTAGGGAATAATGACATGCTATGGACAACATCTATATTAATTCACAAAAATTAAATGAATGTACTAAAAGATAATTAAGAGATAACAACTTGATGTGCATGTACTTGGATTCTTGGAAGATTTGCTATAAAGATTATGGAGAAAGTACAAGTCACCTTTTGAGAGGTCAGTTGAGCAATTAATGAAAGTGGAGTGGAATGGAGTGAAATCATGATGGAATGAAGTGAAATGATGGAGGCGTGATGAAAGAGAGAGAAAGGTGGAGATGGATGAGTGGATGAGTGAAGAAGTGGGCCCCCATAGAAGTGTAAGTTTTTATTATGACAAATTACATACCTTAGTTAGCCAGAAGGAGGGACACTAGGTCCACTTCCTTCAACTATAGTAAGTTTGGGTGTTGCATGCTGAGTGAATTTCTATAGGAAGTCCTACTTGGAAGTTGGCTTGTGATACAATATGAGTTGATGACCATTGACAAGTAGCTTAAATATAATTGGGTCAATAGTAGTGAGTTGGACAACACAATTGGGGAATACTTAAGCAACCTCATATGGTCCTAGTCACCTTGTCTGCAATTTTCCTGCATTATCATGATACCTTGAGTCCTCGAGTAGGGCCCAATCTCCTGGTTTGAATTTCTTATCCTTAATGAATTTGTCATGCCACTTGATTATATGATTCTACACTACCTATGTATGATGAAAGATCACCTTCCTCATTTCATCCAATGCATTGAGCTACATGATTCTATCTTTTTGTGCTTCAAAGATGTCCATCCCCAATTCTATTGTAGTCCTTTGAGTTTTATGCTCGAATTCAATGGGCATCATAGCTATCTTTCCATACAACAACTCAAATGGTGTGAAGCCTATAGTTATTTTCTAGGTTGTCCTATAGGCCCATAAAACTTCTAGTATCCTATTTTCACAATCCTTTTTATGACCAGTGACTATTTTGGTCAAAATGGATTCAATTTCCCTATTAGTCACCTCAACTTGGCCATTGGCCTGGGGGTGATAAGGATTAGATTTCCTATGCCTTATTTTGTACTCTTTGACTAGTGTTGCAATAAGGGCTGATGTAAATTGAGCCCCTTAGTCAGTCACTAACTCTCTTCAAACCCCATACCTTGTGAAAATCTCCTCATAAAGAAATTTTGCAACCTTATTATCTCTTCATGTTTCATGGCCTTAACTTCTACCCACTTAGTTACATAATCAGTGCATACTAAGATATAAGAATTACCATTGGATGGAGGATCAATGGGTCCTACAAAGTCTAATCCCCACTTGTAAAATGGAGTGATTACTACCCAAGGGTAAAGGGGCATCTCATCATATTTGGTTGGCTTGCCCATCCTTTCTCATCTATCACACTTTCTTGTACATCTCCCCGCATCCTTGTGGAGTGTTGGCCAGTAGTATCCTATATTCAAAATCTTCACTATTGTCCTCTTGACTACAAAACATCATTCGCATGGTTCGTTGTGGCATGCATGCAAAATATCATATGTCTCATCTTCCCTCACACATCTCCTTATGACATTTTTTGTATAAAACAAACCTTCAATCCATGAAAAAGGAAATGATTTTTCAATGAGCACCCTTCTCTCTTTTGGAGAGAAGTGAGGAGGAACTCTCCCTATGACCAGATAGTTACCTATGTTAGAATACCAAGGTGTTTGCATACTAATGGAAAATAAGTGCTCATCAGGGAAAGAGTCATCTATGACCTGATTATCCTCTGATATAGTCTGCCGTGAAAGAAAATATGTAACATTGGCCTTCCTTGGTTTATCTATAATGGTTATGTCAAAATCCTACATCAACAATAACCATTTTGCTAGCCTACCTAATATTAGAGGTTTATTCATGAGATACCTAATGGCAGCATGATTTGTGTGCACAAAGATTTGATAGCTTGTTAGGTAGTGCCTAAATTTGTTGAGGGAATAGATTACTACCAACATTTCTTTTTCTATCAGTATATAATTGAATTTAGCTCCTTGCAAGTTTTTTCTTACAAAATAAATAGCATTTTCAATAGCTCCTTCTTTCTTCCCTAAGACTACTCCTATGGCATAGTCTAATGCATCTATAAGTATGTGGAAATGAAGATCCCAATTAGGACCTTTGAGTACAAGAGCATGAGACAATGTTGCCTTCAAATCAGAAAGTGCCTTGTCATAGTCTTCAATCCACTGAAACTTAGCATCTTTACTGAGAAGAGTTTATAATGGGCTACTATTTTTCTAAAATCCTTGATGAAACACCTATAGTAGCCTACATGGCCCAAGAAACTCCTAACATATTTTCTTTTTGCAGGTATAGACAGGTTAGTGATCACCTCAATCTTTGCAGGATCTACTTGAATTCCCTTGTGAGAGATGTAGTGGCCAAGGACTACACCTTCCTCCATCATCATGAAACACTTTTCACTATTCAGAGATAGATTGTGTTCTTCACATCTTTTTAAGACTCTCCTAATATTTTCCAATGCTTCATTAAAATCAGCACCATAGGTGGAAAAATTATCCATATAAATCTCTATGCAATCGTGACAGATATCTGAAAACATGTTAGTGACTGCCCTCTGAAAAGTTGCAGGTGCATTGCATAAGCCAAATGGAAGCATTGAGTAGGCATAAGTCCCCCATGGTTAGGTAAATGTGGTCTTATCTTGGTCCTGGGGTGAAATTTGGATCTGGTTATAGCCATTGAAGCCATCTAGAAAAGAAAATTACTACTTGCCTACAAGTGAATCAAAAACTTGATTTATGAAAGGTAAGGGGAAATGGTCTTTATTGGTGGTAGAATTAAGTTCTCTGTAATCAACACAAACTCACAACTTCCCTCCCTTTTTGGGCACAATCACTAATGAAGAAACCCACTGGATATCTAAAATGGGGTAGATGAATCTTACATTCAAGAATTTTTGTAATTCTCTTTTTACAATTTCTCTTAATTCTGGGTTAATTCTTCTTTGTGGCTACTTCACTAGTGTACAATCATCTTTGATGTAGATTCTATGAGTGCAAAGCTTAGGGTCTAATCCCTTCATATCATGATAGTCTCGCACAAATGCATGTTGGTGGGTTCTCAGTAAGTTTGTCAATGACAATTGTTGTTCTTCACTCAATTTACTATTGATGTGCAAATATTTTCCTTCTATCACTTGCACTTGTGTACTTATCTCTAGCATAGTAGTTTCACTAATGCTAGGTACCTTGAGGTCATGTGGTAGCAATGTATGAGACATACCCATTGCTGCAGGAAGTTTAGCTATAGGAAGAGTGAGTAGGAGTGACTTCACTAGATCAACAAAACTAGATGCATGAGAGGATGATGCTTCCTCTACTTCATAATGGTTCTAGATTATGTTAGACAACAATTCATCTTCCTCTTGAAGCTACATGAAATAACTTCTTCCTAACATCATAAGTTCTTCCATAGAATTAACTTATTTGGCCTCTTCAACCAACATGTGGGCATATGGGGTTATCCACGTCTTTGGATGGTTGAGCAGGAGGGTAAAGGAAAAAAAATTTAGTGTTCTTTCCATGAGTAATGGTCATGTCTCATGTCCTACATCCAAAATATGTGTCTATTGTTGCTAACCATGACCTTCCAAGAATGATAGGGTACCCACCTAGTGTGGCATTAGGAGAAAGAATCATGAAATTTTTTGGGTACTCTCATGAGTCCAGAGTTACCACAAGGTCCTCTACTACACCATCAGGTTTAATCGTTAAACTATTACCAAGTTGCAAGACAGTAGGAGTAGGTCTCATGGTTGCAACATTTAGTTGTTACAAGATGTCCTTGGTCATTACATTTATTTTTTCTCCCAAGTTAATTAGAGTATTCTTTATTTGGATCCCATTTATGAAAACTCCTACCACAAGACTCCCTAGATTTTTATATTTGGGAACAATCACTCTCCCAAGCATGATGTCAGCTAGCTGTCCCACCACATGAACCGTAGTGGGGTCTTTCTTCTTCCTAGTTGGATTCTTAAGGCATGCTTCCTTGATTTCCTTCCCATATTTTGGAACATATTTTATGGCCTGAAATAGAGGTATCTGGACACATATATGCTTCAAATTCTCTAAAATGTCAAAAGTCGTGTCCTCCTTTTCTTCCTTTTCTTTCACAATTTCCAATCTCTAGGGAAATGGGGGTGTTTGTGCAGTCTGCATGACTGGGACTGGTTTAGGATTCTTAGGTTCATTGGCTTGAATGGGAGTATTCAAAGGCTCCTCTTATTCCACAGGAAGCTTAGTGATAATGGGTGTGGAAGGAGCTGGCAAGGTAGTTCCTTAACATAGGTGGATCTCACTTACACTTACAACATATGCAGGGAATTGATTTCGATTAGCAAAGTATACTGGCCACTATTATGGTTTGTTATTTGGGTTGGGTGTGGGCTAAGTTGGTAGCTGAGTAGGTTTATGTAAATTTTAACTTGAGCTAATAGGAGGGGGCATTATAATAAGTTTTTGGGACTGAGAAGGTTGTTGCATGTAATTATTGGGCTTGTTTGGTCACTATTGCCCTCCCCTCCATTGATATCTTTGTTGCCAATTTCCTAGGGGTGGTTACCAATTTCCTTGAAACTAATTCCAATTCCCCTGAGGTTGTTGCCATTGGGGTGGAGAGTTTTGGTGATTAGGCTGGGCATTTGAAGGGTTACTCCAAGGTTGTGGTGGATATCCTCCATAATTGGATGGATATGGGGGTTGCCATTGGTTACTAGATGAATAGGAATTGAAATATGCCCCAACAAAAGATAGTGGATCTGGTGGCATACCTTGTCTTGGAGCCCATGGGCTCCTCTGTGAAACATAGTAGACTTCATCTTCTTCAACCTAGATTGGCTTGAACTCAGGTGGAATCTGCTTACTTTCAATATTAGCTACCATCTTGCATATGTAGTCCTTCTCCTTTTGTCTGCAATGAGGGCAATACTCTACCAATGTTGCCTCTACCTCCTCTTGTTTCTTTTTGGCCTGAAGTGTATCCAACTAAGTAGCTAGTTTATTTATGTAGACATGTCAAATTTACATCATGCATAATCATATTCCATTCATCAAATAAATCAGGACTTTATTTAAATCAAATCTTAAATCATTTTCCAAAGTCCAAAAAGTCAAATCAGTTAATCAGCATTAATCAGCATGATCATCATCTAATCCTAATCTATTCGATACATCCCACTTGCATTATAGACTTCTTCTTGCACAATAAATCAATTTTATTGATTTATTAAAACAATCATTTTCCCTCAACATGACAAGTCAAACATGGCATTTATTGCTGTTTTTCCTTGTCCCCCTCTCAGCATTTATGGCAAAATTTGAATTCAAATTTTCCCCCTCTTGGGCACTCTTCCCAAATCTTGCACAACCATCCACCAATCACATGATGACAAGTGTCCTTCTTTCATTGGCTTGTTTTTGATCCCACATTGGTCCCTCTTCAACATTTGGCATTTTGAAAATCTTTAAATACAAGCATCATCCTCAAGCAAATCCTTCAGAATCTCCACAATTTAATGCAAGGTCATTCTCTTTGAGAACTTATCTTGTCCATTTATCATCTCCATCTCCATTAGCATTTCATCATCTTGAGCTTTTTATCAAGGATTGGGAAAGGGTCACTAGCACATGTGACACCAATCCAACTATGGAATAGATATGTATCTTGTTTCTTTCATGCTTTCAATTTAGTTTGATTTGCTATCATGTTTAGGAAGCATTTTGCATTATTTCATAGGAGTATTTTGATGAATTTGTAAGTCATTAATCCATGCTTGAGGTTTAGTGTTTTCAGATTTAAAAAATGCTCACATAAATGGCGCTAGAAGGAGGGCAACATATCTTGGCTGTTGAATCTGACATTTGAAATCAGCTTATTATTTTGTTATTAGTAATGCTATATTGATCAACTTGTTATTTTTCAGTTGCTTGAATGTATAATCTTGATAAAATCAGACCATTGCTATTTGTTCAAGTAATTTTCAAATAACTATAGAGATTTTATAGATCATAATGTCTAAATATTGGTGGTAGCATAGTGTACTCGCTAAAATGTCTGCTGCAATCCATTCGCTTCAGCCTCCCGTAATTTCATTTTCTTGGTACAAACGACTAATGAAATCTTGTAAAAATGAGATTAACTGACAGGTCACTATTCTCATTCCACATTCTCTGTTCTAAGGTTTTTGATCTGTCCAGACTTTTTGTTAGTATCTGTCATCTCGTATTTTTCTGATGGTTTTTGTCTTTTCTTTCCTTTAATTTGTTGAGGGAGAGGAGAGCTCGTTGCAAATAACAGCGTATATTTTGTTTTGATCATGTTTTAGCCTAGAGAATTCTGTCAAACAGCTTGTGCGCCCTTTCTTTGCTCCCAGTTTAGCACAAAGAGAGATTGTTGGTTAAGATTGAGAAATTTTTCTTACACCTGCTCTTTATACTGTTGATGGATGTCCATACATAGTTCTAAGAACTCCCATTCGCACACAGAAGAGTACACTTCTTTTGTCATTTTGAAGAACATTTGACTTGTCTAGTTAATGAATGGCATAGGCTGGGAGAAGGCTGGTCACAGGTCCTTGGGCGCTGATTTACACTTACCGAGTGCATTGATTTAGATTTTCTTTATGCCTGATCCATTCTCCTGCCCCACCGCCATAACCACACACCGACACCAAGGTCAACCCGCCATTCTTTTTCTTCAGTCTACTGTAACCACCGACTTTGTTTCACCAGTCCAAGAAGGACACAATATTCGGCCTGTCATCCCTTCCATCTTCATCACTTTTCTTCTTCTACCTGTGCGTCATCATGCTCCTTTCTCTACGGAATCCCAACGCAGCATGAACAGCGGTGGAAGATAAATAAAGTTGCGTGGGTCATTGGCCCGTGCAGGGAGATGAGGGGATAAATCCCAAGGTTGCCAAGCAAGACAGAAAGAAGGTCGCTAAAGTTACATGGGTCATTGGCCTGTGCAGGAAGGAAATCAAGGAGGGTTATCGCCTTCAATTTAGTCACGTAGATTTTGAATCACATTGCGCGGGATTTATGTCTCTAAATCTTTGGAAGTACAGCTACGTGAGATGCTTAATGTTTCATAAAGGAGCTTTGGAACTGTCTTTTCTTTGCACCATTCGTCTTCAATACATCTTCTTTCTCCCAAAGATAAGACAGTTACGTGTGGCATATGTTTGTGTCTGGTTGAATATTGATTGCTGCAGGTAGATTTATGCTTGAGAGTGCTGGATTTTGCTGACAAGTTAAAGTTTTGGAGGGCGCGCAGTGTCTTCTTTTTGAAATCTGATTTAACATCATGCTCATCGTGAAAGGCATTAAACATTCATCATTTATGGTGGACGCTCTGCTTTCAAATCTGGTAGTTCATTTAATGTGTTCAGAATAATTAACAGTTTGATCTACCTTCTTTATCTGTCCACACATGCCTACCTGTTCTGTATCCATTCTTATGAATAATGTTTAAGATTTACTGACTTATCAACGCACTGCAACATTGATCTTAGTGAAGAAATGAATCAGGAAACAAATGCATACTCCAACTTTAGACAGCAGGTGTTGAAATTGGTTGTAGACATTAATAAGTGCAGAAATTGTGTCCCTTGTTTGGAGATATTAACTCTCACCCCATATTGATGTGCTGTGTTTATATGAAAAGATACGCTACATATCAACTTCTAAGGTATTTATTACCTACCATTTGACCGATGTCACTTATAGCTGTTGATTTGTTGTCAGAATTTTTGAATATGGGTACTAACATTTTATCTTTGAGGCTGCACTAGGAAAGTGTATTTATTGTCCTTCTCAAATGTCAATAAATTGTAAACCCAGAATATGAGCTGGACAAAAGGTATTAAAGCTTTTTTTTCTACGAGAAAGTATGACTTTACACATGACTAATATATTTAATTGAAAGTTTTGAAAGATCCTTATTGGTTGCTTATATATTCTTATTAAATACGATCAGCGTGGAAACTTTTGAGAAATCTTCATCAACTAGTCTTTCATTTCGTAATCATTAGCATCCATTTGACTTATAAATGTGTCAAGGTGTAGGCTTATTGTTTTTCAAAAAATAATTGTTTTAGTCATATCTTTTCGTGGAATCATACATTTGAATCAAAAGGAAAGTCTTCTCATGTTAACCATCAATTATGTCATAGATAAGAAGGGAGGTACAAATTGAAATAATTTTGATATTTGTTTTGTCAAAACTTGCTATATTTCCATTTCCTTCTTTGAAGATTGATAAGACTTGTGTATGTTTTTATCAATTGGCAAACTACATGCTAACTTTCATTTGTGATGAAATAGGTACAAAGCTGAAAATCAACAAAGGTACCAAACAAAAATGTGAACAAGAAGCCAGATAAGAGGTACAAGCGAAGATTGAAGGTGCAAAGGAAACAAAGAGACTAGCGAAGGAGGTACAAACGAACAACGAAGGCGAAAAGGTGCAAAGCAAAAGAGGAGGAGGATTTTTGTTTGAAAACACAATGTGTTTTTTAACACTTTAAATGTTTGATCAAAACTACTTCACAAAACGAAAACGAAAGGAGGGAAAGATTTTTTCTTTTCTTTGGAAACACAATGTGTTTTTTAACACTTTAAGTGTTTGATCAACACTTCACGAAATTGTTTTCCTTTTCGTTTTAGAACATTAGTTTTCAATTGAGGCTAAAACGAACAAATTGTTTTTCATTGCAAAGGACTTAAAACGAACCTTAGAACACACTTACTAGATTTTGTTTTGGTTTAAAATTGAACAAGGCAAACTTCACACTTGATTTTGGTGCTTAAAATGAAGTCATCATTGCTTTGAGGCTAAAACGAACAAGTGCTTGATTGTGTTATTTTGTCTTTTGAGTGCGTATCCTCTCCCCTTGTGCTTTGTGCGATCTAGGGTGCAAGAGAAACTCTCAAAATACATTTTATTGCTTTAAAACACTTCATTTTGGGCTTTAAAACACTTCATCTTGTGCGAGTGTGAGTAGGGGCATTTTCGCGTACATTCTCGTTCTTTGTGCCATCAAAGATCGATCGAGTTACGGATTGTGTCTTTGCTCGCTTTTGTTTATCTTAAGAGAATTTGCCTTGGGGAAAAAGTACTCACCCAAGCTGACGACTCAACGGTAACACTCTAAGCCAAGAGTATTTCAGTAGGGATATAAGTAGGATTTTGATTCGCCATAATCAACAGCGGTTGGCGCTCAAACAAGATGGATCGAAAGGGACTCTTACCCGCGTTAAGGTCAACTCCTCTGAGCGGAAAGTCCTTACTAGAACCTATGTGTTGGGAATTTGCCAAAATCTTAAATCATTTTGTTGGTGCAAACCCGGTGGATTGAAGCCGCCCACAATTTTACAGCTTTTAGTAGAGATGGAAAGCATGCCATGGGAGTTTCATGGGTGTTGGTGCTTGGCTGCCCCATATAAGTGAGTCTTGTGGAGGGGAGCCAGTGGGGTCAAGCATCTAACCATCCACAAAAGTAGGCGTAGCTGGACTTGTCCAAGTGGGGACTCAACAAACATTATCTATCACATCCATAGGGCTTGTAATTTTATTTTTTTTTTGTTTGAAAACCACGATTGGGTGACCGAGAACATTTTGCAAACAAACGCCAAAACATGATCATGCAATTTCAAAACCCCCTTTTTGATAGGCAAATACCTTTTGACAAATTTAAGTGTTGCCTTCCGCCCAGGATTATGTCCTTAGAGGTTTCTCATCACTTGAATTTATATCGTCATTTGCTCTAACTAGGGTTAACAATAGGAAATCCCTTTGCCTCAATTTCTTGGAACTCCCACACAACACTTTGTGGGAAGAAAAGGAATTTTGACATAGGACATCTTAGTTTGAAACTTTAATCAAGAGTGTGTTTGTGGTAAAAGGAATACACTAAGCAAAGATAACGAATTGGACCCCATACATGTGCTTGATATATCTTGGTCATATTGGTCTTTTGATTGCTCTTAGAGAAAAGTGTGTTCTTCAATACCTTGGCCTAGTAAACAAAGTCTCTCTAAGTCTCTTAGGATCAAAATCAAACACTTCATTCACCTCAAACATTTATCAACATCATCCCACAAACAACTTTCGAGCTTTGAAAACGTCATTACCTAGACTTGGGTACATTTCCAAACCAAATCAAAATCATTTGTTTAGTTAGGTGTGTTTGGATGAATCCTTCCACACACACTTAGTTAAATTATCACCTCTTTGAACAAGTTCATCCTAAGATAACATCCAACATTTTAGGGTTTACAAGTTCATGATCCACATCAAACAATCAAAATCAATCCCTAAGTCTAGCATTGATTCAAAGTTCCTAAACGTTCATCACTCATATCATCCACCTTTCATCCTCCATATCATCATTGGTCCTAGGAATCTTAGAGGTCACTTTCATAACAAGGTCAAAATACAAGAAGAACATGGAATATAAACTTGATCCATACATCTTAGGTAATCCAAATCAGTTGAATCTTCAAAGCCTTGCAATGCCTATCAATTATCAAAATCCATGCATAGGAGCATTGCCTTCGACAAATGTCAATGGTACAACAAGTATGGGTATGCCCAATCTGAATTTTGGAACACATCTCCCCATGATAGATTTCAATCAAAGTCCAAACTTACAAGTCTATCCTCCAAAAAATCAATACATAAGTCTTCAAACGAGCAACATCATTCCACCAAATCCCTACAAACCAAATGTGGATGTACCAAATGCATTTTTTCAAAACATGAATCCTAACTCGGAAACCTTTGGAAAAATGATTCCCAATACCAACATTGTTCATCCTATCATGCCAAATCAGAACATTATCCAAAGTCAATTTTCCCATAATCCCATTCAAAAATCGCAAGCATGCATGCCAAAACTACTTGAATACAAGCCAAATCAACTATCTCAAGTGAGTCAAAATCAAAATCAAGAACAAATTTGGCGAGATCAAATTGCAGAACTTTCAAAAATAGTTGAGGCATTGCACCAAGGGAAATCTCCACCACCATTATCAACATCATTCATTGGTTTAGGGATTCCCCCTTTACCTAACACCAATCATTTCACCCAAATCAATCCACATAACATCAATCAAACCATCACGTCAAATCCTTCGAGTATACCATCGACATCACACCAATGGATGGTATCTAATCAAACAACAACATTGATCCCAAATCAAAATACGGTCTCCCAAGGGCCTATCACCTCGGTCAATCCAACCATCACTAGCCCTTCAATCATTCCAAACACCACTATCACTCCCATCACATCTCAACCCCTCACTACCATGATCGCTCCGAGCGTATCTCAAACACTTGTCACTACATCCAACACAATTTCAATCCCACCACCACCGCCATTGCGACTAAGCCAAGTAAGCAATTACAATGCTTCATTCAAAGCATACCAACAACTGCTCCAACAATATGAAACAATTCGGCAAGCGCCTATAGCCACGCACGCTTCTCAAGCTTCACAGCAAAATCAAGCTCAAACATCGCTGCAACAACAACAAGCAACACAAGCTCCACAAGTGCAACAATCCTTTCAAGTTTCCCAAACCTCTCAAGCTACCCAACCAACACGAGCACAAACACAACAGATGACAACTATTGAAAACAAGGATCAAGATCAATCCATCACTGAGCACACGTTTACTTCATCCAATGATCAAATCGACAAATGTCAAGAGTCACTCTTGAATCACGATCAAAATCCACCAACAAAACTCGACAATGAGCCAATTCAAGAAATCTCAACATCACTTGACTCTATGGTCGAAGACATTCACAAGCTCTCCACCGCAATTGTCGAAAACAATGATCAAAACCTCTCCATCGAAGAACACATTGAGGATGTATCTACACAATCCGATGATCAACTCACCATACATCAAGAGCCACTTTTTAGTGATCTCTTTCAAGGAGTGTTGGGATTATTTGATCCTATTGACATAATGCACAATCAGGTTACCTATGATCATGTTGAAAATGTCTCTACATCGCCTTACGAGTTAGAGGACATATCTCAAGAATTTATTCCAAAGCATGATCAAAATCTTTCACCAAAGTCTAGCAATGGTCCTTTTCAAAACATGTTGATCCCCTTTGACTGCATGGTTACAGATACTAAAGGAACCCTAAACTCGACACTTGAGGATGTTGAACCACTTACCATGTCCAATGAAGATATCCAAGCACCATTTGTAATCGATTCATCCTTTGAAACCGATCCATGTCAAGAATTTAATCCAAAGCATGTCGAAAACAACTCTGAAATCATTCAAGATCAAGAATTTGTATCTTCTAGATACTACAATAATCTAATGAACACTCTCTTATCCATGCAAGATGATCATATCCATGTAGCACATACTCCTCCATCTACCCATGAGATGCTTTCTATGGATGGACATGTAGATGATCTTCATCTAGAACAAGATTTTGTTACACAAAAAGAGCAGATTCTTAACTCCTACAATCAAACGGAGTTGTCAACATCAGGATCAAATATGTCCCAAAATCAGATTGCGGACATCATGAATAAAGATATCAAACATTATCCACTCAAGGAAACAAGTCAGAAAGAACAGGATAATCCAGAGTTAGCGGAGCAGCAAATTGAAAGAATGTCGTCTACGGTGATCATTGATCAGAGAATTCATTCTAAACAAAAGCTCTCAGAACAGGCGGAATCAAAGCATGAAGGTACTTCTACCATATTGGGGGCAACTTCGTCTCAAGCAAACGTCAACATAGGGAGCACAAGGATTCCTTATGATGAAGCTAGTGTCAATACTACAACCAGCCACGCCATGAATCTTCATTCACCCATCACCCCATCCACAAATTGGGACCAACATCAAAGGAAATATTTGAATCAAAGTACGAAGAACGTCATCAAATCAAAAGAAGCCGAGAAGCATAATGGACAAATCAAATACATATGGATACCGAAGAATACAAAGAAAGATCATCCCTATCAAACTCCATCAGTCAAAGAAACTATGGGGCAAACTAAAAGAGGGAAAGGTATCCATCAAGAATGTCCACAAAGAAAAGGTGCTTTTCTGCCAACGACAAAGTGCATCATGCTTGGTCCTAATTCCATGCACACTGCATTCACCCATCATTGCTCATCATCTTCCTGCCTTGGAGAGTCAAAGGTTCCAAACAAATAACCCATCCATCTCTATCCCTAAATGCACTCTATCCATGCCAATTAATGCATAATATCCAATTCTACATTGACCGTATTGGCAACAACCTTCATCATATGATTCATAGTAATCTACTGACAAAGACAAAGATGTAGTTAACCCCGTATCGAATGTACAGATCAAGAATCCCCAAAAAGCTGCATTCAAGTGCACGATCTTAGCAGCAACTTCTGCTGTGATATCTATAAGTAATATTATGATGTATATCTATCGCCAACACCACTGTGGTTCAACATGAATCTTTCAAAAATACAAAAAAATAAAAATATGAAAAATCCAAAAAATTAGAAAAAGGATTGAAAAAATGCAAGAAAGATAAAATCGCCCTCTAGGTGAAACTACTCACGGCATGCTTTTGGGGTGATTAATGATGAAAAACCTCGCAAATGCATCATGTGTGGAATCGAGCATCTACGCGGCTTTACCGTGATGAAAGCATCTCATCCCATCCATAATAAATCAAGCATTCCATCCATCTTATCCATAATAAATCCATCCATCCATGAACCATTTATCCAATCCATTCGCATATATCTGCATCCATCATCTGAGTGATCTTGATCTTGATGAAATTTTGGGGCACACCTTACGCTTGTTTACGAAAAACATCTTGACATGGGTCATTTTCATCAATCCTATCCTATCCTATGTTATCTGAGCTATGAAGCATTATCCAAATGAGCACTTGTTATCCGAACACCTTATCTTATTGCAAGATAAATCCTTGGCATCCTTTGCGTATCCATATCCATCCATCCATATACCTATCTCATCTATCCGTAACATTTCATACATTGCTAGACATTGGGGGCAGATATATACATCTTGCTTCGAGAATAAATCTTGGTCTATGTCCTCCAACTTATGTGGCGATCCGAACATTGGAAAACATGAAATCAAATTGGTCAAACCACTTGTGAGCAAAAATCCAAATCACTAGCCCATGGCACATTTTGACGAGAAGACATTCCTTATTAGTCTTCATCTTTCATTGAATATCAATCGATATCAGTCACATCTAAGCTGCACGTCAAACGTCACATCAAATCATCCAAACATCTTTTGTTCAAAACCAAGCTTCATCAAACATGATCAATCAAATCCAATCAAAAAATCATCATCTCGGGATATCCTTGTGTTGCTTAACACCATCCTTGCATTGTCGTGTATCCTCAACAATGTTATCATTATCAATTCTGATCAATCCAGTCCTTGCATTGTTGTGTATCCTCAACAATGTTATCATCATCAATCCTTTCCCAATCCTTGTGTTGCATAACACTATCATTGCATTGTTGTGTATCCTCAACAATGTTATCATCATCATCAATCCATCGATTTGATCAATCCACCTTAGCTTGGTTTTCAAACAAAATCCCAAACAAAGCACTGATATCATTACAGATCCATATCCAAATCGTCAAAATCATGCGAAAAATACAAAACATCCAAACAGCAAAAAATCCAAAACACATCCAATATCAAACTAAAAACACTCAAAAGTAGAAAAACATCAAAACATTGAATTAACCACGGCCGCTCGAAGCTTAACAACGGTAGTAAGGCTAATCTTTTGATCAGCCCCCTTGGCATTGATCAAAAATCCCAAAAACATCTCGAAAACATCAAAAATCCAAAAAACATTGGAAAACTCAAAAAATCAAAAAACATTTGTAAAAAAACATCTAAAAATACCAAAAAACAAAATTCCCCTCAAACATTCCAAAAAGTCAAACATCCAAATATTTGAAAAATCCATTCACTCTGTCTCATACACTCAAGAATAATCAATCATCCATAATAAATCACATCACCAACCTTGTAAAATAAATAACAAGTCTAGCAGTCAAACGTGAAAACCTAAACTGTCAAAATCTCAAGTATAGGTCTGTCAGCAAGCAAGTTGGTCAACTCTTTTCTTATCAATGGCATATAAATCATAAATCAATTTCATCATTGTTTGATAAAAGCTTGTCCTAGGATCCGTTCCGACAATGGGCACTTTTATCAAACCAACCACTTTGGGTAAACAAAATGACGTGTCATTAACATGTCCTAGGATCCGTTCCGACAATGGACATTATCTTTTGGCAATAAGTTTTGGTTCTATCTTTGAAACACATCCTCGGGCTAAAGGTATGAAGAACATTGGCTTACAGTACTTCATCTTTCTTTTGATTTATCTTATCATGGCTCATCTCCCAAGGACTCCTCGATGATATCCTAACTTAAGGATTTACAGAGAGAAAGAACAAGCAACCATCATTATTATTTTGTCTCCGCTGTGCTTGTTGGACGCTCTTGTAAAATAACTTGGTGAATACTTGCTTTGTTAGATATGTATGGAGGATGTTTCAGATAGCTTGTTGACTATTGCATTGATTGGTTATACCTTTCGGTGTTTGGTCCGAGATGTTTGAGACTTCTGCATCCTAGCAAGGTTTCCAGATGTCAAGTGTGAACAAGAATACTCCTATCCGCTTGTTGAGTCAAAGTCCATCACATGAAGTACAACGCCATCCGGCCCTTTACCTTGATGCATCGTATTTAGGCGGTTATCGTTCAAAGTAGTGACCTTGTGTCCTAACTTGATAAGCAAATCATCCATCTATCAATTACCATTTATCATCATCTTTATTATCATCATCATCTCTAATAAAAGCTCTCACAACCACCATGGACTTGTTGGATCCTCTTGTCATCATCTCATTTCCACACTAACATCATACATCCATCATGCCTCCATCATGCATCCATCCTGCATCTGTAAACCATCAATAAACTGCATACCACATATCATTCATATCATACATCATAGGAAACATTGATCATTTCACATGCATTGCATATCATCATCATAATATAGACCTGTTAGTCTAAGCATATCATAAATCATCCATTGCATAATCATAGCATATCACATCATCCTTACATCATATAACTACTTGCTGTTTGAGATAATATAGATTTGTTATTCTAAGCATCTTGAATCATCATCTTTGTATCATCGCCCTCACAATCAAATTCATCTTTGAACTCCTTTATCATGGGATTCTAACTCTTCTAAATCAATCTTTTTTCAGCTGACTGAGGCAATGTACCAGTGTACTTCTTTCCGCTGGGGCATCCGAAAAATCATGAAATTTTTTAATTTCGATTGCGGCGAGTTTATTCTTTGAACCAACGCAACAAGTACATTGCTTCAAAGAGGGGAAAAATGTAGACATGCAAAATTCACATTATGCATTCGATCAGATTCGGTCAAATTAGCTCTTACACTAGGCAAATTCATCACTTTCATCCATTCATTAAATAATCTCATTTATCAAATAAGCATTCAACCTTCATCTTGCATCATCCATTTAATTAAATAAATCAAAAAGCCATTTAAATCAAATCCTAAATCACTTTCCATCCTTTTCTGGATTTAAATAAATCAGAATATCAAAGTCTTGAAAGTCAAATCAATTAATCAGCATTAAATCAGCATAATCATCATTAAATTAATCTAATCCTAATCTAAGGCTAATCCCATCCCACTTGCACAATAAATCAATTTTATTGATTTATTAAAACAATCATTTTCCCTCAACCATGACAAGTCAAAAAGGGCATTTATTGCTCTTCTTTCTTGTCCCCCTCTCAAAATTTATTGCAAATTTGAATTCAAAATTTCCCCCTCTTGGGCACTCTTCCCAAATCTTGCACACACATCACCTAATCACATGATGACAAGTGTTCTCAATTCATTGGCTTGTTTTTTGATCCCACATTGGTCCCTCTTCAACATTCAACATTTTGAAAATCTTTAAATAGGTGCATCATCCTCAAGCAAATGGCTTCACAATCTTCACAATCTTCACAATCTTCACAATCTTCACAATCTCCACAATCTTTATGCAAAGTCACTCTCTTCACATGGAGATCTGATTTTGTTCATCCACTCCACAATCTTAACAATTTCATCTACATCTCATGCAAGGTCACTTTCTTCATTGGAGAAATGATCTTGTCCATCATTATCATTAGCTTATCTAAAGGGGTTGGGAAAGGGCTACTTTCCACATCAAAGTAGCACCAATCCCCCTATGAGATGGTGTTTGAGTAGTTTAGGAATAAATGTCATGCTTATGTTGCTTATGATTTGATGTTAGTTTGATGTCGTTATTTCCTTTATGCTTGCTCAATAATTTCATAGGGAGAGGGATTATCTCATTTGTTCAACATTGATAAATTTATGCCATATTTGTCAATCTATGATAAATGAAAAGGGTTTCCATCCAACTGAATCCTTTGAAAGTAGCCAGCTTGTAAATGCATTGGCTTGATGGTAGTTGGTGGTGGCGGATTTAGAATCCGTTGGATGTAGTGACAAGTGTTTGAGATATGCTCGGAGAGATCATGGTAGTGAGGGGTTGAGATGTGATGGGCGTGATAGTGGTGGTTGGAATGATTGAAGGGATAGTGATGGTTGGAATGACTGAGGTGATAGGTCCTTGGGAGATCGTATTTCGACGGGGATCAATGTTGTTGTTTGATTAGATACCATCCATTGGGTGATGCTAATGGCATATTCAAGGATTTGATGTGATGGTTTGATCGGACGCTAGGGTGGATTGACGGTGGATTGATTGGTGCTAGGTAAAGGTAAGTCCTAAACCAAGGAATGATCATACAGCGGTGGAGGATTTCAGCAATGCCTCAACCATTTTGGGAAGTTCAATTTATCTCGGCCAAATTTGTTCCTTTGGATTTTCGATCTCTGACTCACCACTTGGAGATAGTTGGATTTGGATTTGTTTACGGATTTGTCACTTCATGCTTGGAATGGGATTATGAAAATTACGTTGATAATGTTTGATTTGGGATGGTCTGATTTTAAATAGATAGATGAACATTGTTGGTATTGGGAATCATTTTTCCAAAGTTTTCTCTCGAAGTTAGGATTCCATGTTTCTCAAACTTGCACTTGGTACATGCACATTTGGTTTTGTAGGATTTGGTGAATGATGTTGTTCTGCTTCAAGGCTCATGCATTGATTATCTCAGATTGGTGGATTTGTAGATTTTGGACTTAGGGTCTATCATTGGGAAATGTGTTCCAAACTTTGACTTGGGCATACTCACACTTATGGTACCATTGACATTTTGTTGAAGGCAATGATCTTATGCATGGACTTTGATAATTGATAGGCATTGCAAAGCTTTGAAGATTCAACTGATTTGGATTACCCAAGATGTATGGATCAAGTTTATATTCCATGTTCTCCTTGTGTTTTGACCTTGTTGCAAAAGTAACCTCTAAGGTTCTTAGGACCAATGACGATATGGAGGATGAAATGTGTAAATGATATGAGTGCTGAACGTTTAGGGACTTTGGATCACTGCTAGACTTAGGGTTTGATTTTGATTGGTTGATTTGGATGATGAACTTGTAAAACCAAGATGTTGATGATCTGTGATGAACCTTCTGTTCAGTTAGATTTCTAATTCAATTAAATGTATGAGAAAGGATGCATTCCCATACATCTAACTAAACAAGGTGATTTTGATGATGATGATTTAAGGATGATTTACCCAAGTCTAGAATGATGTTTCCAAAGTTCTAAAGTTGTTTGGTGGGATGGATTTGGATAAGTGTTTGGATGGATGAAGTGTTTGATTTGATCCTAAGACTTAGAGAGACTTTGTTTACCAGGCCAAGGTATTGAAGAACACACTTTTCTCGAAGAGCAATCAAAAGACCAATATGACCAAGAGATATCAAGCACATGTGTGGGGTCCAACTTGTTATCTTTGCTTAATGAGTTCTTTTACCACAAACACTTCTTGATTTAGGGGTTTCAAACTGACAACAATGTCACAACTTCTTTCTTTGGTCCCAATAAAGTGCTATGTGGAAGTTCCAAGAAATCATGCACAAGGGTTGCCTAATGTTGACCTTTGTAAGAGAAAATTAAGATGTAAAACCAATTACTTAGGAACCTCTAAGGACATAATCCCAAGGGTAAGAAATAGTTCTTGGGCTTTGTCAAAGGTATTTGCTCTAACTAAGGGGTTTGAAATTTTGATGATGATGTTGAATGTTGATTTTCAAATGTTTTCGATAAATGCACTATGTTTTCAAACAAGTAATGTAACATCCTAGCTCAATTGGTACGTTTTTCTTGGTGGGCTTGCCTCATGCCCTTCGCAGAAGAGATTATTTTACATGCAACCAAGGATAAAATATAAAGGTATGTTAAGTATGAAGTCTTAACCTCTATATTTCAACCAAGATCAGACATGGCAAGTAACTTCTTGGAATCTAAGTTCCAATGCACCACTTTGATAAACTCTCTCAATGGATAAATAGGCCACTACAAAACAAGGGTTCTAGTTTGGACTTTCTGTTTATGGAGATTGACCCATATGGAAAGAGTCCCCTTTCAGATCCATCTTGTCGGAGCCAACCATGTGATAATGGTGTTTAACCAATACCCACATTTATATCTTGGCTGGAAATACTCTTGGCTTTAGAGTGTTACCAGTTGAGTCGTTCCCTTGGGTGAGTACTTTTTCCCCAAGGCAGGACCTCTAGGATAAAAAAAAGTGAGCAAAGACAAAATCTGTAATTCGATCAATCTTTGACGGCTCAAAGAAAGAGAATATACGCGATGATGCTCTACTCACACTCGCACAAGATGTTCAAATTTTAATCCCAAATCAAAATGTGGAGGCAATCTTTTATGCAACTTAATGTCATTAAAAAGACTTTTGATTCTCAAGGTCACTGTGAAGTGCGAAAGAAATGCATACGCCTTTTTAGATGAGATTACTTTGCAAAAAAGATTACAAAAACATGAAAGCACTTGTTCATTTTAGCCTCAAAGCAATGATTCTATTCATTTTAAAGTACCAAATGAAGTGTGAGAAATTGGTTGTTCAATTTTAGAACCCAAATTGAAGCTAGTAAGTGTCTAAGGTTCAATTTTAGCCCAACTTTGAAAACACATCAAACAATGATTGATTTTAAATCCCAAATCAATTGGTCAAAAATAGAAAATAAGAGTATCAAATGGATGTTCTAGATTATCACGATAAGCATTAAAAAATACTTTTGTGAATTTTAAATTTGATGCTCCATTCTTCAACTCCAATCTTGCTTTATTTCCGCCTGATTCCTACATTCGATTCCAATGTAAACTTTGACATTTATGCAAATCCCCCTACAAATAGTGCAATGTAAGGTCTTAGAAAATCAGATTTGATTTAATGAATCAATGATGCATATAGCATTATAAAAATAAAATAAAATCAAACCTGTCATACAAAGTCATCATATGGAAAATACAAAGTTGTTAGTAAACCTTTCTACTAACTTGAATTTCACTTGAACTTATTGCATTTCAACCGCCAATTTAAAATAATATTCAGCGTTACTGTTCACAAAGTTAGATTTCCCCCAAACAGGTTGAGAACCATCCACCACTTGTTAAAATGATAGTCAATTCCTCGTTATACAAAATAAATACTTGCAGGCTAAATTTGTCAAAAGAAGTAAAGAAAGCATGGCATTGACTGCATTGAGATCATATCATTATAGTATTTGGGAATATGGCTGTTGATGAATTATCTCAAGGGCAGTAAGCTTTGAATGATGTTAATGACTTTGCGTGGGGAAATAATGAATTCAACCAGAAGACTAATACAACAATGATGACAACAATTAATTCTCTTGTTCTACATGTAGGGATGCAACAATTATAGAGAAAAAGTACACCTCAGCAACTTGTTGTACCAACAACACCTATACATAGTGCTCCCATCAACATTTTCTTAGAAGCTGCTGATTATTAGATCTAGATACAGAAGGTCGATATTTGTTTCTTAGCGCAGTTGCCAACTAATACTTTTATTGAACATATGAAGAAACCTCTTTATGACTTCTAGAATCATAGATTTGCATGCTATGCACCTATTCAAATCCCTTATATTTATTACCATGCAGGCATAGAGATATGCTTATATTTCTACCTTGATAGTATGCCCATCGTTGATTATTACCTTTCACATGGTTCTGTACGCATGCCTTTAACTTTAATGGCCCTTTTTTTTTTGGGTAGGTTTGACTTAGGCTCGCCTTAATAACGAATGGAGATCTACAAGCTTGAATCCTATCAATTCTACTGGTATGTCAATATACCAGCGAAGTTTTCCTACTAGAAGTAAATACCTTACAGGACACTCGAGTGTGCCTAGCCGATTATGATCTTGTAGACATGACTTCTTAACCACTAAAGTTAAATGCCTTAATGGGAATAGATCTGCAAATGTCTCATCCTCTCTACCAACAAATGTTAAAAGAACAAGGTGGCCCACAAAAAGCCAAAAGAAAAGGTAAAAGTGTTTGGATTACTATTTTTTTTCCTCGCGAGTGACCACATTCATCATGTGCACCAACGTCTAATGAAAGAAAACAAATGAAAGCAACTTGGTGAATAAAATTTTACGTAAGAAAAAAATAAGGCTGAGCAGAATTTAATCAAAAATCCAAGCCACCAGAATAGGTATAACGATGGAAGAAGACTTCAGCATTGATGGCGATCACTCCAGCGTTGAAATTCAAGATTGTATTGATAAGACCATAAAAAAGGGTACGCTGAGGTGACTATTATGGAGTGCTCATAATAACTGACAAATAACTCTCTATTTTTGACATTTGAATTCTTATTGGCGTAGAAGGAAATCAAGATAACAATTAAATGGCTTCGAAATCTTGAATAAGATCAATATTTTTTGACAGGGCAAGGCTACTGGAAAGCAAAACAATATTTTATTGTGAGGGACATGTGTCAGACTATTGCTATCGGTGTCATCAAGGCTGTTAAGAAGAAGGACCCAACTAGTGTCAATGTCACCAAGGTTGCTGCTAAGAAGAAGTGAAAGTCTAAGCGAACTGTGTAAGAGCTTATGCATGAGAAAAATGTAGAATGAAGGACAGAACGTCGATCTTTACATTCCTAGAAAATGCTTTGCAATGAACCGATTGATAACATCAAAGGACCACACTTCCATTCAAATTAGTGGTGGACATCTGGACAAAAATGGCATATGCACAGGCCAGTTCACAACATTTTCTCTCTGCGGATTTGTTCATGCACAGGGAGAGGCTGACAGTGCTTTGGATAGGCTATGGTATTGAACTCTTTTTCCCGATAGATCTGAGCTCCGGGGTTAGAGTTTCTTCCTATAGGGTTTGTTCACTCTGTACAAGGTGGGTTAAAAGGCATTGATAATGGTCACATTAGGCATTGATAAGTAGCAGCAGGGAACCAGAAGCAAATGATAGAGAGGAGATAGTCCCAATGCCAGATTCTTGATATCCTATCTTCAAAAGAAGAAAGGAAGGGGATGCACCTGCACTGCGTTAAAGATATTTTGGCAAGATGGACGCGAATAGAGTATTTCAATATTTCTTAGAGAGAGGTGGTCTTCATAGAGCGGGGTAATTGCGGGATAGGCACAAACTGCATTTACTAAACAAGCTATGGAAATTTTCAAGCAAATGTAATCGACAGGCGTAAAGTTGAATCCTCAAACCTTTCCCACAATGAAATAAGTGCAAGACCTTTGCCAGTGTCCTCGTAGCATGTTGACCCCATACAAGCATGTCGCAACCAGCAGAGTAACAGACTGGAAAGTAACTCAAACAAATATGCAAATACAAACAGAATAGCCACAGGCACGCAACTTAAAAGTTATTTGGAACAAATGTTTTACTGGTGAGCAAAGCTTGGAGTAAGGAACATAAACAAAGTCCTTTGATTCTTATCTAATGCTTTACTTCATTTGTCTATTGTTATCCTTAACTCACACGCAGCTTCACCAAAAGCATAGGAAAATTCTCAAAAGAAGAATGGAAAATATTTCCTGCCTAAGTCAAGTCTTTTCTTTGATGCAGATCGTTCCCCAACAAACGATGAGAAAACTCTACATGATGCACCTCTCTTAACTAGAATGATAATAGCAAAAATAAAGACTAGTGAGATCAACACCTCTCAATAACTGATTTGAGTCTATCTTATCTTAAATATGTGTGGCCGATTTATCTATGTGATTCACAAATCATTAGTAAGAAGTGTTAGTGTAAAAGGAAAAATCTGTTCACAGCAAAAGTTGAGAATGTCTTCAAAAGCTGCCCTCCCTGTATTCTAACACTGTGATATCAAATCTGCAATATGTTAAGCCTTAACAAGAATAAATCAAGCAAAACACAACAAATCTAATATCCCTATGAAATATTGCATCATGTTAGATATGCTAAACAATAAGACAAGCTAAATAAGCATATAAACAACATGAATCCAAATTTATCTCATAGTGGATTGGTGCTATTGTTGAAAATAGCCCTTTCCCAATCCTTGATAGATAAGCTAGATGATATGAAATTGCTATGAGGATGGTATGATGGTGGAAAAATCAGTTCTCAAGGAGAGTGACTTTGCAAGAGTGATTGTGGAGAGATTTTCTCAAGATGAAGCTTTCACTTATAGATTTTCAAAGGATAAGAGTGCTCAACATGGAGGATGTGGGACTAAAGATTAAGCCAATGAGATGAGGACACTTGTCATCATGTGAGTGGTTGATGCATGTGCAAGATTTGGGAAGTGTGCCCAAGAGGG
>VDFB02047230.1:504513775-504624238 GCA_007258455.2 Sequoia sempervirens | reverse complement strand
GCTAATTATATCTGCAAAACAATATTAGTATGCACAAAAATTGCATATCTATAACTATCTTAAAGTGACATTCATTAATCCACATGTAAAATCAACATAGATAGTTCATATAGCATGTTAATGTCATTAAATATTTTAAAAATAAGCTTATGCCTAATGTCTATGGTTTTGAGGAAATATTATAAAAAGATCAACATCCAAGCATCAAATTCTATGACAACTATGGAAAATAGACAATAAAATTCTATCAAAATTAAGTCATAAACTGGACTCATCACTCCCCCCAACCTAACACTTTGTTGGTCCTCTAATAGAAGAAGAAGGGTTGTTCCTTTACTTTGTTAATGCCCTAAATTTTGCAACTGCCAACTGTCCTACATTGGTTTCTATAGTTTTTGAATTATGGTCCCAATAGAATCCTTGTTGTTTTTCCAATCTGCTCCATGTCTATCTCTCTGTAGCTATATCATATTGGTAAACCCTAAAATTTGGCATAGGCTACAATGGGATAGGTGGCTAAAAAGTTAGTGAGAGAAAAAAATTGTTTCTTTACCCTTCCAATCTATATATATCTATCAACTCTCTTAAGTGTTGCAACATAGTTCTACATAAAGTGAGGCTCAACTTATTTTAACTCATTAGTTAGGTTGTTCCACCTTTGTGACAGGTATCCCATCATAGATTTTCCTATGGTTTTTGCTACCTCCTCATATTCTTTATAAACTTCCTCTCTTTCAGATAGGATAATATCTCCATAGCTTGGTCTATAAAGAATTTTGTGCCAATCCATGAAAATGCTCCCTAGATTTCTAGATTCAACCATGATAGACAGGGGAGTGTTGAATTCAACTTTCTTATAAGTCCTGAATTATTTTCCCCAACTAATCTCATTTTGTATTGAAAACATGAATGCCCTTAATTGGACATCCCCAACATACAATAGTTGATTCCAATCATGCTCTTGGGTTACAACATAATTATGCAAATATAATTCACACCACAAATTCTTCATTTCGAGAGGAGTAATCCAATAAGCATTGAAAAATTCAAGAGGAGTCTCAATAGAGGGATTCAAACCTGAAACATCCTTTCCAATTTAAAATATGGATGCTTCTCCTTCAAATATAGGGAATAGACCCTTGGAGGAGTTCTGCATTCTAAAATCTTAGGCACCAAGGTTGCCATATTGTCCACTCTCTCCTTTAAAGTAGCAATTTTTGCATCCTTATCTTCATTTTCTTCATCTCTCTTTTGAATTTCTTTCTTAAGCATGCATTTCTCCTCTTTCCATTCTTCTTCCCTCTTCTGTATCTCTTTCCATAAATTTATAGCTACCATGTGCATTAAAAAATCAAAGGGCCTATGTATTCCTACCAAAAATTTTCCTGGTACTAATGCTTGCTCCTCATGTGGCTCCAACTATAGGGATTTTGTTGGTTCAGCCAATTCTGGTTGTAGGGGTACTGACTGTTCTCCCAGTTTTGGCTACAGGACCTCTTGCTCTTGTTGTTGTTGTAGGAACTCTTGCTCTAGCTCTTGCTGGAGGAGCTCTCAATTTTCCTCATACCCTTGACTTCCAACTTGTTCAGTGATGGAAGCAAGGTCTGCCAATGTTACATTTGTTGCTTCCTCAAATATGTCCTTTTCCTCAACATTTACCTACCCCATTGGGACCTCTGTGTCCTCTTATGATTTTTCTCTAGTCCTAGGGCTTCCCTGTAGAGACACACCAAATACTGGCCTAGTTGGTTTTGAATTCCTAAGAGGGCTCTCATGTTCTTCTGTGGTTGCAGGAAGAACAGTGTCAGCCTTTCGTTTCTTTAGCACTTTCTTTCTTGCATTTTTTTTTTAGCTTTTCCTTTCTTTACTTCTCCCTGTTTCTTTTGTGCCTCATAAAGATGCCAAGAGGAACATCATCATCAAAATCTGAAGAGGAACTTTCTTTGTTTGCATGCTCTGGATCATAAGAGCTAATTTCTATTGTTTGTTTGGCTGTAGGAGGGTTTGCACTAGGCCTCGCACCAAAATTTGAGGCACCATGAGTAGCTTCATCCATCCTCAATCTTCTACTAGCCCTTCGAGGTTGAGATAAAACCCTAGGCTGCAAATGCTATGGTCTCATTTGATCAACATTTAAGAATTCTTCCCAAGTCATGTCAAACACATCATGCAAAGACTTTTCAACCAACAATGGTGGGAAACAAAATTATCCCAAACTTATTGAGTCTCGGCTTCCATGATTGATAGAAGGTGATATAGCACATTTGACACATTCATTGTTCTCTTGTGCCTCATATGATTCAAAAGTTTGAAATGCACAAAGTGTAGATTCGACTAGTGACCTTTGTAGGTAATGTACTTCACAACATGAACAACTACTTGCTTCCATGACTCGGGAAAATAGGTTCTTTTTGCACCTTGTTTTTCCACACTCAATGGAGGATCACCAGGTTCTATAAATTCAGCTCTACCTAACCTGGCATCTCTAGAAGTAGGGTAATTTTTACTGTTGAAAGGAAACCCTATAACTTCTGCAATCTTTCTTCAGTAGCCAATACTTCCAGCCCTTTCATCGAGGTCTTTCCCTCAAACAATGTCTAGGAAAATTCCAATGCAACATCTTCATTAAAATCATTAAGCTTCAAGAAATAGTCTAACCAGCTACAATTTATGAACTCAAACTAACTAGGTGCATCCTTGAATAATGCCTCATGAATAGTGGGTTCATTCTTTATTAACCCACCTCCCATTGTTCAATTTTCTGCAATTAAACAATCGCTTTGCAAAGTTTCCCTTCTTGCAATCTTCATCTGAAATTTGAACTTCTCCTTCTTGCAATGCTACTAAGTTTCAACCACCGATGTTGTTTGAATTTTACCATTTTTAGCTTAAGATTATGACAAGAGTAATCAATGGAGGCTTATGATCAATAAAAATGGCAGTGGTTGATATCACCTCACACATGCGAGCCGTCATCTCACTCAGAATTTGAATCGACTCAATTTAAAAAAAATTGATGTGAGACAACATGGACAGACACGTGGGCATAACATCCACACTTTCCCCCCACAACCTAAATTTCAGCATGTGTCCTCACATGCACAAAAGTTATGACAATTTGACAAGGTAGGGAATAATGACATGCTATGGACAACATCTATATTAATTCACAAAAATTAAATGAATGTACTAAAAGATAATTAAGAGATAACAACTTGATGTGCATGTACTTGGATTCTTGGAAGATTTGCTATAAAGATTATGGAGAAAGTACAAGTCACCTTTTGAGAGGTCAGTTGAGCAATTAATGAAAGTGGAGTGGAATGGAGTGAAATCATGATGGAATGAAGTGAAATGATGGAGGCGTGATGAAAGAGAGAGAAAGGTGGAGATGGATGAGTGGATGAGTGAAGAAGTGGGCCCCCATAGAAGTGTAAGTTTTTATTATGACAAATTACATACCTTAGTTAGCCAGAAGGAGGGACACTAGGTCCACTTCCTTCAACTATAGTAAGTTTGGGTGTTGCATGCTGAGTGAATTTCTATAGGAAGTCCTACTTGGAAGTTGGCTTGTGATACAATATGAGTTGATGACCATTGACAAGTAGCTTAAATATAATTGGGTCAATAGTAGTGAGTTGGACAACACAATTGGGGAATACTTAAGCAACCTCATATGGTCCTAGTCACCTTGTCTGCAATTTTCCTGCATTATCATGATACCTTGAGTCCTCGAGTAGGGCCCAATCTCCTGGTTTGAATTTCTTATCCTTAATGAATTTGTCATGCCACTTGATTATATGATTCTACACTACCTATGTATGATGAAAGATCACCTTCCTCATTTCATCCAATGCATTGAGCTACATGATTCTATCTTTTTGTGCTTCAAAGATGTCCATCCCCAATTCTATTGTAGTCCTTTGAGTTTTATGCTCGAATTCAATGGGCATCATAGCTATCTTTCCATACAACAACTCAAATGGTGTGAAGCCTATAGTTATTTTCTAGGTTGTCCTATAGGCCCATAAAACTTCTAGTATCCTATTTTCACAATCCTTTTTATGACCAGTGACTATTTTGGTCAAAATGGATTCAATTTCCCTATTAGTCACCTCAACTTGGCCATTGGCCTGGGGGTGATAAGGATTAGATTTTCTATGCCTTATTTTGTACTCTTTGACTAGTGTTGCAATAAGGGCTGATGTAAATTGAGCCCCTTAGTCAGTCACTAACTCTCTTCAAACCCCATACCTTGTGAAAATCTCCTCATAAAGAAATTTTGCAACCTTATTATCTCTTCATGTTTCATGGCCTTAACTTCTACCCACTTAGTTACATAATCAGTGCATACTAAGATATAAGAATTACCATTGGATGGAGGATCAATGGGTCCTACAAAGTCTAATCCCCACTTGTAAAATGGAGTGATTACTACCCAAGGGTAAAGGGGCATCTCATCATATTTGGTTGGCTTGCCCATCCTTTCTCATCTATCACACTTTCTTGTACATCTCCCTGCATCCTTGTGGAGTGTTGGCCAGTAGTATCCTATATTCAAAATCTTCACTATTGTCCTCTTGGCTGCAAAACATCATTCGCATGGTTCGTTGTGGCATGCATGCAAAATATCATATGTCTCATCTTCCCTCACACATCTCCTTATGACATTTTTTGTATAAAACAAACCTTCAATCCATGAAAAAGGAAATGATTTTTCAATGAGCACCCTTCTCTCTTTTGGAGAGAAGTGAGGAGGAACTCTCCCTATGACCAGATAGTTACCTATGTTAGAATACCAAGGTGTTTGCATACTAATGGAAAATAAGTGCTCATCAGGGAAAGAGTCATCTATGACCTGATTATCCTCTGATATAGTCTGCCGTGAAAGAAAATATGTAACATTGGCCTTCCTTGGTTTATCTATAATGGTTATGTCAAAATCCTACATCAACAATAACCATTTTGCTAGCCTACCTAATATTAGAGGTTTATTCATGAGATAACTAATGGCAGCATGATTTGTGTGCACAAAGATTTGATAGCTTGTTAGGTAGTGCCTAAATTTGTTGAGGGAATAGATTACTGCCAACATTTCTTTTTCTATCAGTATATAATTGAATTCAGCTCCTTGCAAGTTTTTTCTTACAAAATAAATAGCATTTTCAATAGCTCCTTCTTTCTTCCCTAAGACTACTCCTATGGCATAGTCTAATGCATCTATAAGTATGTGGAAATGAAGATCCCAATTAGGACCTTTGAGTACAAGAGCATGAGACAATGTTGCCTTCAAATCAGAAAGTGCCTTGTCATAGTCTTCAATCCACTGAAACTTAGCATCTTTACTGAGAAGAGTTTATAATGGGCTACTATTTTTCTAAAATCCTTGATGAAACACCTATATTAGCCTACATGGCCCAAGAAACTCCTAACATATTTTCTTTTTGCAGGTATAGACAGGTTAGTGATCACCTCAATCTTTGCAGGATCTACTTGAATTCCCTTGTGAGAGATGTAGTGGCCAAGGACTACACCTTCCTCCATCATCATGAAACACTTTTCACTATTCAGAGATAGATTGTGTTCTTCACATCTTTTTAAGACTCTCCTAATATTTTCCAATGCTTCATTAAAATCAGCACCATAGGTGGAAAAATTATCCATATAAATCTCTATGCAATCATGACAGATATCTGAAAACATGTTAGTGACTGCCCTCTGAAAAGTTGCAGGTGCATTGCATAAGCCAAATGGAAGCATTGAGTAGGAATAAGTCCCCCATGGTTAGGTAAATGTGGTCTTATCTTGGTCCTGGGGTGAAATTTGGATCTGGTTATAGCCATTGAAGCCATCTAGAAAAGAAAATTACTACTTGCCTACAAGTGAATCAAAAACTTGATTTATGAAAGGTAAGGGGAAATGGTCTTTATTGGTGGTAGAATTAAGTTCTCTGTAATCAACACAAACTCACAACTTCCCTCCCTTTTTGGGCACAATCACTAATGAAGAAACCCACTGGATATCTAAAATGGGGTAGATGAATCTTACATTCAAGAATTTTTGTAATTCTCTTTTTACAATTTCTCTTAATTCTGGGTTAATTCTTCTTTGTGGCTACTTCACTAGTGTACAATCATCTTTGATGTAGATTCTATGAGTGCAAAGCTTAGGGTCTAATCCCTTCATATCATGATAGTCTCGCACAAATGCATGTTGGTGGGTTCTCAGTAAGTTTGTCAATGACAATTGTTGTTCTTCACTCAATTTACTATTGATGTGCAAATATTTTCCTTCTATCACTTGCACTTGTGTACTTATCTCTAGCATAGTAGTTTCACTAATGCTAGGTACCTTGAGGTCATGTGGTAGCAATGTATGAGACATACCCATTGCTGCAGGAAGTTTAGCTATAGGAAGAGTGAGTAGGAGTGACTTCACTAGATCAACAAAACTAGATGCATGAGAGGATGATGCTTCCTCTACTTCATAATGGTTCTAGATTATGTTAGACAACAATTCATCTTCCTCTTGAAGCTACATGAAATAACTTCTTCCTAACATCATAAGTTCTTCCACAGAATTAACTTCTTTGGCCTCTTCAACCAACATGTGGGCATATGGGGTTATCCACGTCTTTGGATGGTTGAGCAGGAGGGTAAAGGAAAAAAAATTTAGTGTTCTTTCCATGAGTAATGGTCATGTCTCATGTCCTACATCCAAAATATGTGTCTATTGTTGCTAACCATGACCTTCCAAGAATGATAGGGTACCCACCTAGTGTGGCATTAGGAGAAAGAATCATGAAATTTTTTGGGTATTCCCGTGAGTCCAGAGTTACCACAAGGTCCTCTACTACACCATCAGGTTTAATCGTTGAACTATTACCAAGTTGCAAGACAGTAGGAGTAGGTCTCATGGTTGCAACATTTAGTTGTTACAAGATGTCCTTGGTCATTACATTTATTTTTTCTCCCAAGTTAATCAGAGTATTCTTTATTTGGATCCCATTTATGAAAACTCCTACCACAAGACTCCCTAGATTTTTATATTTGGGAACAATCACTCTCCCAAGCATGATGTCAGCTAGCTATCCCACCACATGAACCGTAGTGGGGTCTTTCTTCTTCCTAGTTGGATTCTTAAGGCATGCTTCCTTGATTTCCTTCCCATATTTTGGAACATATTTTATGGCCTGAAATAGAGGTATCTGGACACATATATGCTTCAAATTCTCTAAAATTTCAAAATTCGTGTCCTCCTTTTCTTCCTTTTCTTTCACAATTTCCAATCTCTAGGGAAATGGGGGTGTTTGTGCAGTTTGCATGACTGGGACTGGTTTAGGATTCTTAGGTTCATTGGATTGAATGGGAGTATTCAAAGGCTCCTCTTCTTCCACAGGAAGCTTAGTGATAATGGGTGTGGAAGGAGCTGGCAAGGTAGTTCCTTAACATAGGTGGTTCTCACTTACACTCACAACATATGCAGGGAATTGATTTCGATTAGCAAAGTATACTGGCCACTATTGTGGTTTGTTATTTGGGTTGGGTGTGGGCTAAGTTGGTAGCTGAGTAGGTTTATGTAAATTTTAACTTGAGCTAATAGGAGGGGGCATTATAATAAGTTTTTGGGACTGAGAAGGTTGTTGCATGTAATTATTGGGCTTGTTTGGTCACTATTGCCCTCCCCTCCATTGATATCTTTGTTGCCAATTTCCTAGGGGTGGTTACCAATTTCCTTGAAACTAATTCCAATTCCCCTGAGGTTGTTGCCATTGGGGTGGAGAGTTTTGGTGATTAGGTTGGGAATTTGAAGGGTTACTCCAAGGTTGTGGTGGATATCCTCCATAATTGGATGGATATGGGGGTTGCCATTGGTTACTAGATGAATAGGAATTGAAATATGCCCCAACAAAAGATAGTGGATCTGGTGGCATACCTTGTCTTGGAGCCCATGGGCTCCTCTGTGAAACATAGTAGACTTGGGAAAGGGTCACTAGCACATGTGACACCAATCCAACTATGGAATAGATATGTATCTTGTTTCTTTCATGCTTTCAATTTAGTTTGATTTGCTATCATGTTTAGGAAGCATTTTGCATTATTTCATAGGAGTATTTTGATGAATTTGTAAGTCATTAATCCATGCTTGAGGTTTAGTGTTTGCAGATTTAAAAAATGCTCACAATTTATAATGTCTTTCTTGAAGTCTTCCAACAAGTTAGTAATCTCCATTCTTGAAACTCCACTGGTAGATTACTTAACCATAGAATATTGATAAGCGTTAGTGCAACTATCATTAATTCCTCTTAAGAAAAGAAACTTTTGTGGTTCTTCATTGAGTATATGTTGTGGAGATTTCTGCAGAAAAAATAGAAACCTTGTAATATAATCCTTCAGGCTCTCATCTTCCTTTTTCTGCATCCTAAAAATGTCATCTCCTCTCATGTCACTACCCATGCAATATTCCTAGTATTTCTCAAGGAACTTTGTCTTCATGTCCTCCCAAGTCTCCATAGTATTTCTTCCTAGGCTCATGAACCATCTTAATGTAGCTTCTTTCAAGGTGGTATGAAATAGCTTAAGCATATGGGCATCAGTGGTATAGTAATAGCTCATGTAGAGTATGTCAAACTCAAACAAAAAAGTATCAAGATCTTTTGTGACAAGTCCATAGAAATTAGGAAGGACTGATGCAGGGATATTTTTGAGGTTGTCAACATCATTCTAATGGGAAATAGGGAAAGGAAGAGCTGGTTGGCTAGGTCTATTTCTATTTGCATAACCCATGCCTGCTTGATGTAGTTCCAAAGAAAAAGGGTTCTCAAGGTGATTTTGTTCTTAAGAGGAAATTTTAGAACTGGTCAAATCAGGAAATGCATCAACAAAGGGGTGTGGATCTTCTTCTTCTTCTCTTGGCAAGTTTCTATACTCAACTAGCTAGAATGGATTAGGATTATTAGGAAGGAATCTCCCATGAGCATCTCTCATCCTTCCTCTATGTATATGGTATCAGCTCACTATCAGCTAGCTCAAACAAAGAATTGGAAAAATAATGGTGGATCATTAATTTCCTAAATGAGGGGTAAACTAAGAAAAGACTTTCAAAAATACTACTGCAAGAAAACTATTAATGAATCTACATAACTCTCAAGTTTCACACCATCCCTAGCAATGACACCAAAAATATTGGCCTCCTATTATGATCTAACAACTAAGCCCTTACAGTTGTGATTTAAAGATTGGACATCTAATCTGAATAGCTATTTCAATTATCATGAAGGTTATTTAACTTGTCAACCTAAGGATGTGAACTTGAAATAGGTTAGCACAGTATGTGCACTAAGGATCCAAAGTGGCCATATTCATTCTACAACTAAGAAAAACATAATGCTAAAGGTAAATTTCTTGGAAAGAAATAACATAATTGTTGAGCATCAACCAACAACTATACTAAGCCGAAATGCATGACATAAATGAAAATATGAGTAGATAAATAGGGAACTACTCTATCTACTTTGGCTGTAGGAACAGTCATAAAATGGAATTCTAGTCTCATCAGGAACAAATAGTGCCAGATTATGAACTAAGTGTTGAACATAAACTATTAACTAAACTAAAGGATGGAATGCTCATGAAGTGGGCCCCCTTGGATGAGTATCCCTTAAAACTAATGTAAACTCAGATGCACGAACTTATAACTTCATTTTATTCATTGGAAAACATAAATACAATAGAGAATTATAATTGTATTGCTTGAAAAACTAAGAATGTGAGTACATCATCAGATTAAGCAACCTCTTTTGAAGGAGCATCTGAGTCTTATTTATAGGGAAATAAGCTAATAACTAGTCACATAGCAAGGCAGTCAACTCCAATAGATTAGGAGGACACCACTTTAGGAAAAACATGAAAAATGGAGAGGTGGTTATGCATGTGCAAAATATGGTGAGACAATTAAGACCATTTACAAGGTGGTAACAACTTTGATTTGAATGAGTAATCTCCCGCCATCGAGATTCTTTCCTTTGTTGACCATTAAATGACCACCTTGTTGAAAATTATGGTGAATGACCAAGTGGCAGAATCTCCTTTAATTGTGTAGATGGCTAATTATATCTACAAAACAATATTAGTATGCACAACAATTGCATATTTGTAACTATCTTAAAGTGACATTCATTAATCCAAATGTAAAATCAACATAGATAGTTCATATAGCATGTCAATGTCATTAAATATTTTAAAAGTAAGCTTATTCCCAATGTCTATGGTTTTGAGGAAATATTATAAAAGGATCAACTTCCAAGTATCAAATTCTATGACAACTACGACAAATAGACAGTAAAATTCTATCAAAATTGAGTCATAAAAAAGACTCACCACTCCCCCTAACCTAAGACTTTGTTGGTCCTCCAACAGAAGAAGGGTTGTTCCTTTGCTTTTTTAATTCCCTGAAGTTTGCAACTACCAGTTGTCCTACATCAGTTTCTATAGTTTTTGAATTATGGTCCCAATAGAACCCTTGTTTTTTTTCCAATCTGCTCCATCTATATCTCTCTACAGCTATATCATGCTAGTAAGACCTAAAATTTGGCATAGGCCACAATAGGATAGGTGGCTGAAAATTTGGTGGGAGCAAAAATCATTTTTTTTCCCTTCCAATTTGTATATATCTATCAACTCTCTTAAGTTCTGCAACATACTTCTACATAGAGTGAGGCTCACCTTGTTTTAACTCATCAGTTTGGTTGTTCCACCTTTGTGACAGGTATCACATCATATATTCTCCTTTGGTTTTTGCTACCTCCTCATATTCTTTATAAACTTCCTCTCTTTCAAACAAGATCCTATTACCATTGCTTGGTCTATAAGGAATTTTGTGCCAATCCATGAAAAGTGCTCCCTGGATTTCTAGATTCAACCTTGATAAACAAGGGAGTGTTGAATTCAACTTGCTTATAAGTCCTAAATTGTTTTCCCCAACTAATCTCATTTTGTATCCAAGACATTAATAACCTTAATTGGACATCCCCAACATACAACAGTGGATTCCAATCATAGTGTTGGGTTACATCATAATTATGCAAATATAATTCACACAACAAATTCTTTATTTCAGGAGGAGCAATCCAATAAGCATTGAAAAATTCAAGAGGAGTCTCAATAGAGGGATTCAAACCTGAAACAATCCTTGCCAATTTAAAAGAAAGATGCTTCTCCTTCAAATATAGGGCATAGGCCCTTGGATTATTTCTGCATTCTAATATCTAAGGCACTAAGGTTGCCATATTTTCCACTCTCTCCTTTAAAGTAGAAATTTATGCATCCTTATCTTCAATTTCCTCATCTCTTTTGAATTTCATTCTTCAATCTGTGTTTCTCCTCTTTCCATTCTTCTTCCCTCCTTTGTATCTCTTTCCATAAATTCATAGCTACCATGTGCATTGAAAAATCAGAGGGCCTATGTATTCCTACCAGAATTTTTCCTGGTACTGATGCTTGTTCCTCATGTGGCTCCAACTGCAAGGATTCTGTTTGTTTAGCCAATTCTAGCTACAAGGGTATTGAATGTCCTCCTAGTTCTGGCTACAGTACCTCTTGCTCCTTTTCTTGTTTTTGGAATTCTTGTGCTTGTTGTTGCTATAGGAACTCTTGCTCTAGCTCTTGTTGGAAGAGCTCCTGATTTTCATCATACCCTTGGCTTCCAACTTGTTCAGCGATGGCAACAAGGTCTGACAATGTTACATTTGTTGCTTCCTCAAATATGTCCTTTTCCTCAACATTTACCTACCCCACTAGGACCTCTATGTCCTCTTGTGATGTTTCTCTAGTCCTAGGGTTTCCCTATAGAGACACACCAAAGAATAGCCCAATTGGTTTGGATTTCCTAAGAGGGCTCTCATGTTCTTCTTTGGTTGCAAGAAGAATAGTGTCAGCCTTCCATTTCTTTGGAAATTTATTTCCTATAGTTTGCTTTTTATATTTTCCTTTCTTTATTTCTACCTCTTTCTTATGTGCCCTAGTTCTCATTAAGATGCCAAGAGGAACATCATCATCAAAATCTGAAGAGGAAATTTTTTTGTCTGAATGCTCTGGCTCAGAAGAGCTAATTTCTATGGTTTGTTTGGTTGTAGGAGGGTTTGCACTAGGCCCCGCACTAGAATTTGGGGCACCATGAGTAGCTTCAGTTGAGCTCAATATTTTACTAGCCCTACGAGGTTGAGGAAAAACCATAGGTTGCAATTGCTTTGGTCTTATTTGTTCAACATTTAAGAATTCTTCCCAAGTCATGTCATACACATCATGCAGAGACTTTTCAACTAACAATTTAATTAGACAATGGTGGGAAACATAATTATCCCTACCATTTTGAGTCTCATCTACCATGATTGAGACAAGGTGGTATAACACATTTGGCGCATTCATTCTTCTCCTGTGCCTTATATGATTTAGAAGTTTCAAATGCACAAAGTGTAGATTCAACTGGCGACCTTCGCAAGTAATCTACTTCACAACATGAATAGCTACTTGCTTCCATGGCTTGGGTAGAGAGTTTCTTTTCACACCTTTTCTTTCAACACTCAATGGAGGGTCACTAGGTTCTATAAATTTGGCACTAGCTGACCTAGCATCTCTAGAAGCTTCCTGCCCTTTCACTGTGGCCTTTCCCTCAAACATTGTCTAGGAAAATTCCAACGCAACATCTTTATTAAAATAATTAATCTTCAGGAAATAGTCAATTTAAACTTTGCTGACATGAGCCAACATGGATAGACATGTGGGCATAGCATTCACACTTTCCCCCCAAACCTAAATTTAAGCATGTGTGCTCACATGCACAAATGTTATGACAATTTAGAAGGGTAGGGAATAGTAACATGCTATGGAGAACATCTATATTAATTCATAGAAATTAAATGAATGTACTAAAAGATAATTAAGAGATAACAACTTGATGTGAATGTACCTGGATTATTGGAATATTTGATAGAAAGATTATGGAGAAAGTACCAGTCACCTTTTGAGAGGTCAGTTGAGCAATTAATGAAAGTAGAGTGGAATGGAGTGAAATAATGGAGGCATGATGAAAGAGAGAGAAAGGTGGAGATGGATGGGTGGATGGGTGAAGAAGTAGACCCCCATAGAAGTGGAAGTCTTTATTATGATAAATTGTGTACCTTAGTTAGCCAATAGGAGGGACACTAGGTTCACTTCCTTTGGCTGCAGGAAGTTCGGGTGTTACATATTGAGTGAATTACTATAGGAAGTCCTCCTTGGAAGTTGGCTTGTGATACAATCTGAGATGATGACCATTGTCAAGTAGCTTAAATCTGACTAGGTCATTAGTATTCAGTTGGAAAGCACCATTTGGGAATACTTCAGCAACCTCATATGGTCCTAGTCACCTTGTCTAAAATTTTGTTGCATTATCCCGATACCTTGAGTCGTAGAGTAGGGATCAATCTCCTGGTTCAAATTTCTTGTCCTTAATGAATTTTTCATGCCACTTGCTTCTCTGATTTTGCATTACCTCTATATGATGCAAGGTTTCTTTCCTCATTTCATCTAATGCATTGAGTTGCATGATTTTATCTCTTTGAGCTTTAGAGATGACTATCCCCAATTCTATTGTAGTCCTAAGAGTTGTATGCTCAAATTCAATGGGCATCATAGCTTTCTTTCCATACAACAACCCAAATGGTACTGTGAAGCCTGTAGTTGTTTTCTAGGTTGTCCTATAGGCCCAAACAACTTTTGGCAACTTGTTTTCCCAATCCTTCTTATGAACAACAATTGTTTTGGTCAAAATGGCTTCAATTTCTTTGTTAGTCACCTCAACTTGGCCATTGGCTTGGGGGTGATAAGGAGTATATTTCTTGTGCCTTATGTTGTACTCCTTCACTAGTGCTGCAACAAGGGTTGATGTAAATTGAGCCCCTTGGTCAGTCACTATCTCTCCTGAAACCTCGTACCTTCTGAAAATCTCCTCATAAAGAAATTTTGCAACCTTATTATCTCTTGCATGCTTCATGGCCTTATCTTCTACCCACTTAGTTACATAATCAATGCATACTAAGATATAATACTTACCATTGGATGGAGGATCAATGGGTCCTACAAATTCTAATCCCCACTTGTCAAATGGATTGATTACTACCTGAGGGTAAAGGTGTATCTCATCAGATTTGGTTTTCCTACCCATCCTTGGGCATCTATCACACATATTTGTATATCTCCCTACATCCTTATGGAGTGTTGGCGAGTAGTATCTTGCATTCAAAATCTTCATTTCTGTCCTCTTGGCTGCAATATGTCCTCCACATGATTCATTGTGGCATGCATGAAAAATATCATATATCTCATCTTCCCTCACACATCTCCTCATGACATTGTCTGGCCTAGTATAAAACAAACATCCTACAATCCATGAAAAAGGAAATTATTTTTCAATTAGCACCCTTCTCTCTTTTAGAGAGAAGAAAGGAGGAACTCTCCCTGTGATGAAATAGTTAGCTATGTCAACATACCAAAGTGTTTGCATACTGATGGAAAATAAGTGTTCATTAGGGAAAGAGTAATCTATGACCTGATTATCCTGTGATATAGTTAGTCATGAAAGAAAGTATGCAACAACATTGGCCTTCCCTAGTTTATCTACAATGGTTATGTCAAACTCTTGCATCAATAATAACCATCTTGTTAGCCTACCTGATATTAGATGTTTATTCATGAGATACCTAACAACTGCATGATCTGTATGCACAAAAATTTGATAGCCTGTTATGTAGTGCCTGAATTTGTCAAGGGGATAGATTACTACCAACATTTCTTTTTATGTCATTGTTTAATTGAATTCAACTCCTTGCAAGTTTTTGCTGACAAAATAAATAACATTTTCAATAGCTCATTCTTTATTCTGTAAGACTATTCCTATGGTATAGTCTGATGCATCTATATGGATGTGGAAAGGAAGCTCCCAATTAGGAACTTTGAGTACAGGAGCATGAGTCAATGTTGCATTTAAATATGAAAATGTCTTGTCATAGTCTTCAGTCCACTGAAACTCAGCATCTTTAGTGAGAAGAGTATATAATGGTGCTGCTATTTTTTTGAAATCCTTGATGAAAATCCTATATTAGCCTGCATGGCTGAAGAAACTCCTAACATCTTTTTGTTTTGTAGGTATAGGTAGGTTAGTGATCACCTCAATATTTGCAAGAACTACTTGAATTCCTTGTGAGAGATGTAGTAGCCAAGGACTACACCTTCCTCCATCATCATGAAGCACTTTTCACTGTTTAGAGATAGATTGTGTTCTTCACATATTTTTCAAACTCTCCTAAGATTTTCTAATGCTTCATTAAAATCAACACCATAGGTGGTAAAATCATCCATATAAATCTCCATGCAATCATGAGAGATATCTGAAAATATGCTAATGACTAACCTCTGAAAAGTTTTAAGTGCATTGGATAAGCCAAATGGAAGCACTGAGTAGGAATAGGTCCCCCATGGATAGGTAAATGTGGTATTATCCTAGTCCTTAGGTGCAATTTGGATCTGGTTATAGCCATTAAAGCCATCTAGAAAATAAAAGTACTCTTTCTTGCAAGTGAATCCAAAACTTGATCTATGAAAGGTAAGGGAAAATGGTCTTTTTTGGTGGAAGCATTGATTTCTCTGTAATCAACACAAACTTGCCACTTCCCTCCCTTCTTTTACATAATCACCAATGGAGACACCCACTAGCTATCTGAAATGGGGTAGATGAATCTTGCATCCAAAAATTTCTATAATTCTCCTTTTACAATTTCTCTTAATGCAAGGTTAATTATTCTTTGCCGATGCCTCAATGATGTACAATCATCTCTAAAGTAGATTCTATGAGTGCAAAGCTTAGGGTATAATCGCTTCATATCATGATAGTTCCATACAAATGCATGTTGGTGGGTTATCAATAAGTTTGTCAATGACAACTACTATTCTTCACTCAATTTACTGTTGATGTGCAAATATTTTCCTTCTGTCACTTGCACTTGTGTAGTTATCTCTACCATAGTTGTTTCACTAATGCTAGGTACCTTGAGTTCATGTGGTAGCAATGTATGAGACATACTCGTTGTTATAGGAAGTTCACCTATAGGAAGAGTGGGTAGGAGTGTCTTCACTGGATCAATAGAACTAAATGCATGAGAGGATGATGCTTCCCCTACTTCACAATGGTTCTCAATTATGTTAGACAATACTTCATCTTCCTCTTGAAGCTGCATGAATTTTTTTCTTAACATCATAAGCTATGCCACATAATTAACTTCTTTGGCCTCTTCACCAACATGTGGCCATATGGGTTTATCCATGTCATTGGATGATGGCTAACCATGGCCTTCCAAGAATGATAGGGTTAGATTGGCCATGTCTCTTGTCCTACATCCAATATATGTGTCTATTGTTGCTAACCATGACCTTCCAAGAATGATAGGGTACCTGTCTAGTGTGGCTTTAGGAGAAAGAATCATAAAATCTATTGGGTACTCCCATGAGTCCAGAGTTACCACAAGGTCCTCTACTATGCCATCAAGTTTAACATTTGAACTATTAGCAAGCTGCAAGACAGTAGGAGTAGGTCTCATGCTTGCAATATAGTTGTTGCACTCCTACCATAGGACTCCCTAGATCATTATATTTGGGAACAATCACTCTACCAAGCATGATGTCAGCTAGTTGTCCCACCACATGAACCATAGTGGGTTCTTTCTCCTTCTTGCTTGGATTATTAAAGCATGCTTCCTTGATTGCCTTCCCATATATTGGAACATCTTTCATAGCCTAAAATAGAGATATTTGGACACATATATGCTTCAACTGATGTAAAATATAAAAAAATTGTCTTCCTTTTCTTCCTTTTCTTTCACAGTTTCCATTCTTTGTGGAAATGGGGGTGTTTGTGCAATCTGCTTGACTGGGACTTGTTCAGGATTCTTAGGTGCATTGGGCTGAATGGGGGTATTCAAAGGCTCCTCTTCTTCCATAGGAAGCTTAGTGATAATGGGTGTGGAAGGATATGGCAAGGTAGTTCTTGAACGAAGGTGGATGTCACTTACACTCACAACATATGCAGGGAATTGATTTGGATTAGCAGAGTATACTAGCTACTATTGTGGTTTGTTACTTAGGTTGGGTGTGCATTGAGCTGGTAGTTGAGTAGAGTTGGGTGAATTTAAACTTGATCTAACAGGAGGAGGCATTATAGCAGGTTGTTGGGGATGAGAAGGTGGTTGCATGTAACTATTTGGCTGGTTTGGCCATTGCTACCCTCCATTGATTTGTTTGCTACCAATTTCCTTGAAATTGCTGCCAATTACCCTGAGGTTGCTACCACTAGGGTGGAGAGTTTTGGTTATTAGGTGAGGAATTTGAAGGGTTACTCCAAGTTTGTAGTGGATATCCTCCATAATTGGATGGATATGGGGGATTCCATTGGTTACCTGGCAAATAGGAATTAAAATATGGCCCAGCAAAAGAGAGTGGATCTTGTGGCATACCTTGTCTTGGAGCCCATGGGATCCTTTGTGCAACATAGTAGACTTGATCTTCTTCAACCTGGATTGGCTTGAACTTAGGTGGAATCTACTTACTTTCAATATTAGCTACCATCTGGCATTTTCAATCCTTCTTTTTTTGTTTACAATGAGGGCAATGCTCTGCTAATGTTTCCTTTGCCTCCTCTTGTTTTTACTTGGCCTAAAGTGTATCCAACTGAGTAGCTAGATTATTTATAGTTTCTTGCTTGAAGTCTACCAATAAGTGAATAATCTCCATTCTTGAAACTCCACTAGTAGATGACTTACCCATATAAGATTGATAAGCTCTCCCTTTCTTTGATGTTACCCTAGAGTAGTTCTAGCATATCTTTTTGATATCCTCCCAAGGAACTTGTGGGATATCTCCTCCTCCCATCAAGTCCAAAGTGTGCAACTGTCATTAATTCCTCTTAGGAAAAGTTGTGATTCTTCATTGAGTGCATGGTGTGGAGATTTTAGCAGATATAATAGAAACCTTGCAATATAATCCTACATGCTCTCATCTTTCTTTTGTTGCATCCTAAAAATGTCATCTCCTCTCATGTCACTGCCCCTACAATATTCCTTGTATTCCTCAAGGAAATGTTTCTTCATGTCCTCCCAAGTCTCCACAATATTTTTTCCTAGGTTCATAAACCATCTTAATGTAGCTTCTTTCAATGTGGTAGGAAATAGCTTAAGCCTATGGGCATCAATGGTATAGTCATAGCTCTTGTAGATTATGTCAAACTCAAACAAAAAGGTATCAAGATCTTTTGTGACAAGTCCATAGAACTTAGGAAGGACTAAAGTAGGGATAATTTTAAGGTTGTCAACTTCATTCTAATTGGCAATGGGAAAAGGAAAAGTTGGTTGGTTAGGTTTGTTTCTATTTGCATCACCCATTCCTGTTTGATGTATTTCCAAAGAAAAATGGTTCTCAAGGTAATTTTGTTCTTCATAGAATATTTTAGAACTAGTTAGATTAGAAAATGCATCAACAAAGCAGTGTGGATCTTCTTCTTCTTCTTGTCTTGGAAGGTTCTGATACTCAACTAGATGGAATGGATCGGGATTGTTAGGAAGGAATCTCCCATAAGCATCTCTCCTCCTTCCTCTATGCATATGGTATCAACTCGCCATCAAATAGCTCACACAAAGAACTAGAAAAAGAATGGTGGATCATTACTTTCCTAAATGAGGGTCATACTAAGAATAGACTTTCAGAAATACTACTGCAAGAAAACTATCAATGACTCTAGGGAACTCTTGACACCATCCCCAACAACAGCACCAAAAATGTTAGCCTCCTACAATGATCTAACAACCAAGCCTTTATAGCTATGATTCAGATATTGGAAATCTAATCTAAATAGTTATTTCAATTATAATGAAGGTGCATTTAACTTGTCAACCCAGGGACATGAACTCGAAATGGGTCAGCATAGTATGTTCACTAAGGATCCAAAGTAGCTATATTCATTCTACAACTAAGAAAAACATAATGTTGAAGGTAAATTGCTTGGAACGAAATAAAATAAGTGTTGAGAATCAACCAACAACTATACTAAGTTGAAATGCACGACATAAATGAAAATATGAGTAGACAAATAGGGAACTACCCTATCTTCTTTAGATGTAGGAACAGTAACAAAATGTAATTCTAGTGGCAACAGGAACAAATAGTGCTAGATTATTAACTAAGTCTTGAACATAAACTATTAACTAATCTAAAGGATGCAAGTCCCACCAAGTGCCTCCCCTTGGATGATTATCCCTTAAAAGTAATGTAAACTCAGATGCATGAACTTATAACTTCATTTTATTCATTGGAAAACATAAATACAATAGAGTATCATAACTGTATTGTTTGAAAAACTAAGAATGCAAGTACATCATCAGATTAAGCAACCTCTTTTAAAGGAGCATCTGAGTCTTATTTATAGGGAAAGAAGCTACTAATTAATCGCCTAGCAAGGTGGTCAACTCCAGCAGATTAGGAGGACGCCACTTTAGGGAAAGCATGAAAAGTGGAGAGGTGGTTATACATGCAAGAAATCTAGTCAAACATGCTTTCCTCAATACAATTTTAGCACATCATTAATGCCTATATTTTCTCATTACACAATTAATACCATGTACAAGGCATTTACAACTTTGATTTGAATGAGGAATCTCTCGCTGTCGAGAGTCTTTCCTTCCTTGACCTTTGAATGAACAACTTGTTGACCGTTATAGCAAATGACCAGGTGGCAGAATATCCTTTAATTTTTTAGGTGGCTAATTATATCTACAAAAAAATATTAGTATGCACAAAAATTGCATATTTGTAACTATTTTAAAGTGACATTCATTAATTCACATGTAAAATCCACATAGATACTTCATATACATGTCAATGTCATTAAAGATTGTAAAAATAAGCTTATGCCTAGTGTCTATGGTTTTGAGGAAATATTATAAAAAGATCAACATCCAAGCATAAAATTCTATGACAACTATGGAAAATAGACAATAAACTTCTATCAAAATTGAGTCATAAACTGGAATCATCACCTAGAATGCACCTAAATTCCCCTAAATCTTTCATCTTTTTTTTTTATAATTGAGATTTAAAATTCAAAATCAAACTTACCATCCCCAAAAGATAGCATATCATCAACATATAGTGTAGTAATCAAAATGCGATCACTATCAATCTTACCATATACAAAATGATTGAATTTTGATCTCAAAAATATTAAACTCAACATAAAGGAATAAAACTTTTGGTACCACATCCTAGGAGACTATTTCAGACCATACAAAAACTTCTTCAACTTGCAAACTATATTCTCATTACCTTAAATACAATGTAAATGTAATTCTTAGGCTATGACATATAGATTTTTTCCTCTAGGTCACCATGAAGGAAAACTAACTTCACATCTATTTTCTCAACTTATAAATCATAAGCTAAAAAAAAGAACTTAATGGATGTTATATTTGCAACAAGAGATAATATCTCACCATAACCAATTCCCTCCACCTATGAATACCCCTTTGTGGCCAACCTTTCTTTATTCTTCTCAACATTACCATTAGGACCCAAAAAAATGTTGAACACCCATTTGTATCCAATAGGTTTAATCTCAAATAGCCATTTAAACAATGAATACCTTTTTTTACTAGCATTTAATCATCTTGAACTTTCTCAAGCTTCACCCCTTTGATAGTGGTCAATCCAATTCATTAGCATAGGGATATTTGTCGTAGATGTGGATTTTCCATAGTGGTTCCTTGTATGCAAGTGTAGACGAGGGGATTTTATTCTCTCAAAATGATGGGGTCTTAAGGAGAAAATATCTCTCAACTACCTCAATTGACACGGATCAAGTGAACTAGAAATAGAAATATTTAAAATTGAATTCTAAGATATGCCTAACAATAAATGTAACTAAAAATTTCAAATAAATTATAGCTACAAGGTAATAAAAATGTTTAGTTTACAAAAATGGAAAGAACTGAATACATAGAATATGATACCAATTGGATGAATTCTTAGCCTCAAACGCCAACAAAATATGAAGATTCCTACATGTATGCATTGTTGTTTTTATGGATAGAGCCCAACAATTGATAGAATGGAGTCCTTTTTTTTTCAAACCTATTCATCACCTCCACACATGGAAATGAAGAATTTTTGGGGGGTTGTATAGGGGTTTTCCTCAATCAAACACCTACTTTGGTGTTTCCACCTCCATAGACAATCATATAAGATCAAAAGACATAAAAAGTAAAATAGATATGTGATAGAAACAAAGCTCGCTATGGACAAGAACCATTATCATGATTAAAAGACACCAAATGCGGTCACATAAACATAATAATATATGAGATTGTTTGAATGATTAGCAAGAGAACATTACCAATAGTTGTGGCTCCCCTGTCGAGATGATATATGTGACAAGATCATAAGAAAGAAGAGTATTGCTTGTTACAAATGTCCAAGACATGAGAGTATTTTTGGTAGAGTTTTGTTAAGAGAGAGAGAGATAGGGAGCTCTGAATGAAAAATTCACTATCCTCTTCAAAAAATGAGGACAAAAATCTAGTTTTGTTCTTAAATTGGGCATGAATAGTCATTACAGTTGTATTTGGGTGTTGGAACACATATCACGAATAAACTATGTGGGATATTCCCATTTGAAAATCATATTTTATTAGGACGTTTACATACCATTCAAACATCTACATGTCATGCTCCCATCTAACCAAATTCTTCTAAAATTCAAACCATAGGCTACTAACACTTCATCATTGCTATCCATGAGATCGAAACCATAAAATATTGATCATAGACTTTTTCATAAATGCAATGGGTGTAATGTGTAAGTGTGAAATTGGCATAAGATGCAATTTGCAACACTACATTTTCCCCCCACTTTAGTGATTTTATTGCTTAAATGGATTAGATAAACCAAAGTAGCTAAAAAGATGTAAAATTTTAAATATAATAAGTGCATTAATTACACCAAAAAATGATACTATAGAGGCCACAAAGGTCAAATAGGTGAATGTGAATGATACCCCCAATGCTTATAAAAATCTATAGCATCTAACATGAAATTTTGGGTGCTACAAAATAAAAAATATTTCAATTTCAAAAATAGAAGCTACTTCAGCAAGAATAATGCTTAGGAAGATGTTAGTGAGTCTGAAGAAAATAATAATAAAGGTGTTGTATCTATGGGTAAATTTCCTAAGGTTAGATTAGCATATTAACAAATCAATAAAGACTATAAACCCAAAGAACTATGAAGTACAAAGGAAATTAAAAGCAAGAATGATTATACCTGTCATTCCTCGAATCTTCCATGATTACCTCCATAGCACCTCCTAGCTTGCAGCATATGATTGATGCCCTTAGATTGAGTGTGTGAGCATTTCGACTATGACATTGTCCTATGTAAGTTTTGAAGGATTTAAATATAAAACTATGCCTATGCCTATGACAATATGACTCAAAAATGCAAAATAACTCTAATATTAATGTGTCAGAATAATGAAGTTCCTCTGTGTAATCTCAAAATGTGAGCAAAATAACATTTTATAGAAAATGCAATTTTGAATGGATGAATGAGATCGACTTTTGACAAAAGCCTAAAATCAGAGGATGAGATTTAATGTGACAATCCCTAATCGGGCTTAGAGAAAAATCATTAAATGAGTGGCCGAGATGTCATAAGAGAGAATCGAATTGGTAGTGGAGAATAAATGAGATAATTAATTAGAAAATAAGGATTTTCAAAAATCAAGAAGATAAAGACTTCCTGATTTGTGAGATTTGAAAAATCAAGAAGATAAGAGTTGAACTAAAGATCAAATTTGAAAAATCAATAATTTGCTCAATTACTTGATTTTTGGAGGAAAGTTACCATTCCGAATTAAATTAATTCAAAATATGGATTTTGTGAGATAATAAATAATCGATTTTCAGATTATTTAATAAAAATGAACTATCAGTTAAGAAAGTGATATCATTTTAAATAATTTTATTTATTAAAAATGAGGGAAATGTTAATTTTGTCAATTAAATAATTAAAGATAATTATTTAATTTAGAAGATATGATTAATTATTTTTTTATTTTTTATTTTAGAAAAGGTGCAATGCACCCATAATATTAGGGGTAAATGCTTTTTTTTGACCGGAGCTATGAACCGGATACAACAAACCACAAGAAACAACCAAACCCGCGAGCACAAAGGCCCAGCGAAGGCACAATGCCTGCGAGCACTTTGGCCCAGCGAAGGTTTGAACCCTGGTGGCCGTCACTACAACCAAGCGACTTGACCACCGAACCACGCCCTTATCGGCAAGATATGATTAATAATTAAATGAATCAATAAATTCATTTAATTATGAGGATTAGTGACTTATTAAATAAATAAATAAGATTCATTTATTTAATAATTAGGAAGAAATAAATGAAGAAAGGTAATTAAATAAATTAAGAAATTTATTTAATTAGGGGAAGACTTAGACAATTAATGATGTATGTAATAAATAAATAAAATTTATTTATTTAATAATCATGAAGAATAAAATGACATGAATTAATTAAATAATTACAAATTAGTTAATCAGTAGTCGAGTGTGGACCAAGGACATAATTAAATGTCATAATTATGCTAGGACGAAAATGGTAAAAATAGAGCTTGCAGGCCTAGGTTATTTTTAAGTGTCTACATTTTGCCCCTCTTTGTCATAATGTAGCATGTCACATTTTGAAAAGGAAAATAAGTCAAAGCCATGCCCCAGTAAAGGTACAAAGTATCAATGCCCCCTCAGGAAAATTTTCAAATTTTGGGTCGACGGCAAAAATTTTTGGAAAGGGTCCCGATAAGTCAATTTGATGACCGGAAAAATGATGGTGCCGACAGTTTCAGATTTTGACATGTTTAAGGAAGCCAACGGGGTGGTCAAAGTTTGTTAAAGGAGCCTCCAATAATAACCTAGTTGACAAATTCCATTTTGATTTTATAAATAGGTTGACAAATGGGTAAAAGTGATTTCATTTTCATTATTCACATTGCAAATTCAAGAGCTCAGAGTGAAACAGACTGCAGCGAGGATGGTGATTCCAATGACAGAGCACCGCAGTGAGATCGTGCAGACCTACAGGCAACCAGAGGACTTAGAGTCAGCGGTATGTACCCCTAACCCCCTTTGTAATTTTCTCATTTTGCATGTCAAAGTTAGGTTTTTAGGGCCAACAACTAATGCGCCACATCGCATATGTGTGCGCGTAAGCTGCATTTGACTTCACGTTCAACACATTTGATGCATCGTGATGCAATTGCAAGGGGTTGATAGGGCAGGCCAAGGGTTTGCAAGGCATTCGCCAAAAAGTGTGATGCATTCACCTTTTTGAGCCGCATTCGAAAGTTAGAATGTTGCATGTGTTATTTTGCAACACATTCACCTTTTTGAGTGACACATTTGAATGAAGTGATGCATGTGTCATATATCATGATGCAAGTGTTCTAATGTGACACATTTGAGTGATAGAACGACACAATTGATATGTCACGCCACATTTGAAGTGTAGAACGATGCAACTATTGTTTTGTGATGCAAGTGCAGTCAACGTGACACATTTGAATTTGACTTTGTCTAGGGCTGATTTTGATGCTTTTCAAATTTAAAATGCTTTTTAATGATACTGACAATTGTATAGAAGGTACTGACGCATCATTTGAATTTGTATAGAGACAGCTAGCCCCCATATACATGCAAGAGAGCAGACCGTCAACTTTTCAGTTTGCTAATTAGCTCACTCCATGAGAGCGACGATGATTAATGTCTCTAGGTTTGTTTTATGCTGCCTATATGCCCATTGTTTGAGCAAATACGGGACTATTGACTACCCTATGCGAGTGGTGGCATTTAGAGACATGCTCCTTGCACCTGCCGATGGGAGAGGCGACCGTTACACTTGAGGATGTGTACTCCATTCTACGCGTGCCGATCCGAGGAGAGTGGATCGTCTATGACCCTCGCCATGGCCATCATACTTTTACAGCATACTATCAGGATGAGGGGGCAGGACTCGGTATTCAAGGTTATGAGATCAGCCGGGAGTTTATGGCAGAGCATTATGCTCTATTTGATGCATTCCTGACAACACTGATTGGCGAGATATTGATTCTTGACCATCACGAACATGGGTTCCCTATTGGTTGGGGGGGCATTCTAGTGAGGATGAGGCGGGATAGGACAGTATATGCCTAGGGCCCTTGTTTATTAGGCACACTCTACCACTAGCTACACAAGGTTATGTACAAGAGGGCAGAGAGTATCTCATGTGGCACTACACTGCTGATGATTTGGGCTTGGGAGCACATAGCGATATTTCATCCACCTATTCAGAGACCGCAGCTAGCAGAGGGATGCCCTATGCATATTACTATGTTGGTGCTCTAGAAAAGATAGAGATGGGTGAGACAGGTTGGTGGTGGTATCAGATTGATATGATGGTGTCATTCATCTGGAGGCCATATAGAGACTGTCAGCGGTGGGATGATGAGGTGGACCATCTCAGCCTTTTCCGACAATACTTCTACCTAATTGAGAGGACAATGCAGAGCTAGTTGATCATAGAGATGTACCTTCTACAACGTGTCCTGTGACAGTTCAGAGAGCAGCAAGGTGTACCTGTGGGGACAGCTGAGTATGCTCAGTCTTCTAGGGAGGCAGCTTGGGGGCTAGCGATTCTTGTAGCCTTTGCCAAGCAGTAGATTGATGGGCTAGGAGCCCAGCCATGGGGATGCAGAGGTGGAGAGGCAGATCCTGGGACCACAACCGATTATGACCTATGGTGGTAGGCACATAGACCAGTGCCACTGACAGATCCAAATGGGCCAGCACCTATGGATAAGAGGTCAATCATACTACATGTGCTGAGAGTCAGGTGCAAGGGCAGAGACGGTGATAGAGGCAGAGGTTGGGAGAGGGATGGAGGTAGGGGGAGGGATGGAGGCTAGGGTGGAGGGTGAGATGGAGGCAGGGACGAAGACCAGGGTGGAGATGATGGATATGATGGAGGAGACGGTCAGAGATGGAGGAGAGATGGCCAGAGGTAGGCCAGGAGGGTGTAACTGCATGTGGCCAGAGTGTCATTAGGTGCCATCCCAGAGGTGGTTGAGGAGGGGGAGAGAGAGGAGGAGCAGCCGAGGTAGGAGGGAAAGGAGGAGAGACAAGAGGAGCATGTGGCTGAGGAGGAGGCCAGATAGGAGGAGAATGTGGAGGTGAGGTGGATGAGGGAATTGGTGGAAAGGATGTTGTAGAGGATGATGATGATGATGATGATGCTATGGATGAGGTCGAGAGACTCCTGAGATTTAGGATGGTGGAGGGAGATGAGGAGATACCATCTAGCTCAATGCTACCTCATGATGCCACGATAGACTAGAGGGTGGCAGACCTTTAGAGGAGACTGGATGAGTGTCACATAGGTCTGAGCATTGCAGTCAGAGCTAGAGGTGGCTTGGGTAGAGTGGGATCACGCAGTGATCCATTAGCAGGATTCAACTCAGTGGTGTGTAGAGTTTGCATCATTATGTTTTGGGCCTTCTGGGGATATTGCTCATGAGCTTTCCAGGGTGAGCATTAGGTATGGGTAGTACCAAACTCTATATGAGCAGGTAGTGCCTCCCAAGCGATGAGATCCTCCACTGTCACACTCACAGACGAGGACAAGCAGTGGTCATAGATCAGGGAGTGGGAGTGGTAGTAGGAGCCATACCAGTGTAGGGGGATCCACCTCCTTAGGGCACACATCAGGGAATAGGTCCCACCATTCACACAGGCATGCCTTGAGTCATCATTTGAGTCACAGTCATGGGTCCACCAGTTTAGTGTAGAGATCTGTATAGAGGCAGCCACTAGTGATAGATCCTTTGGTCTCTCAGTGTCAGGCCACAGTGTCATCACAGGTGTCTATTACCGTGGAGATGATGTCATTAGTGTCAGTTCCATTGGTTGCATAGACAGAGACTGCTATAGGTCCACCTATTATCTTAGCGCCAGTCATAGATTCTCATCCACCACACTCTTTTCCATGAGGGGATGATGAGAGCCTATCCTAGGGGCATGTTTGCTACATTTGGTTCCTTGTTATGACACAATATGTATAGATCATTGAGCCTGCGAGCTCCATTTTTGGGATATCCATTGACTCTATCTTGTAATATTGTATATTGTTGAGATGATACTATATGATGATGCAGTTTTGATGTGGCCTACATGTGCATTATGCGATGTTATTTGATTTATGCATTATGATATATGTGATGTGATGCATTATGTATGCTCTTAATTTATGATGTATGATGGTACTTATGTATGTTCTATGATTCTTACTTATGAGATGATGCCATGATGATGCAATGCTTATTTATATGTTATGTTGATTTTGTGATGACGGCGATAAGGATGTGCATAATGTATTTATTTGAATGGATGCCATGTTTATGATAATGTGAATGCAATATGCAATGAAATGTATATGATTTAATGCTATGGATGATGTATGTATGGACCTAATGCAATGTTGATATGATCATGTATGCACTTATGTTTTTGTATGTCACAGGATATCATCATGAGATGGATGAGAAAAGATGACCAAACCAAAGAGAGAAGATGACCAGACCGAAGGAGATGCATGTTAGTTCCTAGACCAAATCCTTCAAAACTTTACCATAGAACTTTAATATTTATTGCTCTTAATCATCATTGGGCAGACTGTTGTAATGGCCAACAAACACCATGATATGACATAGATAAAGTTGTGCAATGTCGTACCATCACATAAGACAAACAATCACAGACAAGGATGATCATGACTCAAACTAAGAGCGTGATTGCCCCAATCTTTTTGTCATAATCAACCAAAAGCATAAAAGACAAGAAGGAAAACTCACGAAACGTCATTGCTTCTCTAAATCCTATTTCTAGGACATCCTTGAGAAACTAGCATCATGATTTCCAAAATACAAAAATAGAGCCATTATCATGATATGTCTTTGTTTTTCTAAATCCTGAAATTAGGACCTTGCTAAGAAACTAGTAATCATGTGTGTCAAAAGTCAAGACAAACGTCATGATACATCACTGCTTCTCTAAATCCTGTTATTGGGATCTTGCTGAAAAACTAGTAACATGATAAAAAGCCAAAAGACAAGTGTTGAGTTTTTTCCAAGTGCGTTTGGATACCCAATGTTTTAATGTCAAGATGTCATGTTTGATGACGATGAGATGTCAAGGTGTCAGATTTTTTATGATGCCAAGATGATGAATGTCAAAAATTGCCAAATTCAGGAAGGACACATCCTGAATAATGTTGATGTCGAGAGGATTGATCCCTAAATTTCAAAAGAGATCCCTCAAAATGATGACAATGCCTAGGAAGGACACATCCTAAGGCATAAATGACAGAGTTTGTTCTTTAGAAGGACACATCTAAAGAATACTGATGTCAAGAGGAGTGATCCTTAGATGTTAAGACGATCCCTCAAAATGTCGAATGATAGTGATGATGCCTAGGAAGGACACATCCTAAGGCATGAATGATAGAGGCTATTCTATAGAAGGACACATTTGCAAGGTAACCAAGAGTTGACAGTTTGACTAGTTATGATAATGAAACTTCCTTTGACCAAGTTTTGACCGAAGTTTGGGTTGAGTTTGACTTGTGTTGACTGTATGTCGATATTGTCATGATGATATGATTGACATGCTGATGAGATTTTCATATTGAAATAAATGATTGCCATAACTCGTTTTAGGAATTTTTCTGTTTGGGAATGATTTGCTTTGACTTGAAGACATTTTGATGTGTGTGCCAGTGTAACGCCCTAAACCCTAATGGATTGTCCTAGTGTGGCCTCAGGGGCTCATCGACAAATGGCCTTTCCTATGTCATGCACTCAGAGACCTCCTAGTTTGACGTAACCAATGACTTTGTCTTGATGACCAAAGATTGTGTCATGATTTTATTTTGACGAAGCTAAAAGGACTGACCTAATGTCTTAGGGACTCAAATATGAGTCTTTCATATGTAGCAAATGTGTAGAGACAATGTAGTTCGGACGAATGACAAAGACTTGACTAATATGATGGACATAATGAAATGTGACTTTGTTTTGCATTCTTCGAGTAGTTTGACATCTTGTTGTGGTTTTCTTTAGGAAGTTTTTTGGTTTTTAGGTCTTTCTTCAGGACATTTTGTGATATTTTTGGGTCTTTCTTCAAGATGTTTTGTGATGTTTTTGGTCTTTTTTAGGACTTTTTGTGATGTTTTTTCGTCTTTTTTTTTAGGACTTTTTGCAATGTTTTTTGTTCTTTTTTCAAGACTTTTTCTAATTTTTAGATCTTTCTTTAGGACATTTTAGCAATTGGAAAAACCATGCGTGACATCCACTATAGTTACATGATAAAATTTTTGCCCCTAGTCAGGTCCAAGACTTAGCCAATTTTAAAGGACGTGAAAGGGATGTGCCTGCAATGTTAGATGGACAGGATAGAGGACTTGGTGTCAACCATTTATCAACCATGAGAGAAAGGGTATGATGTTATGGTGATTGGTGTGATAGTGATTGGAAATGTGTTCCATCCTAGGCCAAGGAAAACAAAGTAATAGTAGATGGAAAAGCAATGATTGATTACACATGGTGCTTGTTTGCCAGGTTTTCACCATGGTACTTATCCAAAGTGCTTGTTTGCTAGGTTTTCACTGTCGGACGAATCATTTTTCTTTACTATTTGTACCATTTTTCTTATTTTTTTGGTACTGCCAAGATGCCTATTTGCTAGGTTTTCATCAAGGCAATGATTTTTTACCATTTTTCAATTTTTTTTGTATTTTACGATTTTCAGCTTGATCTCCTGATGCTATGCATAGGACTTTCGGAGATGTAAACTATTGATAGGATATGTCAGTTGTTCTCCATCTGGATTCGCCAACTGATAAGCTCCAGAACCAAAAGAAGATACGATGACATAAGGACCCAACCAGTTTGGTTCAAAATTTCTCAACTTTTCTTTGGTAGCCTGGTTCTGAGGGTTTTGCATGAGGACTAAGTCGCCAATGTCAAACTTTCTAACCATGACTTTCTTATTGTAACTACAGCAAAGATGGTTTTGATATGCTTGTAGATGGTTCAGGGAATTCTACCATATTTCCTATAACATCTCCAACTCATGTAGGCATGATTATCTGTACTCCTCATCATTAGTTAAACCCTTTAGGGAGACTTGTAGGGAAGGAATTTCAACCTCGATGGGCAAGATGGCCTCAGCTCCAAAGACCAAGGAAAAAGGAGTGGCTCCTATAGGTGTATGAATGCTAGTGTGGTAAGCCCATAGAGCAGGGTTGAGTTGTATATGCTAGTCACGACCAATGTCATTGATAGTCTTTTTGAGGATTTTAACAATGGTTTTATTTGATGCCTCAGCTTGACTGTTTCCTTGCAGGTAATACGAAGGTGAAAAATGGTGTTGGATGTGAAATCGTTCACATAATTTACGAACGTCTTGGTTTATAAATAGGCATCCATTTTCAGTGATAATGGATTGTGAAAGGCCATACTAGCAAATGATGTAGTTGAGAATGAATTTGGATATTTGTTTTCCAGTTGTGTATGTCAGTAGGATGGCTTCAATCCACTTCGTAAAATACTCAGTGGCGGTGATGATGAATTTGTGGCCATTAGACAAGGTAGGATGGATCTTACCCATAAGGTTGAGTCCCCATTGAGCAAAGGGCCAAGGAGAGGTGATCGACCGAAGTTCCTATGCTGGAGCATGGATCAAATCACTATGAATTTGGCATTAGCGACAAGTCCTAACATATTCTATTGCATCCTTTTCAATGGTCGACCGATATTACCCAAGTCTCATACTTTCTTGGCTAGCATAGGACCACTCGAATGAGACCTACATATACTATCATGTACTTCATGTAAGGTTGTGCGTGCTTCGTTGGTGTTGAGACATCTAAGGAGGGTGTCGTCAAAACTACAGTGGTAAAGGGTGTCACTGACGATGGCATATCTTGCGAATTTTTTGATAAAGGACTTCTTGTGGTTATTGGACAGGTTAGGTGGAATGGTTTGAGACTTAAGGTAGTCATAAATATCTTGGTACCAGGGAGATTCGGGACCAAAAACCATTTCTGACTCTGGAATGTCATAGGCAAGGACCAACAATTGTTCTATTAGGAATTCTAGCTGAGGCATGTTGCTTGGAATGTCGAGGAGAGAGCTTATTGTAGCCATGGAATTTACCACTTTATTTTGTGCTCTCATAACTTGTTCAAAAGTCACCATATGAAAGTATGTTTGAAAATTGTCAACCATTTGTTTATAGGGCATCAGTTTCTCATCTTGTGTCATAGTCATCATTAACTTGGTTGATGACTAACTGAGAATCCCCATAGACATGTAATGCTCTGATTTTCCATTTTATTTCCATTCTTAGTCCCGTAACCAATGCCACATATTCAACCACATTGTTTGTGCATGGGAAAGCTATGTAGAAAGACTTAGGAATGGAGTCTCCTTGAGGAGTGATGACTAAGATTCTTGCCCCCAAGCTATAATTAGTGTGCAATCCATCAAAGTAGTGTCTCCAAGGTGACTTAGGTTCCATATGGAATATTGATTCATTTGGAAAATCTGCCACTAATGGGTGATCACTTTGTAAAGGTGCATCCGCCAGCTGGTTTGCCATGACTTTTCCTTTTATTTCCTTTCTTTCTACATATTGAATGTCATATTCGCTCAAAATCATGACCCATTTTTCTAGACATCTTGTTAATGCTGCCCAACTTAACAGATATTTGAGGGGGTCGATCTTTGCTACTAGTTGTGTCTGATGGCTTAATATATAATTTCTTAGTTTTTGTGTTGCAAAGACCATGGCTAGACAAACCATCCAATTGATGTGTAGTTCAATTCATACCCGACCAATGTCTGGCTGATGTAATATATAGCTCTTTATTTTTCTTCTTGGTCGTTTTGCGCTAGTAATGCCCCCAGTGTTGAGTTAGTGGCAGAGATGTATAGGATCAATGGTTTTCTATGAATGGGAGACATGAGGACTAGTGGCAAAAATAGGTAATCTTTTATTTGCTGAAAGGCTTCTTGGCATTTATCCGTACACACAAAGGGAATACCCTTGCGCAGGAGATATTAGAATGGTTGGCATTTATCGGCCAACTGGGCTATGAAGCACTGAATGGATTGTACCCTGACTTGTAGGGTTCTGAGTTCACTGATTCCTCTAGGTGGAGGCATGTCTATGATGGCTTTTACTTTTGTTGGATTGACCTCAATGCCTCTTTGAGAAACTACATATCCCAAGAGTTTACCTGATGTTACACCAAAGACACACTTCTTAGGATTCAGTCAAACTTTGTATTCTTCTAGTCTCTTGAAAATTGTGTCTAACACCTTCAGATGATCCTTTCTTGTTACTGATTTAGCCAAAAGGTTGTCTACATAATCTTCCATTATTTTATGCATCATGTCATGAAAGATTGTATTCATAGCCCTCTAATATGTGGCACCTGCATTTTTAAGACCAAATGGCATGACATTCCAATAGTATGTACCCCAAGGGCAAGTGAATACATTTTTATGCTGGTCCTTGGGGGAAATACGAATCTAATTATAGCCGAAGAAACCATCCATGAGGGACAACATCTCATATCATGTTGTGAGGTCAACTATGATATCAATATTTGGTAAAGCAAAGTAATCTTTTGGGCATGCCTTATTTAGGTCTCTAAAATTTGTGCAGACACGTATCATCCTGTTTGGCTTTGTTACTGACACCAGGTTGGATATCCATTCAGCATAATCAATAGACCGTATGAACCCAACGTCTAGAAGTTTCTTCAACTCAAACTTGACCAATAGAGCAACCTGAGGATGCATTTTGCGCAACTTCTGTTTAACTAGTTTGGTGTTAGGCAATAGTGGTAGATGGTGCAGAACTAGTTTTGGGTCTAATCCTGGCATGTCAGCATAGGACCATGTGAAATTGACTTTACATAGAAGCAAAGAATTTGTGAAATTCTGATCTCTCTTCTTCAGTCAAGGATGTAGCAAAGAGGACCATTTTGGGACCTTCACCTATTGATATGTTGTCTTCTATGGTGTCCTCTATGAGCATAGCTAATTTCTCTTGTGTTACGGGAAGAAAGTCCATTCCTCCATCCTTGGGCGCTTCGGAGAGGTTTTCACCCATAGATACGTCCTTTGTTTTTACTTTTTTGTCATCAAAAGGTACATTTCAGTTTTCACCTAAAGACATTTCATTTTTTATTTTATTTTTATTTTTAATTTTGTGACTGGAGGATAGAACAGTCTCACCAAAGTAGGCCGCACAATCTAGATCAATGGAAAATATTTCCTTGTGATCACCACTGGGTATTCCCTCACATAATCCCATAAATTTTGCATTTGTCTCATCATCTTGAAAGGTGTCCAGGATGGGAGGGCCTTGTTGGTCCCAATCGACTAGTTGAGGATAAACAAGGGAAATGCCATCGTCAACATTAGTGAATTGAGGGGAGGATGCGAAAAGCATATAGACAAATTCAGTGATATTGTAGATGAGATTATCATCATCCAACTCCACATCGGACTCTATCCAATATTTCCCTTTGCTTGTCTCATATTCGTTGTTGAAATAAGGGGTGAAGGACTCAGAATCGTGATTGTCGGTGTCATTTGGTAATTCAGATGGGTCAGACTAATGGGATTCAGATGGTGGGGTTTGTATTTCATGGGGAAGGGAAATGGAACTATGACAATTTGGTGCCTGATTGATTTTAAATGTTTTCCAAAAAAAATTCTTCAGAGGTGAGCTCCCCCGTTTCGACAAACAAATCATTGAGGAAACTATCACTTAAGGATCTTTGAGAGCCAAATTCCCACTCTTGGGAGTCAGTTTTAGTGCAGGTTTCCTTAGTGGTCTTGACACTTTCCTAAGCATGCACGTGCTTACTCGAAAGCCTAGTGGTACATTGGTCATCATTGTCGAGAAATCCATACCCTAATCCAAGATACTTTTGTATTTTGAAATATTTTATGGGCTCTCTTCGTCTAGTTTTATTTTTTCCTAGGCCACTAGTACCATCATAACCCTTAGCCTTCATTATGTCATATCCCTTGCCATATTTCTTAACTAGTAATAGGGGTAGGTCTGCCATTTCCTTATAAAGCCATCCTGTAATATCGGTCAGGTCCTCATTACTCATGTCCCCCCATTTGATGAAAACTATTTTTGGTGGGACTTTGAAAATTTCTTTGGGTTCCATTCTAAAACATGGCCGACCATAGACCTTCAGAGACTTGGGTATTGTTGTGATGCTATATGTTGTATGTAGTTTGAATTCTACATAGTCGATGTCCTGGATCTTGATAGTGGTCTCAGCCTTAGGGTTTGTGGAAGATGGTTGTGTGGCAGAAGACATGGATGGAGTAGATGTGGAAGATGATGTGAGTGTGGATGGGTCAATGTTTTTAGAAGAAGAGGGGCCAGATGCTTCTCGGTTAATAGGCACTCAATTTGCAAAAATACCCCTTAGGTTGGTACAATATTGAAAAGGGTCGGGGTCTCCATATATAGTGATTTTTGTGCCATCAAATGGGAATTTTAAGCATTGGTGATATGTGGATGGTACGGATTTTAAGGCATGAATCCATGGGTGGCTAAACAAGATGTTGTAAGGTAATTCTAGATCTAGGACCTGGCAGGTTGTATCCACAATGACTGGTCCCACTCTGATAGTAAGAGAAATAACACCTCATGAAGAGTGTTCTTCATCATCATATGCTTTTATCACTATACTCTTTGTAGGGTCCATGCATGCATCAGAAAATCCTAGAGCTTTAGCTAGTGTCAAGGAGCATATGTTCAATCCTACTCTACCATCCACTAGAACTCTTCTGACCCTATGCTTATGGATGCAAGTTTCAATGTGTAATGCATCATTATGGTTAGTCTTAGGTGACGAGTAGTCTTGATCAGAAAAGGTGACATGGTGAGGCGTAGTGAGATATCCCACCATGGTCTCAAACTGGTTGACATCAATATCCTTAGGGACTGACGACTCTTGTGGGGTTTTATCCAGTATAGCCTTATGCATGGGAAAGATGTGAAGCAGCTTGAGTATAGAAATTTGCGCATGAGTTTTTCCAAGCTGGTCGATAAGGTTGAACTAACTCTTGGGTTGCCATTGCTTTGTGGTCAAGGCGGGTTGTGACTGCTTATGAGATGGACCAAGTATGGTGATTTTAGGTTTCCTGGCAGGAGGTGGACCAGCTATGGTGACCTTACCACTTCGAGTACTAGAATTTCATTGGGGTACTCTCTTGACCGTGATGGTGTTGATGTATTCATTGTCAGTTCAAAAATTATGTATAGTGGTTCCGCCAGAATAGTCATACTTGGCTCAGGTAAAATTGGCTTGATTATTATTTATCTATGGGCTTGACGTGGAAGCATTATTAGTACCATGGTCTTGCAGTGGGTTCTTATGGATGGTATGATCAGAATTAGAGGAAAATTTTTGTCCACCTACCTCAATGATACAACTCTCAATAAGGTCTTGTACTAGGTTTTTCAGTTGTCGATAGGTAGAAGTTTTATGTCCTTTTTCCTGATGATAATTGCAAAATGCATTATCATCCCACCATGCTAGTTTGAATTTTCCTAGTTCATATGGTTTTGGTTCTTGAAGTGTGATGACACCATTTTGGAGGCATTTCTTGGGGACTTCCTCGATGGGTTCACCCAAAGGAGTGTATGTGTGACCTCTAGGGAATTGTCTCATCTGATAGTATTGTCCTTGATTATTTTGGCCACTTTGGTTGTTTGAAGGGACATTGTTAGGGGGTGTCAATATTGTTGTTGGTTTGTTTTGTGGTTGAACCCCTTTTAGAGCCAGTATAGGACCCATAGTGTTTGGAACCTTGGCGTCAACAACACTATCATTTGTAACATGTTTATTTTTGACCCAGTACTTATTTTTCTCAATGGGAGGATTTTCATTTGTGTTTTTAGGACCGTATCTTAGCTCTCCCTTTGCAATGAGGGCTTTCTCAATTTGGACACCATTTTTGACTAGGTCTGTGAAGGTTGTGCAACAATGCACTTGCAATGCATATTTTAAGGGTCCTAGAAGTGTTTGAACGAACATGTCCACCTTTTCCTTTTCGGGTATGTCGATGTGACACTGACTAGCTAGACTTCTCCATTTTTGAAAGAATGGGATGAATGTCTCACTGACATCCTCCTGTGTGAGATTGCACAAGCTAGTAATAGAGGTGTCCATGTCAATGTTGTACACATAATTTTTTATGAATTTTTTTTTAAGCTCATCCCATGTTTGGATATCCTTTTGAGTGGAAAACCATTCAAGGGTAGGACCTACGAGACTTTTAGAAAAGAGTCTCATCAAGTACATTTGTTCATAGGTGATGTCCATACAGTTGGTTGCAAATTCATGGACATGTTTGATGGTGTTTGGCTTTCCTTTATATTTGGTATAATTAGGTGACACATATCCTGGAGGAAATGGTGGCATGTATAAGTTCATGTCAAAGGGATATATGTTGAGGTCATATGACACTTTTGATTTCTTGCCAGATATTTGTATGTTTTCTATGGTCTTCTCTAGACCCATCAGTTTTTCTTGTAAGGCATCAATTATAGGGTCATTTGTGGTCCCATACATTGGATTGATTGGTATGCCATAGGTCCCTGTTTTTGTACATGGATTGTTGTGACATGTATGATGTGTTCGGACTTGTATGTTGTTGGTATTGAAATTTTGGATTGGGGGTATGTTGGTGAGTATGAATATGGGATGAGTATGTTGGGATGTGTCCCCCAGCCATTTGGGTTGGTATTTGGGGAATATGGTGACCATGAACATTGTGATGTGCTAATGATACCATGAGTTGTATTTTTTGACTACCTTGTCCAAATTGTTGGGTTTGTACAAGGGGAATGTTTGTATTTTGTCCTTGGGAGGTGATGGAATTTGACTATGTTGACGTGTTAAATTTCTTTTTTTGTCCTTGAATAAAGATCCATCATTTACCTCCACCCAAAGGATTTTGTGAGATACCAATGAGAGGATATGTTGAAGGTGTACTCATGGTACTAGATGTGGTTGTCCATGGAGGATTTGTATGACTTGATGATGCCCCCTTGGCATTTACTATAGTGGTAAAGAGAGGATTGGAGTAACTTTCCCACATTGCCGAGGAGCCAAAGGTGGTTCCAGCTGATTGTGATAGTGTTGCGGATATTGTGGGCATTGCGGCAGATTGTGATCCTCCAATGGATGTAGCATTTATAGAATTGGAGATGTTTGGAATGTTGGAGGTAGCATTCACTATCATTGTAGCATCAAAAAAGGTATTGCTCGTAGTGTTTGGAGGTTGACCACTATTTGACATGTTAAGCGTATTGTTGACATTAGGGTGAGGAGATGTTGATCTCAATGTGTTAATATTGAATCCATGGGGTAACTTAGCTCCTTGACTTAAGAGTATGGCCAATATCTGTCTTTGTCATATAGGACCATTTTTTCCACGAATTGAGAGGCCTCTGGATCTTGTGCTGCTACCTCTAGGTTTTCCTCAAGTATTTTCCCGTATTCATCTTTACGTAAGAATGGTTCAAAGGGATTGTTTGATAAGGATGGTATGGTCATAAGAGGTTGATTGTTAGTGTTGGAAAATGGATCATCAAAAGTCCAATTTGGGTCATACATGGGATTTTTGACATTGGAAGTGGTGTCTTGTCCAAAGTTTTCCATTTGTTGTTTCTATTTTTAGAGTCTAGTTTCCACCATAAAATGAGATTGCTCAAATGAAAATGACAACTAAATGCAAGGATGACACTATGCAAGGTCGAGGTTCAAAATGACAACTAGGACGAATAATATTTTTGTATTTTTGGGAATAAAATATGCAAGGTATAAACAAGAATGCAATTTGGAGAAAAGGATACCTAAACAATTCTAAGCTCAATCTTTGTTTTTTATTTCAGTTACTAAAGGACTTATTGAAAATGAAAAAGTGACAAGGTCAAAATGACTAGTGAGTTTTCCTAACTAGACTGTTGAGTTGGAAAATCTCACAAAAGGGACAATGACTAAAAAGGGGAATGATGATTAAGTCCAAGATAACCTAGTTTCAAAAGAAACGATGTTGAAGATTGTGCTAAGATTAACCTAATCCAAAGCATGCAAGGATGAAAACCTAGGGTCAAGCTAATTCCTAATGTATGCAACTAAAAATTTGATGGATGAAGCCAATGATCACGAATGAAAACTAATGGTCAAAATTTTTGAGCAATTTCAAAGTTGGTTTCTAACATAATCCCCTTGGAAATAGTGTTTGACAAAAGATTGACAGAATTTAGACTCAATTTGGACTTTGTATTAGGATTTTTCTTATGTCAGGAAAATGCATTTTTTGAGACCTCAAATGCGTCGCAGGATTGCAAATGCATTTCGATATATCAAATGCGGCTCTAGGATTGACAAATGCAACTGAGTTTTGAAAATGCGGTTTTATGAGTTTCAAATACAGTTTAACAGTGCAAGTGCATCTTAGTATTTCCAGATACATTTCAAAACATTGAATGCAATTCAATAGATGTGACACAGTTTGCTAAAATTGGGTTTCTTGACGCATTGAGAGAAAATTTGATTTGTCTAATGTTGAATGTTTTGTCTAGAAATGTAAATATGGTGAATAACATTTGAGAAATCTAGCAAGCACTTGAAAAGAACAATGCTTTGAGTGTAAGCAAGAGCACATAAGACAAGTACAATCCTAAAAGGCCAATAGGCCAAGGGTTTGTATACTTGATATAGCCCACCGATATACCTCAGATTGGTGCTAAACACCATTCCTTCTCAAGAGCAGATAGCTTAGAATTTTGGTGGCATTGGCTCCCCTCAACAGCTCATTAACGTCATTTAAGCACACCAAATTTGGATTCTTGGGTAGTGACCTCCCAAGAATTGCTATCTCTACTCAAGGGGATCAGTAGTGAGTGTCTTCAGGCATGATACTATACCCTGCACTATATCAAGCAACAACCAAAAAATGGTTGGACTCTAAAACAAAAGGTGTTTAGTACGAGCATTTCGTTCATAGGGCATGATCCATGCAACGAGAGTCCCCTTTGGAATCCATCTCATTGGAACCATACCCATGATTCTTGGGATTTCCCCAAGAATCCACTTTTATATACTGACTAGAAGTCCCTCGGGTTCAGGATGCTACCGGTCTGAGTCATCCTGGGGTGAGTACTTTTTCCCACAAGAATAGGCCCAAGTTCTAGAGTTAGTAACCATTTCTCTTACACTCAGGATCACCCGAAAGGGCAAGGGGAGAGGATACTTTGATTACTAAGTCATGATGGTAATAACACATAAAAATGGGTCTAGTTTTCTAATCACCAAGTTTTCACAAGGTGAGAGCATAATCACCTACCATTTTGCAAACACATTCAGAAAAAGTAGAAACACAAGTTTGTTTTATGTGCACCAAAAATAAATGTGTTTTAATCTAAGAAAAAGACAAGCACAATGTTTAGCATTCAGTCTTCGACACTCGAACTTGCAAACCACAAGTTAGTATTTTATTATCAGATGATCTTGGACCCATGAAATGTGACTACCACACACTGTAAACAAAGATTAGTAACACAAAACCTATGCTAGACAGAATGCATAAAATAACCAGAATGCAGAAGAAAGACCAGCATGCAAAACAAAAAAAAGAATAGAAGATAGAAAACCTGAATGCAAAATAGAAAAAAAAAGTTACCAAGAAAATGTGCCACAACAAAGTGAATGCATTGGTCTGTGTTGCAAATGCAACTTAGTAGTTCAGATGTAGCTTTCCAAACTTCGATTGTGGCACATCAGAGCGATTGCAGTGTTTTAGCCTGTGAATGTGTCATGACGATGAGATGCATCATGATAAAATTCAAATGCATTGCTTTGTACTTGTACCTACAAAAATGATAGAGAACAAAAAAATGTCGTACAAAAAATAAATAAAAGAAATACAGAGTCGGGTTCACCAATGTATCTATGGGTAAATTTCCTAAGGTTAGATTAGCATATTAACAAATCAATAAAGACTATAAACCAAAATAAATATGAAGTACAAAGGAAATTAAAAGCAAGAATGATTATACCTGTCATTCCTCGAATCTTCCATGATTACCTCCATAGCACCTCCTAGCTTGCAGCATATGATTGATGCCCTCAAATTGAGTGTGTGAGCATGTCGACTATGACATTATCCTATGCAAGTTTTGAAGGATTTAAATATAAAACTATGCCTATGCCTATGAAAATATGACTCAAAAATTCAAAATAACTCTAATATTAATGCGTCAGAATAATGAAGTTCCTCTGTGTAATCTCAAAATGTGAGCAAAATAGCATTTTATAGAAAATGCAATTTTGAATGGATGGATGAGATCAATTTTTGATAAAAGCCTAAAATCAAAGGACAAGATTTAATGTGACAATCCCTAATCAAGCTTAAGGAAAAATCATTAAGTGAGTGGTCGAGATGTCATCAGAGAGAATCAAATCGGTGGTGGAGAATAAATGAGATAAATAATTAGAAAATAAGGATTTTTGAAAATCAAGAAGATAAAGACTGCCTAATTTGTGAAATTCAAAAAATCAAGAAGATAAGAGTTGAACTAAAGATCAGATTTGAAAAATCAATAATTTGCTCAATTACTTTATTTTTGGAGGAAAGTTACCATTTTGAATTAAATTAATTCAAAATATGGATTTTGTGAGATAATAAATAATTGATTTTCAGATTATTTACTAAAAATGAACTGTCAGTTAAGAATGTGATATCTTTTTAAATAATTTTATTTATTAAAAATGAGGGAAACGTTAAATTTGTCAATTAAATAATTAAAGATAATTATTTAATTTAGAAGATATGATCAATAATTAAATAAATCAATAAATTCATTTAATTATGAGGATTAGTGACTTATTAAATAAATAAATAAGATTCATTTATTTAATAATTAGGAAGAAATAAATGAAGAAAGGTAATTAAATAAATTAAGAAATTTATTTAATTAGGGGAAGACTTAGACAATTAATGATGTATTTAATAAATAAATAAAATTTATTTACTTAATAATCTTGAAGAATAAAAGGCCATGAATTAATTAAATAATTATGAATTATTTAATCAATAGTCGAGTGTGAACCAAGGACATAATTAAATGTCATAATTATGTTAGGATGAAAATGGTAAAAATAGAGCTTGCAGGCCTAGGTCATTTTTAAGTGTCTATAGGTGTGAATATATGCCCCCCCATGCTTTTTACCCCAGCCAGAAGGGTAAAAACAAGAAGGTAGTCAAATTAGAACCACCACAAAAGTTTTCAAAAATGGGTGAAAATTCAACTATATACTAACAAAGTGGGCCCCAAAAGGGTCATTTTTACTATTCGCTACAAGGATTTTTTCATACAGTTCTATATAGCTTGAGCAAAAATTCCTCACACAAAATATTTTTGGCCATCACATGTAGAGGATCTTTGGACCACCATAGAGACTAATGATCCCCTAAAGGAGGTAAGCCAAAAAAATTCAGATTTTCCTTTATTTCATGTATTTAATTGTAGTAGGAACAATTAGAGAACTACATGCATCATGAGTGCACACTGGCATCCTAGACCCATGTTGGCATCTGAGATCCCATGTTTTCATCCTAGGGGTGGTTTTGTTCTAGCAACCTCTTAATATGTTGGAGTCCTAGGGATGTGTTGTTATCTAGGAGGGCACACTAGTGTCCTCCAAGTTAGAAGTAAGACTTTTGTTAAGAATTTGAAATAGAACATTTTTTTATAGTAGATGTATATAGAGAAGATGTAAAATTTTAAGTGACAAAGTTGTGTTTTTGTAGGTCTTACCAGAGGACATGAGCATACTAGTGGGTTGATCATATTTCTCCTACACAACTACATAGGGGATGTCACAACACATGAACATAGTCTACCTCAACAAGTTGGACTTTTGTCGGTTTATGAGATGTCGAAGATGAGATTCCATCTTGTGATGTTCATGACACTCGTGGAGAGATGGGATGATACAATGTCATTTCATCTCCCTATAAGGGATATGACCATCACATTAATGAATTTATACCACATTTTATGACTCCCTATCCAAGGGGAGAGGATATCTCTTGACAATTCATAGATATATCAAGATGTTCAAGACAACCAAATTTACTATATTGGTAAAGTTTTCCCTCTAGACACCACTGGGCACATATACCTTAGGTGGGTAGATTAGGGGAGATCTATAGGGCCCCTTGTACATTATATCATGATTGTTATAATGGTACTCAAATTTTTCACTAATGGAGGAGGCTCCAACCTACACACAAGGTTCATTCGGTACATCAAAGATATGGAGGAGTGTAGTGTCATATTTTCCTGGGGTAAGAGTATGTTGGAACACTTATACCAAAACCTTGGGAAGTATGTACACCATGAGTACCACAATATAATATCCCACATGCTCTTTTAGGTGTGGGAATTCGAGCACATCACATGTACTCTAACCAATTTTCCCTAGTAGATGCCAAGTGATCTTTCTTAGTTCCATGTGTACCCATTGATGTAGCAGTGAAGCTTTGGAGACTTACTATTTCGGAGGAAGATCATGGACCACCATGAGTACACCATGATTACCATAGTCTAGCAGCTTGCATGCTCTTCCAAGTGTGGGCCTTTTAGCATATCACATATACTTGACCAATTGGTTTCCATGGAAAATTATAGGTGATCTTCCTTAGGCCCATGCATACCCATTAGTGTGATAATGAAGATTTGGAGACCTACTATTTTAGAGGTAGATCATGGACTTCCATAGGTCAAGGATATCATATGGAAGCCTTATCATGAGATGGATAGATGACCCACTAACAAGACTCAACCACCATGCATGCAACATGATTGGTTCCTAGTTGGTTGACACAATCACATTATTGTACCATATTATTGGTGATGGGTCATGGTAAATTTGGTTGGGTGCAAATAGTTCCCTGCACCATTCCCACATACATTCAATATTTTAAGAGCCTTGTTAAACTTGGATACCTACCCCAATTGACCATTAAGGATGTTGCACCAAGTGAGACAAGCAATAGTGATGATGATGACCCACCCCCATTGGACATTAATGATGTAGGGGTGACAAAAAAATTGAATAGTGGTTGGAGACAACACACCAACTACCATATTCCCCAAGGATGCCCCTGAAGGAGACAACAGTGTATAAGGATTCAAAAAAGAGGTGGGCTAGTAGGAGGAGGTAGAGGAGGCAATGAAGGAGAGCCCTTGGAGATGGTGCATGATATCCTCCCCAATAGTCATCTCCATCATCTGAACCCTTATTCTAGTAGGTTCTTGTATTGGGAGTCCTCCGATGGTCATTCCACCATAGGCAACATAGAATGGGGTACCACCAATGGCAATGACAGGGACACCGAGGACCTCAGGGAGCAACGCCATATTAGTTTATCCAGATTAGTGAGATAGTGACCCAAATATGAGTTGGATTTTAATATAAATATGGTGTGGATAGAGATGATTAGATATAATTTTAGTTTTATGATTATACTATAACTATCATGATGTGGTATTGATATGTGTCCTCTTCATTTTGTTTGTATTTTTTACATGAGAGTGGATCAACTTCTTCAGTTGAGCACTAGCAAAGGCCATACCAATAGTGTAGACATGGGGTTCTATCTTGAATGCCTACCAGCGATAGTAGACACCTGGGAGGCACATCTAGTTGTTCAAAGTTGTAGCACAACTCAGGAAAACCTATGAGGAGACTCATGTGGAGATGGTATAGAGGGATTTAGATCTTAGCACTAAGATGGGCTAGAGGGACCAAGGGGTGATAGGGATTTGCATCACCATCATTGATCAATATTGGGCCATGACAAGGGTAGAGAGTATTGAATACGAATGTGTTGCCTTTATGATTAAGGTTGAGGATATGCAAATGATCACCCTGATAGAACTTGACCATCCTCAAGTGTGATAGCCAATGCACAATGTCACAACTGCAAGGCAAAGGGAAGACACCTTGCCATAGCATATCGTAGCTCAAAGAGAGAAGATTGTAGGGATGAGAAGAGAGATGAGAGGCCTACACACATCAGTATCAAGATCATTTTCCCAATCTTAGTCTCATATATTAGTTTGTTAGCCTCCATATCTAGATCTTAATCTGATAACACTAGAGGGCTCTGGGACCCATACTCTAGGATGATAGATGAGATACATTTTCTAGAAATTTTTAATATAAACATTCATTATGTGTATCATTTATGATGTATATAATCATATACATGTATACAAACATCACATTTTATTATAGTGATGGTGACACATGTACATTGAGACACACACACACACACACACACATATATATATGAGATTAAATCAATTCGACAATGACTTACATTCTAATATATTCTTCTAATTTCATGTATGTTATGGATGCATGTTGATGTATAATTAGATTATATACTATTATGATTTAATCAAACACATTTGAAACATATTATTAATCAAACACTGCGATGATCTAATATGATATGATGATATAGTTGCACAAGGAAATGAAACATGTTAATTAATAAATGAAGCATGCTAATTAATAAAGACATTACATATATAAAGAAATGATTAATCTATTAATAAGATGAATTAAAATTATGAAATAAATGGACTAACAATGCATAGAATTCAAGATACACATACTCTTAATTCCTATTTATAGAAATTAACCATACATGTATGCATCATAACATAATGAAGAAGCCATGTGTTGATGAAGGAATATCATAACACAACATACTTTGATTCTAGAAAAAGTTGAGTTGCATGCACATGACACATAGAGGAATTGTACACATAGTATCAATGCAAGTACATGGTGTTGACTAATTATTTTAGTGGTATACCATCCATGTCTGAGAGGCCATAGGCACCAAAACCATAAACGTGGGTGATTACATGGTCCTAACCAATTAGGACCGAGTTTCCCCTTTTGGTTGGGTGATGCATTTACATTTTTTTTTGGTTATCATAAAGAAAAATATCACCAAAGGTGAAAGTGCAAGAAAAAACATTTTGATTTTAATGCTTTTATAAATATTTTTGATAATATTGAAAGTTCTTAAGGGCCTTTAATCAATGTTGACCGAGCAACTCAAGTTGGTTTAGATGTTCAACATGATAAGTGTCATTATCAATCAACCCTCTAAGGGAAACTCATAAAGAATAAATTTCCAACTCTAATGGCATGATAACATTGACACCATAAGCAAGGTTGTATGGATTAGTACCAATAGCCATACAAACACTCATGCGATAGGCCCATAATACATAATTTAATTGAGTATTCCAATCTTTACCATGCTTATTAATTTTCTTACACAAAATCTACCTAATGATCTTATTTGATGCTTCAACTTGACCATTGGATTGATGATAATAAGGTTTAGAGAATTGATGTTGAATATGAAATTTATCCAAGAATTTTTTTACCTCATTTTTTTAAATGGAATTCAATTATTAGAGACAAGGGTAGAAGGAAATATGAAGCAAGAAATTATGTTATTTAGAAGAAAGTTACAAATTACTTTAGCATTAGTAGATCAAAGCAAAGTAGATTCAACCCACTTAGTGAAGTAATTTTTTGTTGTTATAATGAAGGTGTGTCCCTTATAAGAAGGGGGAGATATCTTTCCAATGATATCCAAACCCCATATTTGAAAATGCCAAGGAAAAGTTTGAGTATGAAGTTCCTATGTAGGAGATCGAATAATATTGTTATGTTGTTGACATTGAGGACATATCTTGACAAAGGAAAAGGGCTCTTGATCCATCATTTTCCAATAGTATCCCATGTGTATCAATTTATGCACTAAGGATTTACCACCAAAATTTCCACCCCTCGAGCATGAATGTGCTTCTTGAAGGGCAAGGGGTATCTCAACCTTAGTATGACATTCAAGAAGAAGACCATTGTAAGATCTATGATAAAGGACATTAGATAGGATGATATAATGGGTTGAAATATTTTGTATATAGACACAAGTATTCTTACTTGCATCATTGATAAATTCTATAGTTTTTATATAGTTATAGATATGTAAATACCATTCTCCTATGTCTATATATGCACACATAAGAATATCAAGTTTAGGTTTATCTGAGATAATAGGAGAGTAGAGAATTCAGACCACAAAGTGATATTCATTTGTGATATAGTCAATGGATATAGGGGAATCGACACTCACTATTGCATCTATGTGATGGTTTTATCTCCTAGGAACACTATTAATGGTATAGATAGTGAAGTTACTAAGCAAATATAAATATAAATATTGATACTAAGATAGCTTACACTATTTATCTTGATAAATTCCTATGATTTAATGTATAATTAATTTAAAGTCACCATGAATACACATATGTTTATTTTAGAGGCCATCATGACATGCAAGCTAGCAATGAGGGCTTCATACTCAACAATATTATTTATACAATGAAAATCTAATCAAAATTAAAGAGGAATTAGCTTTCCCTTAGGTGAAATTAGAACTACACCTAATCCAAAGCTTGTTTGACATCTCAATCCATAAAAATACATTTCCCATATAAGCTCATGATTCAAATTAGAAAAATTATCATCCAAGAATAAGTCTAGATTAGGGAAGGCATTAGATGAGTGAGATTTTTCTAACTAATCAACAATATATTAACCTTTAATTTATTTTTGAGTGATGAACCTAAGATCAAACTCAAAAAACAACATCACCCATTTTTGTATCCTTCCAAATAGATCAATCCTAGAAAGCAAGAGCTTAATAAGAACACTTTTAAATATTACATGAGTCTCTACATGGAGAAGATAGTGCCTTACCTTTTGCATTTGGAAGATAAGAGTAATACATTTCTTTTCCATCATAAACTAGTAAGTTTTATAATTTATTATAATTTGACTACTATAATAGGCTACTCTTTTTTTACCATCATCATCATGTTGAGCTAGTAAAGCTACTAAAGCTTAAGGTGATGTTGAAATATACAGTAGAAGGTATCTGAACATAATAACCCAGCCAAAATAACCCTAGACACAATAACCCCATTATAATAACCCAAGGACAAAATAACCCAGGGTCATAATAACCCATGGATAGAATAACCTGTGGTCAAAATAAGCCATGAATAGAATAACATGTATGTAATTTATAGATTTTGTTTTCCTTTCTCTATATTCTTATAGGGATATTCTATCCATGGGTTATTCTAACCACGGGTTATTTTGGCTTGGGTTATTATGATCCTGGGTTATTTTGTCCTTGGGTTATTGTGACTGGGTTATTATATCCAGGGTTATTTTGGTCGGGTTATTATGTCCTACAATCACAGTAGAAAGGGTCTATCTTGCATAGCTAGAATTAGGATGGGAGGATTATCCAAGTAGCTTTTTGTAGACTCAGAATCCTTTTGACATTCATCATCCCACCAAAAGTGTACATATTTCTTCAACAAATACATGAATGAAAGGCTACAGTCAGCTAATTGAAATATGAATCTAAAAAATTTCATGAATCCTCCCTTGTAAACTATCAAGTTGAGAGATTTTCTTAGGAGGAGGAATGTTAACAATTGCATGATCTTATTTTTATCAATTTCAATTCTATGATGAGAGGTGATAAACCCTAATAAATTTTTGATATTTATGCTGAAAACACACTGAAGAGGATTTTATCTCATCTTATAGATTCAAATATTTTCAAAGATAAGATAAATATTATTAATGTGATCTTGATGAGTTATAGACTTATCCAAGATGTTATCAACCTAATCTTCTAAGATCTAATGAATGAAAACATGAAATATTAGAGTCATCACATGTTGATAGGTTACTCTTGCATTTTTCAACCCAAATAGCATGACTACATAGGAGAAGGTACCCCAAGGGTTGTAAAGGAAGTCTTGTAATTATATTCTAGATTAATAAAGATTTGATTGTATCACAAGAAGCCATCCATAAAGGAAATTAAGGCATGGCCTATAGTTGAATCAACAATCATATCGATATTTGGTAATGGAAAATCATCTTTAAGATAAGCCTTATTGAGATCATGAAATTCAATGTAAACATGAATATGACCATCAAGTTTGCTAACGACAATGATATTTGAGATCCAAGGTGGGTAGGAAATGGGAGGGATAAAACAATATATTATAATATTTTCTATTTTAGTCTTGATTAACAAGGCAACCTTAGGATTCATTTTATGAATCTTTTGCTTGACGAGCTTGGCATTAGGACATACAATGATATTATGAACCACAAAAAATTCATAAATATCAGACATATCCTCATATTACCAAGAAAATATATTAGAATGATGATGAAGGAGATTAGAATGTGATTTAGATTCTTCTGAAGAAATGTATTTTCCAATATCAATCACCTTTTAAGAAGACTTTAGATCCATGAGAATATCATAAGTATCTCCTTTAAGGAGAGTACTATGGTCTTCAAGATATGGAATATACATGTTCTTACCATCATAATACAAATAATATTTATCAACACTCATAATAGACTCTCCAAAGTATGCTTTACTATTCAAGAAATATGGGAATTGACGAGCTTATGGTTATAAAAAGAAAGATTGTAATAGACACTGAAGAATTCTTCTAGATCTTCTTCCAAAGGGAAAATATCTAAAGGAAATTCATTAGGGTTTACTTTTATTTCAATATATTTTGGATGAAGAAATCTAAGAGGAAGAAGCTTGACAAAAAATATGTTGACATTCAACCATGTTTTCTCCTTAGATGTTGTGGGGCAATATCCAAGTCCAGTCTTAGAGCCATGTGGATCAACTTCTAAAGGTACTTTAAGACCTTGTTCATCAAATCCACAACATTCACCTACATAATCAAGTTTATAAAGAATATTAAATCATATACCATAATGTGATTGCAACTCCTAAGAAGTAGGAGGATTAGTATAAAGGGATTAATCAATATTATAAGTATCGCCCTGCTTTACAGAGGTATAATCATATTGTTTAGTAGAGGAGAATGATATTTTTGAAATATTTAAGTGGATTAGATCTAATTTTTATTTACCAATGTAAGATTCAATGAAGTCCAAATATCCCCAATCATCACCCAAACATGCATTTAGTTTAGGAGAAGAAGTAGAAAGAGTAGACTTAGGACTTTTCTTTGAATAGGAGGATCTTCTTTAGGGACATTCTTCTCAAGGGTATCTTTTATGAGATATGCCACAAGAGTAGATATCAACATATTAGAAGATAATGATGGAATGTAATTCTGAAAGGTAGGTGTAACTAAGGATGACCAACTATTGCCATTTGACATAAGTGCATAGTATCAGGTTATCTTGATCATAACTATCTGATTGTTAATGACAAACTTAACAAAACCATGAAGGGTAGAAGCACAACTACTCCTCAAGAAGGAATCCAAGGCTTTCCTAAGAGAATATTATATGGTAAAGGTACCCGCATAATATATACTAGGGTAGGAATTGTGACTATTCTTATCTTCAAGGGAAAAATAACAGTACTCAAAGTTTATCAAATGATGTTATCAAAACCATAAAAAAATAAAGAATATGCAGCAAGAGAACTTGAATCAACTTTTAACTTAGGAAATATATTGAGACTACAAATATTTGAGTGAAAAATTGGTATCAATGAGAGTTCACCTAATGTCGATGTTATTAACATAAATAATTATTATCAATAGATCTACTTGGTTTCACACTTTTGGAAGTCGGATTTAGTGTGGATAGAACATAATATTTGGAAAATATGTTTGAACATGATCTATCAATGCATTCACATCCATCAACCTAGCAAAAGAGGATAAAAGAATATTTTGAAGACCTTCTTGAAGCATACCTTGATAAAATAGGGCATTCTAAATCAAATTCCAAAGTGAGATCTGAATGGGGGTAACACAAAGTTGATTGATAAGGTCATACTCACTTGGTTGCTTGACCAAAGTTTTAGGTGCTTGAAGAATATTTGGTTGAGAAGGTGGTAAGGAAGTACAATGATTAACATTTTGTTTATTTCTTCTAGTATTATAAGTATGAGCTACTACATTACAAAAAGAAGCTTTAGATTGTGTATACCTTGTATATAGATCTAGAAAGTCATTATTAAATAGAACACCATGAGTAGAACACATTTTTTTTGAGAAGAACTATCCATAGTCACATAAATGATTGGTCTATTAGCCTTTTAGGGGCAACAAAGACTACAATTATATTTATGGACTTCTCATTTTGCAAGGAAGGAGATTTTAAGGGTGGAGATTATATAACAGGTTTTTGAATAGGAGATGCCTCTAGGAAAACATCTAGGGCACCCTATAGCATATCAAAATCCTACTCTAAGAAGAAAATATCAAATGCATTGAAAGTTTAAACAAAAAAATCCGACATGAGGCATTCATGTCAAGCTCACCAAAATATAGAGGAGGGGATTTTACACTCTCAAGACGATAGGGTCTTAATGAGAAAATAACTCTCAACTACCTTAACTGACTGGCTCAAGTGAAATAGAAATAGAAATATCTAAATTGAATTCTGAGATATGCCTAACAATAGGTGTAACTAAAAATATCAAATAACTTACAACTACGAGGTAATAAAAAATGTTTAGTTTATAGAAATAGAAATCACTAAATACATAGAATATGATATTAGTTAGATGAAGTTTCAACCTCAAATTCTAATGCTTCATGAAGAGTTCTATATGTTTGCATTGTTGTCTATATGAATAGAGCTTAAAAATTGATAGAATGAAGTCCTTTTTTTTTTTAACTTGTTCTTCACCTACACATGGAAATGAAGAAAAAATTTGGGGTTGCATAGGGTTTTACCTTTGTCAAACCCCCAATTTGGTGTTTCCACCTCCATAGCCAGCCAAATAAGATCATAAGACATAAAAAGTAAAATATATGTGTGATAGAAACAAACCCCACTATGGAGGAAAATGCCTATCATAGTTAAGAGATACTAGATGAGATCATATAAACATAAAAATATATGAGAATGTTTGGATGATAAGCAAGAGATTATTACCAAAAATTGTGGCCCCTCTCTTGAGATGATAGATGTGACAAGATCATAAACAAGAGGAGTTTTTTCTACTACAAATTTCCAAGACATGAGAGTATTTTTGGAAGAGTTTTGTTAAGAGAGAGATAGGGATATTCAAATAAAAAATTCACCAACCTCTTCAAAAAATAATGAAGAAGAGTTAATTTTGTTCTTGAACTGGGCAAGAAGAGCCATTACAATTGTATTTGAGCACTAAGACACACATCACAAATAAACTGTGTAAGATATTCTTGTTTAAATCTCAGACTTTATTGGTATGTTTGTGTGTCAAGTAGATGTCTACATGTCACACTCTCATCTAACCAATTTTTTCCAAAATTCAAACCATATGCTGCTAATGCTTCATCATTTCTATCCATGGGATTGAAATCATAGAATCTCGATCATAGATTTTATCATAAATGCACTGGGTGTAATGCATAAGTGTGAAATTGGCATAGGGTGCAATTTTTGACACTACAACAAGGCATGAAAAAGTCAACTATGATTAAAATACTTGGACTTATTCTATGATGTGTGTCTCAATGTGATTTCAATTGGTGGGTCTTAACTTATCTTTATGTATAAATGCATATTTTTCAAACTAGGTTACATAGAAAATAAAAAATTATTACCTACTAGGTGTTACATTTAGTGTTGGAAAAAACCTCATATTATTCACATGACATCCACTATTTTCTAATGGAATATTGTACTATTGTAAAATTGTACCCCCAATACAATTTCACATTACATAACCTTCACTTTAGCTTAATAAAGTTGATAATGAAAATCCCTCTTTTCTTTGCATTCATTTTCATCCTTCACCCTAGTGAAGGGATTTTTATCAAGGAGGCTTTCACAATGTGCAGATGTTTGTGCATCATGTGAATATCCTATCATGATTCCTATTCCTATGGATATTGGGACATTACTCTTCCACCTTACCATGTAGTGTAACACATCTGTAGTCACAAGAATTCCTAAAAATAGCCCTCTTGCATGCATTTCTTCATTCAAACTATTATTATTTCCTCTTATTCATTCATTTATTCATTATCTCATTCTTTGAATTCTAGCTTAATTCTTGTAGCTCATTCTCTCAACCTTATATTCTCTTCTTTCTTTCTTTCTTTCTCAAGATCTTCTACATCACTTTGGATCAAGTTTCTTGCATGTTCGTGGCTCTATGTATTTATTTCAAGATCTATCTAGTGTTACACTCTCTTTTGGCTTCTCAAGATCATTGAAGGGAGGATAAACACTTTCTCAATAACATTATTGTACACATTTAGTAGTATATTGATATCTTACATGTTATCTTTATTTATCTTATCATTCTATACTGTCTATTGCCTATTTCTTTATCTTTTTTCTCTTTGGCTATCTGTGGAGGTGGAAACACCAAAATGGGGGTTTGACCAAGACAAGCCCCAAAACAGCTCCAACACTTTTCATTATTTTTGTGTGTGTAGGTTGTTCATGTGGAGCTTTGTAGGAGGCTTCATAGCATTGTGCCTTCCATGAGTTTTCTTCTTTCTTTCATCTCTTATTATTTCATTACAATAGTTTGTTTACTTGCATATCTAGTATTCTTCTTATTGTACTTTTCTTTATTTCCTACATTTTGTTAGTTTAGTAAAACTATCAAACTTTATTTTTTGAGTAGTTAGTGTCCCTATGGGTTTTTGGTGACTTGCTATATTTTTCATTCCATAGGAGACCACATTACATCATGGGGATGTTCACACATCATGTTGTCATCTTCTACCCAAGAGCTAGCCAGTTAGTCCCTGAGACCTCTGAGACCTACTCTTTTAGATTCTGAAGTTCTTTTCCAAAATACAGTCATAAAACATAAAACATTACATAAAACTCCCTTTTACTTATCTTGGTCACTTGAGCTTATTTCCTTGAGGTAGTTGAGGAATATTCACTCCCTATAGACTCTTCCCTTTCCTAGAGCCTTGGGAGTAGTGAATCTCCTCCTCTACATTTTGGTGAACCTAACGTGAGCCTTTCTTTCCTCTTGCCTTTGTGTCAAATTTTTTCTTCTCTCTTATCATGACATGTAGTGTGTAATGTGTTGTGATGATTTTATGAGCTTCATGACAATCTACTACCTCTAGGAATGTTGGAAGAAGGAGCTATCAAAACATCAATATGGGCTCTAAAAGGTTTAATCTTTGTTGTTCAAGTCTATATTTCAAAGAGTTAACTACAAGACTCACTGTCAGTTTCTCCCCTCCTCTTATTGGAACTAAAACTCATAACCCTCCAACCTTTCCTTCAAACTCTTCATCTTCATTATTTGGGGAAGCTTTTCTTAGGGTTCTTGTAGAGTAGATTCATGCTTTGGAAGTTAGACTTGAAGAGCTCATGAGTATTTTTATATGGAGCCTAATCAGACTCAGAGGCTAAATTTCCACACTTTTATTAGTGTGGTTTCTCCCCCAAATTAATCAATGGGGGTTTGGGGTAGGCCTCCCAAGATGAGGTCAAGGGGTAGCACCCCTTGTGAGGTCTAGGGGCAGTTCCCCTAGCACACTCCCTATCACGATACAGGGTGGGGTCGATGGGTAGCACCCCTTGTTGTATGTTGTGGTGTATTTTTGATATGTGGTTGTCATTGATGTCAACACTATTAGCATTGTTGCATTAGAAGTTGTATATGTCGAGGATATTGAGAAAATTGTAATAAGAAGTGCTACAAGTTGTCAGTGGTGAAGTGAATTCTTTCTGTCAATGTGATTAATACATGATTGTTCAAAGGTTGTGGACTAAATGGTTTCTTGCTGAGTATATCTATTTTATCCATGTCAAGTTTTAGAGATCCGCATGAAGATTTGATTAAGTTATGAAGATTTGTGTTTTGACTCTTTTTTTGTTACTTCAGTTTGTGTTCCTAAATGAACATCATGTGATTTTAGTTAGTTCAATTTCTGCAAATGCTTCTCTAGTGTTTCATTATGTTTTTGGATGTTTCTATTTCATTCTCTATCTATGTTGCACGTCTGCATTCATTGTTGTGCTTGTGATCCAAAATTTTCTCTTGTGTGTTCATGTTTTTCATGTTCTTGGCCAAAAAGGTGTTGAAGTGTGTTGTGGATCTTTGAGGAGTAGTTAATTGAAGTGGTTCATGTTTGAGGATGTTATTTTTAGTCTTCACTATGTTGTGGATGACCTTGGTTGATTCACATGAATAATCTTTATTGATTTGAGCCGACTGTTTGTATTCATTTTATTCTTTTGTTGAGGCTAGCTTATAGCGATGTAATCTCTTGTTGCAGATATATAAGAGTGAATGTTTTATCATTTTGAAATGTGCTAAAGTGTGAGTGATAGTGGAAGTGTGAAGTGTGTGAGTCCTATGTGTGAATATTGTTCAGATCATTCGAAGGCAGAGTAGAGAGTGAAGAATAGTGAAGAAGTGTTCATGTGCTTAACCAAAACTATAACCAAACATTAGCAGATGTTATTTTCTCAGTTCAAAGTTTGATGGATTTAATTAGAACCTTTCTATAAGATAGTGTGTCTTCCTTTGGGTAGTAAGCCTATATGTATTTGAGCAGTGAGCTCTAGGAAATGTGCTTGAATGCATGTGCATTCCCCATTCATATTCTCTTATACTTTTAACAAGGTATAATCTTGTGGACTGACCTCCACCATGCTTTTTCCCCTAATAGGGTTTCCACATAAAATATCTAGATTTTATGTGTTCTTTTGATGTTTTGTTCATTTATTCTTTCATGATTAATGATCAGATTTGAGAATAAAGCTAATAAGTTGAATAAGTTTGAAATTCAGTGACAATGGATTTGCCCCCCTCTCAGTTGTCTTCCCTTGAGTTTCCAACAATTGGTATTAGAGCTAAGTTCCTTGGAAGAATTTTTACAGCTTGAGGTGATCTAGGATGGTGACTTATAAGAAGGATAGTCCTAGATTTGATGGAACAAATTATTCTTTGTGGAAGACTCGAATGGAGTGTCATCTGAGATGCATTGGTGAGCCCTACTAGAGAATTACAAAAATATATATGTTATTCCATAGAATGGTCCTACTACTTATGTTGAGATCAAGGATGTTGAGTATAATATTAGGGCTAAGGAAGCATTTTTGAGTGCTTTGACTAATATTGAGATGACAAATGTGATGGATCTGAAGACTGCTTAGGAGATCTGGAAAAAGTTGGAGACCTTGTATGAAGGTGATGCTAATGTGAAGATTGCTAAGCTTCAAATTCTAAAAGGGAAATATGAAAAGTTGAAAATGGGTGATGATGAAAATGTTACTAATTTCATGCAAAGAGTGAATGAACTTGTGTGTAGTATTAGATGTGTTGGTGGATAGATAGACAAATTAGAGATTGTTGCTAAAGTGCTTAGATCCTTGCTTGATTCCTATAAATTCAAGGATAGTGCTATTGAAGAGCTCTGAACTGTGATAAATGTTACCAGAGATATGTTGATTGGTAAGCTTACAACTTTTGAGTTGAGTGAATTTGGTGATTCCCTTTCTAAGGTTGAATCTACATTCAAGGCCACTACTTCTGGAAGAGATAAATAGAGATATGATCTGGGTGAAAGTTCATCAAGAAATAAATTCAAGTATGAGGATGAAATGAAATAGCTCAATAAAGAAGAAAGAGAGCTCAAAGAACTTTAAGCATTGATTGTGAAAAGAGAAGCTAGAAGACAAGTTAAGTATAAGGGGAAGCTGCCTATTAAATGTTTCTCTAGCAATAATATAGGTCATTTTGCATCAAGGTGTCCTGAGAGAGTTCCCAAGCCAAGATTTAACAAGCCTAAATTCCAAAAGAAGTGTTACTATGTTGCTGATGAAGGTGTGAAAAATGATGAATCTAACAGAGGAAATGCAAGTGAAGATGAATTTGTGTTTATTTATATCAAGGAAAATAATCTTGTGTCTACTGAATTTACTAGTTGTACAAATGTGGAGAAAGCCCTAGCTGCTCGAGTTGAAGAGAAATATGAATGGGTAATTGATAGTGTTTGTTCTCATCATATGATAGGAGATAAAAGTAAGTTTGTGGGTTTGGAAAATTATGATGGTAGTGTTGTGAAATTTGGCGATGACAAAGCTAGTGTGATTCATGGAAGAGGATGCATTTCTCTTTATGGTAAGAATAATACTAATGATGTCTTGTATGTTGAAGGTTTGGAGAATAGTCTTGTAAGTGTTGTACAAATGGTTGATAAGAGATACAATCTTTAGTTCATGGATGGTAATTGCAAAATATTGGGAAATTCTAGAAGTGTGATGGCATCAAGTACAAAAACAAAAGGTAATATTTTCCACTTAAGTGCTGCTAGTAAAAGTTGTTTGATTGCTCAAATTGATGAAAGCTAGTTGTGGCATAGGAGAATGTGTCATGTTAACTTTGATAATATTGTCAAGATAAGTTCCACTAAGGCTATGAGAGGTCTTCCTAAGTTGATGAAACCTACTAATGCCATATGCAAGGAATGTTAGTTAGGAAAACAAACAAGAATTTCATTTTAGAGTAAACAACAAAATTCAAATGGATTGTTGGATCTTGTGCATACTGATTTGTGTGGTCATACTAGAACTAGAAGTTTACAAGGATAAAGATACTTTATGTTGCTTATTGATGACTATTAAAAGATGATGTGGGCTAATTTCTTGAGACAAAGACAGGTCTAAAGATTAAGTGTCTGAGATCAAATAGAGGTGGTGAATTCACTTCTGATGGTTTTTATTCTGTTTGTGAAGAGCATGGAATAAAGAGACAATTATCTACACTGCGAACCCTCAACAAAATGGAGTTGTGGAAAGGAAGAACAAAATAGTTCTAGATGCTAATAGAACCATGATGTTGGAAGGAAATGTACCTCATATCTATTGGAGAGAAGTTATTACTACTATGTACACACTTAACCAGGTACAAATCAAAGGTGATACTGGTAAGACTCCTTTTGAGCTATGGACTGGTCAAAATCCTACTGTTAGATATTTTAAGATCTTTGGAAGAAAGTGTTATATCAAAAGAGATGAAGATATAGGAAAGTTTGATGCTAGGAGTGATGAAGGAATCTTTCTGGGTTATGCTACTAAAAGTAAGGCCTACTGGTGTTACAATAAAAGATTGAAGAAAATGGTTGAGAGTGCAAATGTTAAGGTTGATGAAGATTTTGGTATACTATCTAGAATCTGTGGATATGATTCTAATGATTAGAATGACAATACAATCAAAGGTCAGAACTCAAGTCAAGTTCAAATCATTTTGGTGAATCAAGAAAATCAAGAGGAAGGAGAAACTAGTGAAAGAACAAAATAGAGATCAAAAGAGCCTGAAGTTGAAGAACATTCTAAGAAGACTCTGTGGTATGTAAGATTGAATCATTCAGAGAATTAGATCATAGGCGATAAGAACAATCGTATCTAGCCTAGGAGAAGAATTGTAGAAGAATATTGTTTGATTTCAAACACCGAGCCTAACAATGTGAATGAAGCATGCAAAGATGAACATTGGATTGAAGCAAAGAAATATGAACTACAACAAATTGTAAAGAATGATACATGGATTATTATTCCTAGACCTAAGGATAATAATGTAATTGGAACTAAATGGGTCTTTAGAAACAAATTAAATGAACAAGGTGAAATGGTTAGAAATAATGCAAGATTGGTATGTAAGGGATATTCACAGATGGAAGGTATTGATTTTGAAGAAACCTTTGCCCTTGTTGCTAGAATTGAAGTTGTGAGATTGTTTCTTTCTTATGCTACTTACAAAGACTACAACGTTTATCAGATGGATGTCAAATTAGCTTTTCTAAATGATGAGTTGGAAGAAGTGTATGTTGCGCAACCAGATGGATTCTAGTTGACTGATCAGGGAGATATGGTTTTTTGATTGAAGAAAGAATTGTATGGACTCAAACAAGCCCCTAGAGCATGGTATGCCAGATTGGATAAGTATTTGGTGAAACTTGGATTTAAAAAAGGTACTACTAATAGTAATTTATATTTCAAGAATGATGATAAAGATTTGACTGTGGAATTTTTTGTTGATGGTATCATATTTGGAGGAGATGATAGCTTGTCCATGAAGTTTGTTGATGAGATGCAGAATGAGTTTGAGATGCCAATGATTGGAGAGATGAAATTCTTCTTGGGATTACAAATTACTCAGTTAGATAAAGGGATTTTTATATCTTAGTCCAAGTATGTGAAAGAATTGTTGAAGAAAATTGGTATGGAAGATTTAAAGCCAGTTGGTACACCCATGGTGATTGGATGCAAGTTGACAACTGATGATGATTCTCCGAAGGAAAATCAAACTAGATGCAGATCAATGATTGGTGAATTGTTGTATTTGACTCAAACTAGGCTTGATATCATGAATGTTGTATGTATTGTTGCAAGATTTCAAGCTGATCCTAAAGAATCTCATGTGACTACTGTGAATAGGATTTTCAAATACTTGAAGGGGATAGTTGATTTTGGTCTATGGTATCCTAAAAATGATGATCTTACTTTAAGTTCCTTTATTGATGTTGATTGGGAAGGAGATGTGAATGATAAGAAAAGTACTAGTGGTGGAGCATTTTTATTAGGAAAGAAGTTGATTTCATGGTTAAGCAAAAAGTAGAATGCTATTTCTTTATCTACTACAGAGGCATAATACATTGATGTTGCTAATAATTGTACTCAAGTACTATGGATGAAGCAAATTTTAAAGGCTATCAAAATTGTGAATGATGAGCCTATTGTTATATTCTATGCTAACTCAAGTGCTATTAACATTTCTAAGAATTTGGTGTTGCATTCCAAGACCAAGCATATATCTATCAAGTTTCACTTTTTGAGAGAGAAAGTAAGTGAAAAAGAAGTCAGATTGGAGTATGTGCCTACTAAGGAGTAGATTGCAGACATATTTACCAAGTCATTGTCTAAGGATACTTTTGAGTATCTCAGAGGTAAGTTAGGGGTGATTAACCCTCCTAATCAGAACTAAGGATGCATTGATTTGCATCAATCCGTGCATTTCATGATCATATTTTGATCTGGATTGATGTTCTGGTGCCTGCACTCAGGGGGAGTAGTCAGATGTTCAGATGTTCAGGTGCTCAGATATGTGGTTTAGATCTTGCATAGAAGTGATCTTTGCCATTGATGTCAAAGGGGGAGAAGAGTATTGTGAAAAATCTTTTTGGGGAGAAGAGTTGAGGAAAAAAGTTAGAACCTAAGGGGGAGTAAGTGTAGTTGTGTTGATGGTATTTTTCACATCATATGTTGCCATCAATTCCAAAGGGAAAGATTGTTCAATGTTGTGGTGTGTTGCTGATATGTGGTTGTCATTGATGTCAACACTATTAACATTATTACATTAGAATATGTATATGTCGAGGATATTGAGAAAATTGTAATAAGAAGTACTACAGGTTGTCAATGGTGAATTGAATTTTTTTCTATCGATGTGATCAGTATGTTGTTGTTCATAGGTTGTGGACTAAAGGGTTTCTTGTTGAGTATATCTAGTTTATCCATGTCAAGTTTCAGAGATCCACGTGAAGATTTGACCATGTTATGAAGATTTGTATTCTGACAGTTTTTTTGTTACTTCAATTTGTGTTCCTAAATGAAGATCATGTAATTTCAGTTAGTTCAGTTGTTGTGGATGCTTCTCTAGTGTTTCATGATGTTTGTGGATGTTTCTAGTTAATGATCTATCTATGTTGCACATCCACATTGATCGTTGTGCTTGTGATCCAATATTTTCTCTTACGTGTTCATGTTTTTCATGTTCTTGGCCGACAAGGTATTGAAGCATGTTATGGATTTTTTAGAAGTAATTAATTGAAGTGGTTCATGTTTGAGGATGTAATTTTTGGTCTTCACTATGTTGTGGCTGACCTTTGTTGATTCACATGAATAATCTTTATTGATTTGATCCAACTATTTGTATTCATTTTATTCTTTTGTTGAAGTCGACTTATAGCAATGTAATCTCTTGTTGCGGATATAGAAGAGTGGTTTTTTTATCATTTTGAAGTGTGTTGAAGTGTGAATGAGAGTGGAAGTGTGAAGTGTATGAGTCTTGTGTGTGAATATTGTTTAGATCATTTGAAGGCGGAGCAGAGAGTGAAGAAGGGTGAAGAAGTGTTCATATGCTTAATCGAAATTGTAACTAGGCATTAGCAAATGCTATTTTCTTAGTTCTAAGTCTGATGGATTTAATCAGAACCTTTCTATAAGATAATGTGTCTTCCTTTGGGAAGTAAGCCTATCTGTATTTGAGCAGTGAGCTCTAGGTAGTGTGCCTAAATGCATGTGCATTCCCCATTCATATTCTCTTATACTTTTAATAGGGTATAATCTTGTGGACTGACCTCCACTATGGTTTTTCCCCTAATAGGGTTTCCATGTAAAAAAATTTGGTGTTATGTGTGCTTCTAATGTGTTGTTCATTTATGCTTTCATGATTAATGATTAGATCTGAGAATAAATCTAATAAGTTGAATAAGTTTGAAATTCGGTGATAATTGATTCAACCCCCCTCTTAGTTGTTTTCCCTTGAGTTGCCAAAACCCTCATGGGATCTCAAGGGTAGTTCCCCCAAAACCTCAAAAAAAAATTATTATTTTATAAAGGCATCAAGAATTATTATTTCTATTAGCCGACATAAAAATAAACCCCATTTTGTAATCGACATAAAGTCTTGATAAAATAACTAATGGTTAGGTTTTTTGTTGATATTGTATTGTAGCATTTGTAGTGGTATTGAGCTGCAAGGATTGTTGGTTTTAATTGGTTCAATTTGTTGGATTATAATATTGGACTCTCTATTGGTGGATGTAGCCTGAGTTTGGGTGAACCACATTAAAAATTATCTCTCCTTATTATTTTTTGTGTTTCTCATTCCTCTGTTTAATCTTTATTTGCATTTAATTGATGTTTTTTACATGCAATTCTTAACAAGTGGTATCAAAGTAGATTGTTTTTGATTATCATCTGTAGGAAGGTCTCACAGTTGAGTGGGAGTCTCACAGTTAAGTGGGAGCAATGGCAATTGAGGGTAAATTGAAGGTAGATAAATTCAATGGGCAGAACTATCGATTATGGAAGATGCAAATGGATTATCTCTATCATAAGGATTTATGGAGGCCATTGGTAGGAATAGCCAAGAAACTAACAACAATGACTAATGAGGATTGGAATCTTCTAGACAAAAAGGCACTGGGAACCATTCATTTATGACTGGAACAATTAGCGGCCTTCAATATTACAACAGCAAAGACAACTCAAGGGTTGATGGAAACCCTGGTGAAGTTATATGAAAATCCTTCTGCTTCGAATAAGGTATTTCTTATGAAGCATTTATTTAATATGAAAATGGTAGAAGGTGGGTCAATTGTTGATCATTTAAATGAGTTTAATACGATTAATAGTCAATTAACTTCTATAAATGTAAACTTTGATGAAGTTAAGGCTCTTTTGATTATGTGTTCTTTGCCTGAAAGCTGGAATAGCTTGGTAATGGTTATTAGCAATTCTATTTTTGGTTTGAATACATTGAAATTGGATGATGTTGTTGGTGTTATTTTGAGTGAGGAAATTTTTAGGAAAAGCTCAAGTGGAACATCCACATTAGGCAGTGTTTTGAATGCGGAAAGCAAGGGCATAACAAAGGCGAGAGGAAACAATTCTAGAAATCATGGAAAGTCATGAAGAAAATTAAAGGACAAAAGGTCCCAATCTAGAGACAAGAGGTATTTTCAGTACTATGGTAATCCAAGTCATTTAAAGAAAGATTATTGGTCTCAAAAAACAAAGGAGACAAAAAGGAAGGAAGAAAAGAGGAAAATGTGGTTAGTAACAAATCTGATGAGGATGCTTTGATGCTTCCCCTTGATAATGTTGATGATTTATGGGTTTTAGATTTAGGGGCCTCATTTCATGCTACACCCCATAGAAGTTATTTTCTTATATCCAAGAGGATTTTGGGTTGATTTATTTGGGAGATAACGAACTCTGTCAGATTGTTGGAAAGGGAAGAATTAAGATTAAGTTGTAGAATGGGAATCGTTGGCTACTACAAGAGGTAAGGCACATTCCAAGGCTAAGTAGGAATTTAATTTTAGTAGGGCAGCTAGGTAATGAAGGTTGCACAGTTACTTTTAATGATAAAAATTGGAAGTTCTCAAGAGGTGCCTTAATAGTAGAAAAAGGTGTGAAAGTAGGTTCCTTATATCTTTGTACAGGTCATATTGTTCCTTCTACTTTAGTTGTTGTAGAGAAAACACAAATAGGTTCAGGAACAGTTGTCGTGGGTTCGCAGGAAGAGATTGAAATAGTTGTTATAGGTTCTGAGACAACATTGTGGCATAATAGACTTGGGAATATGAGTGAAAAAGGTATGAAGGTACTTCATTCTAAGAAATTTTTACCAGTCTAAAATGCATTAATATGGATTTTTGTGTAATTTGTGTGTATGGAAAACAAAAGAGAGTTAGTTTTATCAAGGATGGGAAGCAAAAGAATGATGAAAAGTTGGAGCTTGTGCATACAAATGTATGGGGTTTAGCTCAAGTATCTTCTCTTGGTGGCTCTTGGTATTATGTTGCATTCATAGATGATGCAACTAGGAAGGTTTGGATTTATTTCCTTAGTAGAAATCTGATGTATTTGAAACATTTAAGAAATGGAGAAGCTTGTTTGAGAATGAGATGGGTAAAAGATTAAAATGTCTTAGATCTGATAATGGTGGTGAGTATTGCAATGAATAATTTGAGGATTATTGTTTCTTTAATGGAATTCATAGGAAAAAAATGGTTCCAGGGACTCTACAAGAAAATGGAGTGGTTGAGTGCATGAATAGGACAATAATGGAGAGTGCAAGGAGCATGAGATTGCATGTTGGGTTTCCTTTAGACATGTGGGAAAAGGTTGTCAATACCGTTATATATTTAATTAATAGAGGTCCTTCAGTTCCTTTGGGTTGTGGTATTCTAGAGGGAGCATGTACAAGTAAGAAGGTGAGTTATTCCTTTCTCAAAACCTTTGGATGTGAAGCACTTGTATATGTAGATTCTAAAAATAGAACCAAGATGGATGCAAAATAAAAAAAGTGTATCTTCATTGGATATGGAATTGATGAATTTGGTTATAGGCTTTGGGATGTTGAAAATCTAAAAATTGTGAGAAGTAGGGATGTTGTATTCAATGGGAAGGTATTGTACAAAGATCACTTGCAGCAGCATGAGAAGAAAGAAAAGGATTTTGTGGTGCTAGATGATACTCTAGATAGTGATGTTCTAGTGGTTCCTCATGCTCCGCGACAACAACAAGAAATACCACAAACTCCGGTGAATGTTAGATGGTCAATAAGGCTAAGTAGACCTCCTAAAAGGTTTTCTACCTCTTTGTATTCTATTTTTTAATAGATGTTGGTGAACTAGAAGGGTATGATGAAGCTATTCAGGTGGATACAAAGGTTCAGTGAGAGCTTGCAATGAAAGAATAAATAGTCTCCTTGCAGAAAAATCAAACTTGGGAATTATGTAAGTTGCCTATAGGTAAAAATGCTTTACCACACAAATGGGTTTATAAACTGAAAGAGGAAGATGGAGGTAAGAATAGACTTAAATCCAAGTTAGTTTTCAAAGGATTTGCATAGAAAAAAGGCATTGATTTTGCTGAAATTTTTTCTCTGGTAGTTAAGATGACTTCTATTCGTACTGTTTTAAGTATTGTGGTTGCTAAATATTTGCATTTGGAACAACTAGATGTGAAAACCACCTTTCTCCATGGTGATTTTGAGGAGGAGATATATATGGAATAGCCCCAAGGATTTGAGGTCAAAGGTAAGGAGAAATTGGTGTGCAGATTGAAGAAGAGTTTATATGGCTTGAAACAAGCACCTCAGTAATGGTACTTGAAATTTGATAGTTTTATGGCTGAGAAAGGCTACAATAGGTGTAGTTATAACCATTGTGTTTATTTTAATAGGTTGGATAATGATAGCTACATTATTTTATGTTTCTATGTTGATGGCATACTTGTAGTGGGGTCTAACATGGATCACATAAGTGACTTAAAACAACAGTTAGAAAAATTATTTGCTATGAAGGATTTGGAGGCAGCAAAACAAGTCCTTGGTATGAAAAATTGTAGAGATAGGAAGAACAAAAAATTGAATCTATCTCAGGCTAATTATGTTGAAAAGGTGTTGCAGAGATTCCATATGGAGAATGCAAAAGTTGTCAACACACCTTTGCCTAGTCATTTGAAATTGACTAAGGAGATGTGTCCCAAGACATAAGAGGAGGAAGAAAAAATGTCCAAGGTACCATATACTTCAGTTGCAGGAAGTTTAATGTACACCATGGTATGCATGAGACTAGATATTGCACATGTTGTTGGAGTCGTAAGAAAGTATATGAGTAATCCCATATTGGAGCATTGGAATGTAGTAAAATGGGTTCTCAAGTATTTGAGAGGTACATCCAATAAACATTTATGTTTTGGGGGCTCTAATATTGATTTAGCAAGTTATGTAGACTCAAATTTGGTAGGGGATATCGATACCAAGAGGATTACTACAAGTTATGTCTTTATTGTAGGTGGAACAATGGTGAGTTGGATCTCTAGGTTGAAAAAGGTGGTTGCTTTATCCACCATAGAGGCAGAGTATGTAGTTTCAACAAAGGTAAGTAAGGAGATGATATGGTTGCAATCTTTCATGGAAGAATTGGGCAAACAATAGCCTAATAGTTATTTTTTTATGGACATCCAAAGTTCCATACATCTTGCAAATAATTCTTTCTTGTATTCAAAGACCAAACACATACAATTGAGGCATCACTTCATTTGGTCAATGTTAGATGATGGAAAATTAAGGTTAGAAAAGATACATACAGATGAAAATCCAATGGATATGTTTACAAAGGTAGTGACAAGGGAGAAGCTGAGCTCCTCTTCAGCTTCAATTGGTCTTCAAGACTGAAAACAATAAAAACAAAACAATAGGGTCTAGGGTGTTTATTTCTAGTGGGAGCTACAAGGTCAATGGTGTTTGATGTAAGTAGGGTGTGCATGAGAAGGTGACTAATTTTATTACCCATTACCAAGCCCTCTTTTCTCAGATCTCCTATGCCTTGATTTATTTCAACATGCAGTAAGCGTTCATTGAGAACTTGTAGCCAACACTACGAGATAAATTCCTTCTGATGAAATATCCCTCTTTCTCCCATTTGTGTGCTACTCTGCATGAGTACCAATAAATGGTTGCTTAGTATGGGGATTCTTCGTCATCCTCCTATCAAGATGGCTAGTTGGTTTTGTCTATCTCTCATGAGTTGAGGAGAAGAAAAGTGGTGGTGAATATGGTGTTTGTTCCTATAGATAAAATTTCTATAGGTCAAGATAGAATACTTAAAAAATTATCTAAATCTTATACAAATGTCCTGTAAAAATTATTAAAATATTTTGTAATATCTCTTCTAGAGATCAGACTACTTTCTGAGCCCTATCTCCAATGGTATGATGCACATATCTTCTTCCAATACTATCGAGTATTAGGTCATGATACCAAGCGATATGTGTCTTTTTCATGTGATAAAATACTACATTAATAATGGTACCATTCAGCTTAATGGTAAAAGAAAAACTCTAATAAATATATAGTGAAGCCTAACAACCAACTACAGATTTATATAGATCTCTTTCTATCCCATTTTTCCAATCTTGTCACCCCTACTTCTTCTTCTTCTTTTGATCTAAATCCATCTGAGTATGTGAACATGATTTAATTTACTCATGTTCCTCCAATTTATTTGAATACAACACTTGATATTACATCCACCTCATGTGACCTTCCTCTAAACAAAAAGCCCTCTCCATTGTATACCCCTACTTGTGTCAATGATAACATCATCATTGGTGTTATAGTTGAACCCACAATTCGGGTCAATATTATCACAAAAGAAACTCTTTTTATAAACAATTTACATAAGGAGAAATAAAATGAATCACAAAACACACTTTGCATGCATGATGGACTTTCTATTGTGTGCATTTTTTTCATTCCTCTATTGTTCATGGTCGGACCTAAAACTTTGGAAGTCCCATTTGTAGTGATACCCAATTCTAACCTCTTTATAGTTAGACTTTGTATCCCATGGCTAGTCTCTATGAATGCAGTTGCCTCGATTATTCACAAATGTTTGAAGTTTTCTCATGAGGGTATTGTGTACACTATCTAGGATACTAGATATAGACCACTGGTGTCATGTGGGGGCTTCTCCCTGGATCATTTTTGGCCGACCCTAGTTCGACGTCTTCCATCTAGAGGAGACCTATTATAAAAATTTTATTTTAGGTATAAGATTGGGGGACCTGTCCGTAAAGGTGGTTTTCCTCCTACTCAAGCTATTTCTTTGAAGACTTCTTTGTGTGTACAACATGCTTCGTCCTCTACCCATCCAAAGGTTAAGGAAAAGTAAGATATTGACCTTAGGACTTCTAATACTTTTGCATCTTATTCTTCTACTTCCCAACCTCTAGTGGCATCCTATATTCCTTAACTTGTTCCTAGCATAAGAAAAGGAAAGGTGACCGCATTGTGGAAGTCGAAGCCTCAGGTCTTATAGCTCCTAGTTTTTTCCACTTTCCCTTGAATCACCCTTTATGGTAGGGGAAGCATTCCCGTGGTGTTGTTCATATATATTGACCTTTGAGGCCTCCCCCTATTCCTCCACCTACCCCCAAGGAAAACAAAGGAAAGGGGCCCATTGTCAAGATTCTTGTTGCTCTTCATATCTCTATGCCTCATCTTGCTATTCCTCCTCAAGATTATACCCTTTCGTCAACAACTGTGGAGGATGTTCCTCTGGTAGAAAAGAGCCCTCAACCTCTTCTCAAGCTGCACCTTCTAATTCTCATAGCCATCATAACAATCTTGTGCAAGAGAATAAGCATCATTGAAAGGCCTTGTCTAAGGAATGTGAAGCTTCTGAGAAGACCATAGAGGAGCCTTCTCTTTCTACTTCTATTGCTTAAATTGTTTCTACTCCTATCTCTACTTCTCCTTCTACTTTGGTTCCCATTGTCTACGTGCTACTCTTGACTTCATCAGTGGATCCTAATGAGCCTCATCCAAAAAGGATGCAAGTATTCATCACTCCTTTTGCAAAGCTAACTCTTCTCACCTGTCTTCTTGATATTCCTCCTTTTACATAAACTATTGACATTCCTTTTACAAATGTGGTGTCCTCCATGGATTTATCCCCTTCTCCCTCTTCCACTTCCACTGTGAGGATTCCACATCCTCCACTAAATCGTAAGTAGGAGAGAAACCTCGCTTCAAGTAATGGTCAGAAAAATTATTTCATTTTTTGAGTTGTGTTCTACCTTGGCTTGTGTCATCCTTGTGATGGAGATAATGAATCTCTCCCCAGATTTTTTCAGTATCCCTCTACTTGAGGAAAACAATGCCTCTTAGGTTTCTCTTCCTTCTCTAATCCAATTGCAACATATCACTCTAGAGAAGTGCGTGTATGATTCATTGAAGGACATCCCAACTTTGTCATTGATCTTTGCTAGATCAATGACCCTTGTCTCACACAAGGTTAATGAGGAAGACCTTGAGGAGGCTTCTTCCTTAGCTCTTGTCATAAGTGAGTTAGTTGGAACTACTCTATCTATCCCCCCTACAGGCTTTTCTTCCATCCCCTTATGATGATCTAGACTAGGAGAAGGCTAACCTACTGGAGGTGTCAGACTAGAGTGATGTCCTCTTCTTCACCTTTAGATAAGTTTTATGTGTTTATTTATGCTCTCCCATGTTTGTATATAAATTTTTGTGCTGTCACCTAAAGGACCCTTGATATCCCTATAGGTACTTGGATATAGGAGAGAAAATCTATTGTAAAAATTCTTCTATTTGTCCCATAACTCTTTTGTGTGTCATACACTTTGGCTTTAATGTCAAGAATGATGCACAGATTTAGGTCATTTAGGCCTCTTCCATGTTGACCAATTTCTTATTTTTATTTTTTCTTCATGTGTTATTCTTCCCATTTTGATCTATTTGGGGGGTGATGGCGGTTCATACATATTATACTATATTTACCTATCTATATCTTTGAGTAGTTCTAACTCGAATAATCAGATCCTCCTATGATCTTAATTTCTTCAACTCTGCTTTTCTCCTTTTTGATGTTGTGGTTTCTATGTGTTGTCCCTCACATGACAAAATTCCATGAATACATCTCACTATGTATCTTGTGCCACAACATATCTTTTTCTTTCTCTTCTCCTTAGAATGACATGTGCTCCTCTACATAGCACACATCATTCTAATAGGCGATATCATATATGCTTAATTTTAGAAAAGTTTCAAAAATATTTAAAAATATGTCTTGATGTCTTATGTCTCATCATGTAGCTTGGGGAAAACTTGACTAGAATTTTCTTATCTTTTGTGACTGTCCTACAACATAGTTTGTAGTAGCCACATGCCTATCTTCTTATCATATGGTCTCTAGCCATACTAGCCATACTTGTCAGTGTCATCTTTTATCTTATCAAATTATGTCATGTCATGTCTATAAAATTTATCATATCTATTTTTCACTTTTTCACCTAACGTGTTTGTCTGCAACTAACATGTTTGTGGTGAGATTATAGTTAGCTCTGTAGGTTGGAAGACCCATGTCCTCTTCACATCCTAGCTTGGCTTCTTCTACATCACATATTCTAGATTGAAGATCCATGTCCTCTTCATCTTGGGTATATTCTCTTCAACCTCTTTCTACTTTAGATTACACATGTTTAGATACATATGCTTGCTAAAGTGGGAGAAAAATGTAATGTTGTAAAGTTGTACCCCCAATGCAATTTCACATTACAAAACTTCACTTTAGCTTAAAAAAGATGATAATGCAAATCTACCTTTTCTTCACCTTCATTTTCTTCCTTTACCCCATCACTTTCAATTTTTGAAGGAATTTTTGTTGGGGTTGCTTTCACAATGCACATAGGTCTATGCATCGTGGAAATATCCTAGAAGGATTCGTGATCTCATGGCCATTGGGATGTTACACTTCCACTTTCCTGTGAAGTGTAATGCCTCTACAATCACAAGTGCACCAAAAAATATCCCTCTTGCATGTATTTCTTTATTCAAACTCTTATTCTTTCCTCTCATTCATTCATTCATTCTCTCATTCTTGCAATTCCATCTTCATTCTTGCAGCTCATTCTCTCAACCTTCCATTCTCTTCTTTCTTTCTTGATTTCTAAAGCTCTTCTACATTACTTTGGATCAAGATTCTTGCATGTTCATGAATCTACGTCTTTGTCTCAAGATCTCTCAAGTGTTGCACTCCCTTTCATCTTCTAAAGCTTGTTGAAGGGAGGATAAAAACTTTCTCAATGGCATTATCACACTCATTTAGTAGCATATTGATATCTTGCATGTTCTCCTTTTTTATCATGTTGTTCCATACTATCTATTGTCTATTTATTTATCTTGTTGTCTCTTTGAATATCTGTGGAGGTGGAAACAGCAAAATGGGGGTTTAACCAAAGAAATTCCCAAAACAACCCCAACACTTTCCATTGTTTTTGTGTGTAGGTTGTTTGTGTAGAGATTTGTAGGAGGCTTCATAGCATTGAACCTTTTGTGAGCTCACTTATTTCTTTCATCTCTCATTATTTCATTTCAATAGTTTTTTTACTTGCATATCTAGTATTCTTCTTGTTGTACTTTTCTTTATTTCTTGCATTTTTCTAGTTTATTCAAACTGTTAAACTTCAAATTTTGAGTAGTCAGAAGAAACTATGATTTTCTAGTGAAAACCACAACATGTCACAAGGACATCCATGCACTGTTTTCCCATCCTCTGACCAAGAGCTATCCAGTTAGTCCTTGAGACCTCTGAGACTTGATCTTTCAGCTTTCGAAGTTCTTTTCCCAAAAATAGTGATAAAATATAAAACATTGCAAAAAACTCCCTTTTATTTGTCTTGGTTACTTACACTTATTTCCTTGAGGTAGTTGAGGAAAATTTTCTCCTTGTAGACTCTTCCTTTTACTAGATACTCAGGAGTAGTGAATCTCTTCCTCTACACATATCTATATGTTCCATGTGGCAACCTTGTTATAATCCCTATAACATATCAACACATGAAGGTTGTGGCCTATGTGTCACAAATACATGGAAATAATTTATATGATGGAGGCTAAATCAAACACAATAGCCAAACTTGCATGAGAACCCCATTGTAATATATATTTTGTTTTATCATGCCAAGTGTATTCCTTAGTGGTCCTTAGCTTCCATCATGTCTTTGATTAAATATTTTGCAAGCTCTTAACTCAGAACATGGTAAATTTGATTGGTGGAGCCATCCTATGAGTATATAGCCATTATTTGCTTTCCTACATGCTTCCTTTAGGGCCATTGATCTAAAATTACATTATCTAGCATCTCAATTGTTATATATCTCTATAGAATTCAAACTAGTTAATTTTAGAACTTTGCCTCAACAACATTATATGTTAATACAATATGTTGACTAGTTTTGATAGTAGCATATTGATACAATAGTTACAAGAAGGATGCATGGGAGTTTTTGAGAGTGATAGAGATGTTTCATTATCTAACAAATATTCTTAATGCTTTTTGCAAGCCTATGGATAGATATACATCATTCAGGCTTGTACCCCTAATCTTTAACTTTAGGGGTTTTCATGTTCTCATATGTATTTATAGCTAAAGCTATTACATATAAGCCTTCTTAATTTTTAATAGTGATATTTGTGGGTATATTTTCTTTCTTTTACCATGGTTTTGTTATATTGTTAGCTGTATTTTTGTGCTGTAGGTATTTGTGGACTTTGGAGATCATATTTATTTGTTAGGAGTATATTATGGCTCTATGTATAGTTGTTAGTGATCATTTATATGGCTTAAGTATACTTCATTTCCTTATGTAGAGGTGGTGGATCTTATATTTCTCTATTGTAGGCTATCCTTATCATTTATTTCATGTTTCTCCTTACTATTGATGTGATATCTACTAGATGGGATCACAATGATTGTTGCTACTTCTTAGGATCATCTCGATACTCATTATGAGTCATGTGAGATTTTTCCAACTAATATGAATATTTAAATTGATGTGTCAAACACTACATATACCTTGGAGAGATTCATTTTATTAATTATAGGTTTACTAAGTGTTCCAATATATTTATTTTGAACTCCATTTCTATTAATATCCATGGTCTATTGTTGCAATCTTGCTATAGTATTGATGAACTTGTCTATGTGTTGATCCTAAGTGGATTTTCTCACTTTAAAGTGTAATCTTCTTTGTACCATTATGTGCTCATTTAGAAAAAAATTTAATGGATTGTATCTAGATGAACTTGTGACTTAAGATTGTTGGCAATTAAGGTGTCTCAACATTTGCAATTTCCTAGCATTAAAATATTAATTTAATTATGCTTATGTTGTAATTTATTGCTCATATTAGTTTGCCATCTAATATAAATTGGCATGGTGCTTTATCAACATGTTGGAAGGTGATATCGATGTTGTATTCCCCACAAGGAAATGTAGGCATCCCACTTAGGGAAGATATTCCTTGACATGTGTCAACATCTTTGAGCGATTCTATGATGATTTTATGATAGATTCTTATGACAATTTTATGACACGTAGGAGCCAAATTCTATGATAAGCTAGACAAGTGTTAGAAGGAATATTTACATGGGGAATCTAGGTGCCCATGTTTTACTATGAAAATTTGTACAAGAATCATTTATTATTAGTCATTTATGATGGATTCTCTTACAATTATAAGTGTTGTCATATATGATAGATTCTATGATGGTTGCAAGGCATGTAAGAGCATTTGTCATACCTATTTTGCTTAAAAATGGGGTGCCTAAGTTTAGAGATATGAATGAGGAATCAAAGAGATTGTACAAGTGTCATTTTCATGCTTAGAGGTGGTGGAAAAATGTGCTAAGTGGTTTTGGACACCCATCTCTTGTAGCTTACTCTAGAAGCTACCTTCATACTTGTATTCTCTATATATTGGATGTCTTGGAGTGGGTTTTGTAAGCTGTATTTTACAAGTATCATTATGTTGTTGGAATAGCTCCAAAAATCAAAATTTGTATACTCTTAGAAGAACTTTCATTGCAAGGGTGTTGTAATTAGTATTGGTTAGATAATATATTGTGCAAGTTTTGGAGTGTGGGTTTTTTCTCCCAAAATGGTTTTCCCCACATATATCTTGTAATGTGAGCTTTTGATACTTACATGTGTTATTATTTTAATAATATTCCTATTGTACATCTCACTTTGTAACTATAAAAGAATTAAAAAATTGTACATCTCTCCTCTTAGATCAATGTTAGGAAGCATTTTTGTGTACCTTGCTTTTTTTGAGTTTGTATCAGAGCTTGATCACCTTTAATTCTAGTTGTTGGGTAGAGGATTTTTTGTACTAATCTTTATTTGAGTGGCATAATATGTAGTAGAATTATTATATTTGTTGTAGGAGAGATGGCCAGTGCATCTAGGAGGTTTGAGATTTAAAAATTTAATGGAGACAACTTTGAGTTGTGGAAGCTCAAGATGGAAGACCACAACTTCTGGATAGTTGTTTTTGGAACTATGCGAATGAGAATTAAACAAGAAGATTGGGATTTGATGGATCAAAAGGCTAAGGGTCTGATAAGACTTTGTTTAGTTGATTCATTACTCCTAAAGATTCATGAAGAGAAGACCATTGCACTTATTTGGAAGAAAGTTTCTCAAATTTATCAGGCTATATCCTTGGTAAATAAGTTATTCTTAAGAAAGAAGTTGTAATCTCTGAGGATGGAGGATGGAGGATCTATTATAGATCACATGAATTTGTTTCATATTCTTGTTACCTATTTTTCACTACTAGCTCAAACAGGTAGAGCTGAAATGCAAATTCAAATCAAAAGGTACACAAGTTGTTCAAAAGTTTCTGCTAAGTACTCATTATTGTGCAATGCTTCATTACAGTGTAAATTTCAGTAATATTATGCAAAAAAATCTCAAAATGATATCATAATTTTGTATAATTTTTGTTATTATTCATAATGTACAAACCAGAATCCCACACAAGTCATGGGAGTAACTCAATTTGATTTTTATAATCAAATAAGGGGTGCATGAAGTAAAGTAGAGTATACAACTGAGAATAAAGAAGGCATAGGGCAGAAAGTGATTTGTCATTGCCTAGAATGACGAATCATTGACAAGTTGAGGTCTTCAGTTGTAGCTCCAGCTCTAGCTCCAGCTCCAAGCTCTGATGCACTTGCAAGATTGATAGAAGTGTGGTTAGAGCAATGCGAATCAAATCCTATCATATGCCTATGCTACCAACAAAAATATAGTATACTTTTGATTAGGCATCCATTAGATGATTTCAGATTTCAAAGGCATGAAACTCAAGAGGAAAGCTTTCAACTTCTTTTATTTTGCTAACATGTTTGTTTCAATGTGCAGGAATAGGTTCATCATGTTCGAGATCATCTTATTAGATATGTGGAGTAAAATGGGCTCCCACAAGGGTTGAGCTCGACATATCATAAGGTATTCTCCCATTCAACGTTCATATATGAGAGTTATTAAAGCATCAAAGAAATAGTCATCATCTTGGACTATCATCAAGCAGTCTAATAGCATGGTGAAAATAGATTGAGAAAATCATCTTATTGCTCATAATTCAATAAAACAATCAAAGAAACATGATTAAGAGAGCATTAATTGTATTTGTCATTCTTTGTTTTAGCTCTGCCTTTCATTCATATTTACATTTTAATGGGGCATTGAGCCCCTTATGCTGAAGGGAGAACAAGACAATAAGCAATTAAGTTGTTTCTTTCAATTTCAAAGCACATATATTGTTCGTCCAGAGATTTAGAAAGGAAGTCAACATGACAGTAGGACCACATTGTTTCAGTTTCAAATCAAGAGATAGAATAGAGTAATCTGAAACAACATCATGTCAAGAATAGTCATGAATAGGACTGTTGTCACAAAAGAAATAGATAGGACAAGTCCACATCCACTCTCACTAAGATCCACATGTGCGAATAGCAAGCTGTTATAAAGACAATGAAAGTGGTATTTTATATACTAAAGGAATGAACAAAACAATGTTAACACAAAGTGTGCTACAGGTGCATAAGGACAACATTCCATATCTTGAGAAAGAAACATTGAATACATGAAAGGTTGTGTTCTTCAGAATGTGTGTTCAAAGAAATATACCATTGAATGAATTAGTCTGAAAAGCTAGTGGAAATAATTTAAAGAGAACAAAGCCAAAGCCAAATATTCACATAGCATACCAGAGTGCTTTTACACTGTATAGAGTCAGGAAATTCTAAACTTCTATACATTGTAATAGCTATAGGTGTGCATTGTAAGAGCTACAGGTGAAGGATAAAAGTAATATATCTAATAAAGGGTGCATCATATGACAAGGAGAGAAGATTGTGTAGCTGAGTCAAATGATTACTAACAGAAAAAACTAGTCAAGCATACTGAAAGTACTTATGGAGTCAATATTTTGGGGAATTATAAACCGACTGAGCCTTTGTTCTTTTTCTTTTATTTCCATATACAACATAAGAAGGAAATGGGGCCATACATTGTTTTGGGTTTACAAAACCCTTCATATTTTTGTTTAAAGAAAAGATCCAATGGCGGCCAAGTTTCACAGGCCAAGATTATAATCTATAGAGAACATGAAACTATCAACAAAAGCTCGAATGGAGGAACCCTTATGGCAGCCCAACAAAGTTTAAAGGTTTTACATACAAGGAGTCTCTGAAAGTTTTACTGAATGATCCAAATCACAACAAAAAGAATGCACGGATGAAGATAATGTGTAGCTGTGGCCAGTAATGACAAACAACACGCAGAGAAAGGTCAACATACAAAGATTTCATTGCAACCTAGAGATTTTATTTTATTTATAAAAGATCTATCAACTCAATTTATACAGGAGAAGTTTCCAAAAGCTTATATTTCAATAGAGAAATAAAGGCAGAAATGAAACTTACCATCATGTGCCTAAGGAAGAGGAGACAAGTCTATGACTGAGCTCTCCTTGAGCTTTAAAATCATAAGTCAAGCTTGCACAACAACAAATATATATACAAAAGGTTAAAACTCTTCATATAGAGGCCATAATAGAGGATAAATCACAAAGAAGCCATGACGTTCAAAGGATACAGGAATAAATGAATAAAATATGTCAAAGATTATGCACAGCTACTGTCTTGAGGCTCCAAAAACCCATTTAAATGATTGAGAAGATGTAGATTTGTGACGGAGTATTTTTTATCTTACCTTTCATGTTCGAAATCTCTCAAAGAATCATCAAAATCAATAGGAAAGAGTGCAGATCAAGTTTGAAACCCTAGTTCTTTCACCATGGCGGTGCAACAAGGAAGTCTTTAGGAAAAGAAAAAGTCAAAATGCAAAATGATTAAGAGTTAGGGCTCTATGGTATTTTCTTGCCCTAAGTCGACAGGCTTTTGATTTTTGTTCATGATTTTTGGAAAAATCATCATGTTTTATCGATGCCTATGGTTTTGATTTTTAAGTCAAGTGTTTAGCAATGATATGGTCGGCCCTATCATAAGATTTATGAATGTTACAAGTGTTGTGTGGTCGGCTAATTTATTTAATGGTGAATGCATATTCAAAATATATGCTAAGTGTTTGTATGAAGCCGTGAGGTGGGGGTTAAGTTTTTAATTTAACATTATTCTTTATCTTTTATTTTTCATTATTCAATGTAAGCCAGTTAATTAAATGATACACTATAAATCATTTAATTAATTTAGCATCTTAATGTGCAAATAAAAGATATTATGGAGATCCATGTAGAATACAAGTAAAGTTAACTGGAGGAAGAGTTAATCATGCGAGTTATGAAGATTTTTGGCATTTTACTTCAGTTCCACATTAGATTATCAACTGAAGATTAATCATTCAAGTCATCATGGGAGGATTGATACAAATGAGGCATTTTTGCATGCTTGGAATTACTTTCCATGGATTTCCAATTCAGTTCGAGCTAATTTTTAGTTGCATACATTATGACTGTGAGTTTGAGACTGAGTTCACTCATTTTTTCATGAGTTTGAGCCTTCTTTTTAGGGATTTTATTTTTGCTCAGATTTCACCTTGGAGTTATCATTTCTATACTGAAATTGACTTTCAGTTTCATCTTTCATGCACTTTGGAGTTGCATCTCATTGTATTTATTGGAAAAAAATTTATCTTTTTCCTCTAGTTCTTATTTTTCATCTTCTCTGGCATACCTTTTTGTAGAGAGAAAGATTTGTAACTCAGCTTTTTACATTAATACAGTTTTACAGCTTTACAGGTTATCATTTTTTGTAGAGTTTCCTTCTTTTCATTATCGTTATTAAATATTATCCTTCTTAGATTCAGATGTCCTATTTTTTGAATGTTATGTGATGTGAATTTAATGTGTTTAATTTCAAAGCCTTTAAATTCCTATCACATTCATGAATACATGTACACGGAAAAAGCAATTTTACTTACAGATCATAAGTTGTGCTATTAATTTATCCTCTCCTTTAGTTTGTGAAAATATCATTTTCCTTCATTAAGAATGGATTATTAGGCATTTTGATGAAACACTTATGTAATTATATTTCCCAATTTAAGTTGTGAAAATAGATTTTGTAATAATCAGTTCTGAATCAATCTGCTCATAAATATCAATTAGGTGCATCACCAAAGTTTTAGTTTTAGTTCATGCATTCAATTCAATATTTCTTACCCTTTTCTCAAAAAATCATTCAAGTGCCTAATTGATCATCATATAGGAACCAACCTAGAATCTAGAGGTCTATCTTTTCCATAGGAATACCCACAACTTGAAGATAGTTCCCATGTTTCAACAAATTGCTGAATTTAATTATTCAAGCATTCGGGTGCAATCTGTTTGACAAAAATTATAATCACCTAGTTTCACTCTATTGGTGTAAAGATGGAGGAGGAGGATCATTGTATGACATTACTGTACTTGTTACCAAATTCAGGGGACCACCTTTTTATAGCCATTAGAAGTAACACTACCACTTTCAAGATGGATGATGTGGTTGCATCTTTGTTGTCTTAGGAGATGTGAATAAAATCAATTGAATCAGCTAAGGAGGCTCTTGTAGTTTATGGTAGACCCAAGGAGAAAGGAAAAGAGAAGAATAAAAATAAAGAAAATAAAGGAAGATCTAAATCTCATGGGAGATCTAAGTCTCCTATAAATTTCAAGGATTTTTGTTGGAATTGTGGTAAACCTGGTCACTTTTGCAAGGAGTACAAAGAGGAGAAAAAGAAGAAGAGAAATAATAATTATAATTTAGGCAGGTCTTCTTAGGATGATGATGAAGAATTTGTCACTACCTTAGCAACACATGCATCAAAAGATATGTGGTTGATTTAATTTGGTGCATCATTCCACATGACCTCGCATAGGGGTTGGTTTTCAAAGTATAAAGAGATTGATGGTGGGAAGGATTAATTGGGTGATGACTCTCACCTGAAGATTGTTGGTCATGGAAGAGTTTTGATTTGATTCCCTAATGGTAGAGTGAATGGGATCAATGGTGTACTGCATATCCCTATTATGGCATAGAACTTGTTACCTGCAAGTAAATTTAATGATGTGGGTGTCTAGGTAGTTTTATCGAATGAAGGATACAAGATGATGAGGGGAGCTATGGCATTGGATAAGGGTGTTCAGATTGACACTTTTTTTCATCTTTATGCATGGAATATGTAGTGCAATAGTTCTTCTATTATGAAGAAGAGATATTCAGAGTCTTCATCCTCACCATCAAAACCAATAGCGAAGATGACTATTGCATCTACTTTTGATGGTCATACTTTTTGGGTATCTAAGGGTGCTCATTGTATGGAGATGAAACTTTCAACAAAGAAAACTATATTATGGCACCAAATTCTTTGCCACATTGGTGAGAAGCATCTCAGAACCCTAAAAAATGAAAATCTAGTTGAGGAGATGAATGATTATAATCTTCAGTTTTGTTTTTTTGAACATTACATTTATGGAAATAAAAATCATGTCTATTTTTACTCTAGTTCTCACAAATCTTTTGAGGTGTTGGATTTGATTTATTTTGATGTATTTGGTCCTACTAATGTTCCTTTGATTTTAAAATATTTTTATTTCCTTTTATTCATTGATGATTACAATATCTAAGGACATGGATTTATTTAATTAGAATCAAATATGAAGATTAAATATTTAAGGATTGAAAAATGGTGGTGAGTTTTGTTCAACAGATTTTGATAGGTTATATAAAGAACATCAAATTGAAAGACATAAGTCAACTACCTACACCCCTCAGTAGAATGAATTTTTAGAAATAATGAACAAGATGCTAATGGAGAGGTCTAGGAGTATGATTAGTGTAGCGAGCCTCAAACAAAATTTTTGGGTTGAAGATGTTTCAACTGCTTGCTACTTGATTAACAAGTCTCCTACTTTAGCACTTTTGGATAAGACTCCCATGGAGGTATGTCTGATAAAAATTTCTCATTGAGATATATTTGACTATTTGGTTGTGAGGTATATGCTCATGTGCCTAAGGATAGTACGTAAAGTATGAGAACAAGGTTGTAAAAAGTATCTTCATCAATTATGTCATCACTATGAAAGGGTACAAGCTTTGGGGTCTTGTGGCTAAAAAGGTTCTATATAGTAGGAATGTCATTTTCAAGGAACTTGTTACTCCTACAATTGTTTCATAGCCAAAGAAATAAGAAAAGAAAGAGGACGTGGTTCATATTCCTCCTACCCTTGAGAAAAAAGAACCAAAAACATCTGATGGACTTGATGATGAGGAGAGCTCAAGTATCTTTGAAATTTTAGTTGAAGTTGAAGAACCTCAACCTCAACCTTTGAGGAGGTCTACATAGATAAGGCAACAACCTGATAGGTTTAGATATTCATTACATGATTATAGTTATATTTTTTCCTTGATTTCTAACACTGATGAGCCTAGGACCGTAAGGGAGGCTATGGGTATGAGTGACGTAGATTCCTAGATAAAGATCATGGATGAAGAGATGACTACATTAAAAATAATTTACACTTGGAATCTAGTGCCCTTTCCTGATGGACGTAAACCTATTGGTTACAAATGGGTTTTCCAAGAAAATGTTTGGTTCAGATGGAAGTGTTGAGAGATATAAGGAAATGTTAGTTGAAAGGGTTATTCCCAAGTTGAAGGAATTTATTATGGTGAGATTTTATCTTTTTACAAAGTTGGAATCCATTAGATTTTTGTTATCACTTACAATTGCATAAAATTTAGAGATTGAACAAATGGATGTGAAGACAACTTTCCTTCATGGTGACTTGGAGGAAGAAATCTATATGTTATAGTTAGAGCATTACATTGTGAAAGGCACAAAAAATTGGTTTGTAAATTGAATAAGTCTTTGTATGGTTTGAAAAAATCACCTAAGATGTGGTACTAGAAGTTTGATTCCTTTGGGCTGAGTTTGGGATTTCTAAGATCAAAATCAGATCACTATCTATTTCAAAACTACTAATGATTGCATTATCATTATTACATTGTGCATTGATGATATGTTGTTCATTGGGAGTGGTAAATATTTTTGAAACAAACAAGAATAGGGTGTGAGGGGTAAGCCAAATATAGTAAGAAATTGACCTATTCTCCTTTATTTCATTAGAAAATGAGATCCACGCAATGAAATGACTAGGAACCTTGAGGTGAATCAAGTCAAAGTGTGAATCTATTGATTTCCATTTTTTGCAAGGACAAGAGTCTTGAATAAAAAACACTTTGGGGAGAAATATTAAAAATAGTAAATCAACTCCAAAATGCAATCTACAAAGTGCATATAATAGATTAAACTCAATACTAATGGAACCAGAAATTAGATTGTAGATCAAAGAGATGGAATAAGGTATCTACCACTCACTAAAAGTGATTTTCTAAAGTTGACCTCAGACTCATTCACCTAGGGATGAATGGGTCCTAGTTTAAGGTTTTTCTATAGATTTTAGGAGATTGTGCAATAGATCTAAATCTCTCAATTTTTCTTGGTTTCAAGTTTGGAGTGCCAAAAATAAATTCTTAAATTGAGTTTTTGTTTCTTGACAACTTTGACAAGTTCTTCAATTTTTCTCTTCAAGAGATCTTCAAGATATCTTCCACCTAAATCTACAAACAAAAATCAAGAGGAAAAAATGTTTTGTTTATGGTGAATGTGGGTTTACCTTGGTCAAACCCCATTTTGGTAAATAAACCTTGAAATGAATAAAAGAATGAAAGGAATGATGAATGAACAAATTAATGCCACACCTCATGAAACCCTTGAATGAACCTTGGAATGTAGATCTGCAACTTGCATGAAATGAATTCAATGAATTTGGATCTTGATCTTGAAACTTGATTTGAAGCAATGCCTTGAATACTTGAATGGATCTTGAACAATACATCAACATATTAGCTCAAATAACATGCATGGTGCAAGAAAACTTTGATATGATAATAAGATCTTGATTGTTGCAATAATTCTTCACTAAATCTGCTCTTGAATTCCTTGAAATTCTCCTGAAATGCTCTTGATCTCATAAAATTGCTCTCATAAACTTTCTCATAAAAATTTCTAGGTTAAAATCTTAGTGAAATGACCTTATATGCATAGGTATGTAACATTAATTCCCAAAATTCAAATAACACAAGCTGACATGTGAATATAGATTTGAAATCATTAAAATACCACCAAAAACATAATTTAAATTATGGTCCTAGGTCTAAGTGATGACCCATTCACCCATGGGAAAATGGGTCCTAGGTCACTTACCTAGGACACACATTGCTCAATGATAAGTGTTATGTTATGGAATTAATGAATGACAAGTTTCCTCTTTAGAAAATGCAATTAATTAGGCTTAGATTCGAATTAAAGGGGCCAATTAAGGCATAATTAACCTCAATTAATTAATGAAGCCCTACATGAGTGTGAAAGTGTAAAGGGGTACACTTTACAACACCACATTCAAGCAAAATTAAATACATTTTAATTAATAGGGACCTAAACTCAATGTGAATATGTATATACATATTAAAACATTAAATTAAGGCATAATTAATTTCATTTTAATATTAATACCCAAATTAAGTACATGAAAAAGGGATACTTTTTCCTACACTACATTTAGCCCCCACTTTAGTGAGAGGAAGACCCCATGTCAAACTCACACTAAAGTAGACATTCAAAGCCTAGAAAGAAAAGGGAGGTGGATCAAGCTTTGACTATCCAATTCAATATGGAACACATCTCAACTATTTGTCCAGGGAAGGGGGTGGATCAAGCCTTAAATTTCCAACCTAATGTGGAACACGTCTTGGCTATTTGTCAAAAAATGTTCACAAGAACTCGATGTCCACTATACAAATGATGTGCGCACTCACTTTGGGCCAATGGAACCTTAGGCCATCCACTAGGTGAGTCTGTAGGAAAGTGGATTAGAGAGAAACTCATGCTAGACCTACATGATTTCACTATACTAACCATACCAAAGCTATCCTTCTAACAACTTCGATAGGGTGCCACACAACTAAGGCTTCGGGCTTCACAAGGTTAAAAGGCTATATTATGCTAAACACTTATGAAAATAATACAAATAAATGTTTGATCAAAGGGATCTTGCTTAATTTTTGTAAGGTCTCTTCTTAGGGAACGTCGTGCCTAATGTCTCCAAGAGAGGACAAGTCTAGGAGTAAAAGATTTGCAACTTATGGAATGCAACATGTAGCATCACCACTAAGAGGAAATTCGCATGCTAAGAAATATCACTCTCTCAGAGGACATCAAACCCAATGACACCACTAAGAAAAGGATGCATCAGAAGAAGAAAGGAAATCACACAATGAAACATGAGTGTCAAAAATAATGTCAATGTATGCCCCCACTTTACAGGAATTACTACACCATTACTGTAAGCAATAACTTAAAGTAGCAAATAGTCAATACTAACCATAAAGAAGACATGAGAGCTTACTCAGAAAGCCTTATCCCAAGTCATATGTTTCCAAATGAAGCTACATCATGAAAAGGGGTTGCCCCAAAAATGAAATCCCAAAACACATGATGGATCCACAAATTCAAGGTCAATATATCTTTGCTACAATGTTATTAAAGAGCTTAGAAATGTCATCATTCCCCAAATACTCATAGAACAGGAAGAATGACACATAGAGAGCAAAAAAAAAGAAAAAAACTTTCAAGTCAACATGGAAGAGACCTAAATATCTCTACTCCTTGCATCATCCCAAAAAGGAAAACACAAGACAAGCGAAAAGATGAATGTTTACAACATATAGAAGAATGTAGATACAAATAGAGGAATGTACATGAAGAGAGATACATCAAACAAAACAATATGAAGCATCACAACATGTGAAAAGAAAATGAAAAATAAACAAGCAAAGGACTAGTAAGGCACATGCAAGTCCACCTATAGCAGGTCGTCTACATCCCAATCTTGTTTGAATTTAGGAGGCACAATGAGATTTGTTTGATTATTTCATGGTCTCTTATGAGAAATAGGTAAAGGATTTGTCATAGGATGCTCTTGGATACTTGGAAGGGATTTTGGTTCAATCACAGTCTCATCAAGAATAGGACACCCAATCATGGGTTGAGGCATATTGCTAAGGGATAATTTTTCTATGCGTTTTTCCTTAAAATTTTGATAGGATTTGAAAAAGAAGTCCTCATGAGGTCTAATAGGTTTACTAGGCTCAGGCCAAAAGAAATCCAATGAAAAGTTCCCACAAGAAGACATAAGATTAAAGCCACTATGATGCACCATAAATATTTCATTACCAAATAGAAACTTTAATAGTTTAAGCACAATCGATGGGATGATATTCATGGAGCGAAGCCATGGATAGGTAAACTTCATAAAAAATTGGTTTGACAACAAGATGATGATGAATGTTACAATTAACTATTTTGGTCCAACCTTTAAAGGGAGATTTATCGATCCAATCATAGGGCAAGTGAAACCATTATGTGTTTTGATCCATGCTTTCAGTTTTTCAATAAAGCTTATGCATAAAGAGGAATTCTTTAGTGATCATGTTCTCTACATAGACGAGATTAATTAATATCCAATTAGTAGGCTTGTCATTGATTCTTCTAGCTATGTAAAGAGGACCATCGGGTGCATGTTTAAGTATGTCTTGTTGTTAGAAAGAAATATCAAGTTTCATCTTACTTAGGACCTTATGAGGTTTAGCATTGATAAATGCAATCACATAATCCATTAGGTTATTTTTATTGTCTTTCATGTTTTCATCATCCATGTCAACATTCATTGCATCACTCTTTGTTTCACTAGCTTTGACAAAGTATATATTATGATTAGGCATAGGATTGGTAAAGATTTTCAAATTTGATTAGGAGGGGCTATAAACTTATTCCCTTGATCATTAACACCTCCAATTAGGATATGATTAGAATCAATGAGGTCTTGCACAAGATGTTGAAGATTCTTATAATGTTTTGTATCATGTCCATTTTGTCGATGGAAATGGCAATAGGAATTTGGTCTATAGTTGGAAGGTAAAGGCTTAGTAGGATTAGGAGCTCTATTAGGAGGTAAGGAAATTAAATTCTTCTCTAAGAGTTGCAACATGGTATTATGAAGGGTATCAAGTAGAGGTGTAAACTATTTGTTTCTATCCGCAAAGGTGTATGGTTTTGTCATCTTTATAGCAGCCACTTGGGTGTCAATATTTTGATTTGATTGAGTGGGATTATGTTGTAGGAAGCTATTATTTTGTTTCTCAAAAGGTTGGTAGCTGGTTTGAGGTGTGGATTCAAACTTTTCAGAACAGTTAGAGGGAGTTCTTACTTCATGACTACTAACCAAATTTTGGTAATCACGAAGGGTTGTACACAACTGTGTGAAGGAGGGAAATCTCAACATTTCAATTTTAGTTTGGATTTTATAGTGCAAATTAGAAATAAACATTCTTTGAAGGTAAACATCAATAATCTTAATGTTTATTTGTGAATAAAGCATTTGATATCCCACTATGAAATCCATGAAATTTTAATCAAACTTGTGTTTACATTTCATCAAATCTTCCAAGGTCATCTTAGGACCCATGTGAATTTGGAAGTGGTTGTAAAAGGAATCAATAAGTTCATTGAATGAACTAATTGAATTATTCAATAAGGAGAAAAACCACTCTAAAGTAGCATTTTTCAAGGATTGAGGGAATAGCTTAGCCAAGATTTTATCTTCAAACATGAAGTCACTACATAGGGTTGTGTAAGTGGAAACATGGCTAACAAGATCTCATTTCCCAAAATATTTCTCAAACCTAGGAACCTCTATACCTTGTGGAAATTGTGTTCTCAATATCTCCAAGGATAATAGATTGGTTTTGATGTATTGTGAAGGTTGGCGATTGTTTTTGATAATATAAGTAGCATTTACAGGGTGTTGAACCCTTTACATGAGGATCCCAAAGGACAAAATTTATCATAACCAAAAAGTATCAATTTTTTTTTACAGTAACAGCATATGAGAGACACAGACACAACCTAGTAACAACATAGACACAACATAGAACATACCCAAAAGATAATTTTCTAAACCCTCTCATTTCTTGACTGGGAGGTTTAACACAACCTCCCCAATCTAGTTGGGGTCTCCATCCATGGTGTTCTTGTCCACTTCCTCCTTGACCACATCCTAGAGAGTGAGATTCAATCTGTGAATCATCTTGACAATGAATCGAGCTAGGAAAATAACCTTTGGCCATTGTTGTTTTGGTTTAAGGTGGTGAATTTTGTTGGAGGGATGAAATGTTTTGAAAAAGTGTGTTAATGATGGGATCATTGTTGGTATTGTGAGATGGAGGTGAATAAAGTGGAGTGGTGTACGTACGTGGAGAGAAAGTGACTTATAAATTTGTGAGGGAGGATTACCTTGAGGAGATATGGGATTTGAATTCACAAGGGTAAAATGATTCCTAGTAGAAATACCTAAGGAAGTGTTGACATTGCTATTAGGTTGAATGGTTGTTGTAACATGAGTACTAGTGTATGTAGGAATAGAGGTGAGGGTTGTGAAAGGAGGAATTGAATATCCACCTTGGATTTGAGTATACTCCAAAGATTGAGCATAACTAGTCATTGTAGGGATGTTTGTATCAACAATATGAGCTAAACTTCACATAATCTCTATTCCATGTTCATTTTCAAGAATTCTCCTCAAACTATCTAAAGCAAGAATTGCACCACTAGCAATGTTTTTAGTAGTCACAAAGTTTTGCAATTTCTCTATTTCCTCATCTATCCTTCTTATGTTCTTTTGTGGGACATTAGCAACATCATGCACATTGTTTGTAGGTAGGGAATTCATTGGAAATGTGGTATGAATACTATGATCAATAGAAGGTTGATTATAACACTATTAGTGAAAGAGTTAGAGATCCCAATATCCATTGTGAATGGTGTATCGTGGGATGACATGAGTCTCAAACTATGTCTCGCAATAGTGTTACTAATAGGACACCAAGTTGTAAAGCTCATATAAGTTTCAAAAACTTGATGTAAACCCAAAATGGAAAGAAGGTGAAATGCAATGAAGTAACCTAGAATGTAAAGTGTAATACAAATATGTAAATGCAAATTTTATATTCTAAACAAGATAATTTTATGATTATGCTATGTAAAAACCTGAAAAATGATGGTTTCTAAATGCAATTTTGAAATCACACAATGTACTAAATTTATCAAATGAAGCTACATATGATCAATTTCACTTAACATAAATTTTGTAAATTGAAATAGAAAACTTAAAACAACAAAGTAGAATGCAAAAATAGATGTTTTAATGCCCAAAAAATCAGGAAATGACCCTGATTAGGGACACATTCACCTAGGGGCGAATAGGTCCTAGGTTATGGTTTTTAAAAATGTTTTTGCATATTTATGAGTTGATTCTAGTGGTTTCCATATTCTAATTTGAAACAGTGAATTATAATTTTAATTTTCTATGCAATTAAGGTTGAATGCAAATACAAAATATGAGAAAATGATAGACCAGGAGACCTAATTTGATGTGCAATTTTGATTCAATTTTCAAATGAAAATGTATGATGATGCAATGCTATGTAAATGATTTGAAAAATGACTAGTTTTTTTGTATTTTTCAGATTTCAAGAGATGCAAACATGCAATCCTAAAACCCTAAATGAGATGCAAGCCAATGCAATTTAAGAAACACTAAATGAGACTCAATTCAATGCAATAAAATGTAGATGAATGAAAGATCTAAATCTAGGGTGAAAATGGACTCCAAAATCAAAAAATTGCAATGATCAAACTCAGGTTCACCAAAATGAAATGAAGAAACTAGGGTGTGAGGGAACTTGAAATGTGGGGTAAGCCAATTATGGTAAGAAATGGACCTATTCTCCTTTATTTCATTAGGAAATTTGATCCATGCAATGAAATGACTAACAACCTTGTGGTGAATCAAGTTAAAGTGTGAATCTAATAATCTCCTTTTCTTGCATGGATGAGGGTCCTAATTAAACAACACTTCAGGGAGAAAGATTAAAAATAGTAAATCAAATCCAAAATGTAATCTACAAAGTACATCTAATAGATTAAAATCAATATTTATGGATCCATTGAAAACTAGATTGTAGATCAAAGAGAGGGAAGAAGGTATGTACCAATCACCAAAAGTGTTTTTCTAAAGCTAACCTAGGACTCATTCACCTAGGGGAAAATGGGTTCTAGTTTAGGATTTTTCAATAGCTTTTGGGAGCCTCTACAACAAATCTAAATCTCTCAATTTTCCTAGGTTTCAAGTTTAGAGTGCTAGAAATAAATTTTGAATTTGAGATTATGTGAGATGACAACTTTCTTGACAACTTTTGTAACTTTGACAAGTTCTACAATTCTTCTCTTCAATAGATCTTCAAGATATCTTCCACTTAAATCTACAAACACAAATCAAGAGGGAAAAATGTTTTTTTTATGGTGAATGGGGGTTTTCCTTAGTCAAACCCCATTTTGGTAACTAAACCTTGAAATGAATAAAAGAATGAAAGGAATGATGAATGAACAAAGTAATGTCACAACTCACCAAACCCTTGAATGAACCTTGGAATGTAGATCTGAAACTTGCATGAAATGACTTCAATGGATGTTAATCTTGATCTTGAAACTTGATTTGAAACAATTCCTTGAATGCTTGGATGGATCTTGAACACTACTTCAACATATTAGCTCAAATAACATGCATGATGAAAGAATACCTTGATATGATAATAAGATCTTGATTGTTACAATAATTCTTCACTAAATTTACTCTTGAATGCCTTGAAATTATCTTGAAGTGCTCTTAATCTCATAAAATTTCTCTCATAAACTTGCTCATGAAAATTGCTAGGATAAAATCTCAGTGAAATGACCTTATATTTATAGGTAACATTAATTCCCAAAATTCAAATAACACAATCTGTCATGTGAATATAGATTTGAAATCATTAAAATATGATTCATGGCTAATGCTAGACAAGTACATTGGGATGCAGTAAAGAGAGTATTTAGGTATTTATGGGGTATTTCCAAGTATTCCTTATGTTATCATGGACATCCTACAAGATCTTTTCATTTAGTTTGTATTTGTGGATTCATGGATTTAGATTGAGTAGGTGACATTGACATCAGAAGATCCACCAATTCCTATGTGTTTACTCTGTTTAGTGGTGCTATTAGTTGGATGAGTAAGAAAAAGCTGTAGTCATTGTGTCCACTATAGAAGCATAGTACATGGTAGCTACTCATGCTTGTAAGGAAGCCATTTAGCTTTGCATATTGTTTTCAAATGTTGGGCTTGATGCAAGGATGACTACTATTTGCATTGATAGTTAGAGTGTTATTTTCTTAGAAAATAATCTTACCTTCCATGCTAGAACAAAGCATATTGATGCTCAATTAAATTTTATACTTTGATGAATGTTTCAAATTCCTTCACAAAGCCAATGAGCACAAAGAAGTTTAGATGGTGTTCGAAGTCTATGGGACTTTTGACCCCTAGCAGTTGATTACCTAGTTAGATTGGATCTTGAAAGTCATTCAACAAGTGGGAGAATTTTGGGAATTAAGATGTCTCAACCTTTACAAATTCATAGAATTAAAATATTAATTTAATTATGCTTATATCACAATTTCATGCTCATATTAATTTGTCATCTAATATGAATTGGCATGGTGAGTTGTCAACATGTTGGAAGGTGACATGAAATGTGACATACATGTTGTGTTCCCCAAAAGACAATGTAGGCATCCCACTTTGGGAAGAGATTCCTTGACATATGTTGGTATCTTTGAGGGATTATATGACAATTTTATGATAGATTCCTATGATGATCTTATGATGCATAAGAGCTAGATCCTATGATAGGTTGGACAAGTGTTAGAAGGAATTTTTGTATGGGGAATATAGGAACCCAAGTTTGATTATGAAAAGTTGTAAGAGAATCATTTATTATTAGTCAATTATGATGGATTCTCTTATAACTATAAGTTTTGTCATATATGACAGACTCTATTATGACTATAAAGCATGTAAGAGAATCTATCAATACCTATTTTGAGTAAAAATGGGCTACCCAAGTTTGAAGGTATATGTTAGAAAGTCTAAAGGGTGAAGCAAAGTATACCAACAATATACTGGTAGAGTACCATAATACAAGTAAAGGATAGTGGCCACGAAGAAGGAGACACGTCCCATCAAAGGAAATAAATGTATATATCTTATATGTAATAGATATGATATATATAAGAGAAAGAATATATGTACTAGAATATAGTAGACTAACTAGAGCATATACTAGACTTTCCTATTTGTATTTATTATGATATGATATATATATATATATACTGAAACGAGTTATAAAGAAAACATATGTGTTATGGATATCTTAATAATTTCTTTTGTTGGGTATACTATTATATGTTATGGATTCCTTATAGATTCCTACTACATGCTTATTTCTCTTATTGTATCATTTGGGGTATAAACTAAATACTCATGGAATACCAGGTTACAGAACCTTCGAGACTGTACTAGCCCCATTTCTCTTACCAACATTGGTTTTGTTTCCAAGACCCTAGAGAGAATAGTAAATAAATTAGAGGCATAGAAAACTTAGGAAGTTGGAAAAAAATTAAAACTTGTCAAACCCTAAGGGACACCTTTGTGAGAGAGGAGTAGGCCATTAGGGGATGAAAAATGGAAAGGGAGAAGGATCTCAGGGATCCTTAAAAAGATGTGACTATTCATAGGAAACCTTCTCAAAGTATAATATATAAGAAAGAGAGAAAAATAGACTAAGAAGACATATGGGAAAAGGGAAAACAAAAAGGGAAAATGAGATAACTGAGATTATTAAAGTAGGAATGGAGATGAATGTGGAAGAAAGAAAACTAAAACAAATTCAAGAAAGAGAAGAAAGCTACCGCAAGACGGAGACAAAAAGAAAAGAGAAAGAACAAGTGGGAAGAATGGTAGAGGAAATCTCCAGAAAATGGATGGAGCATGCCAAGAAGGGTGTTGCTAAGCACACCAATGTGGGTGCAGCTAAAGGAAAGATAGAAAGATGGAAAGAACTTGAATCCAAAGATATCATAAAGGAACGAAAGGAGGAAATGGTGGAACCTAATGTTGAGGATTTTTTAAACAAACATAAGCTAATATCGATTACTAATGAAAGGATGGAGTTACAAATGAGAAGGTATGAAGAACAAACATCACCCTTAGACTAGGAGTAACCCCTTAAGCTAGATATAACACATATAGAGTCAAATGAAGAAATTAAAGAAAGTGAGATACCATAATTGTGGATAACATATATAGTTAATTGGTATGTTATAGAAATAAATAACCAATCCATTGAGTGGAGTATTGTGGAGGAATAGAACAACTATGAACAAACAAAAAGTGACCCCAAAACCAATTCCACATTCAATCTGAAACATAGTATTGCAAGTACATAAGAAAGTTCATCAAAAGAAGATACAACCACAATGAAGAAAATGCTAGTCTTTGAGAGGGATAACAGTAATGCCACATAACACATCTTCTTGTTAGAAACCATATGGCAGAGCCATAATGAACAAAGAGATAGTATAATGATGTTTGAATTTATCAGCTCCTTAAGAGAAGAAGCACTAAAATGGTACCAAAAATCCTACCCCTAGAACAATAAATCTTGGGAAAAAGTAAAGAAATATTTCCTAGAAAATTTTGATAGCCTGAAACTCCTAATAGAGGGGTAAGAAAGTTAAGAGAACTATCCTAGAGGGACAAGGAGTCTATTTTAGAGTTTAATAAAAGGTTCAAGGAGGTGGTCAAGTGACTGGATGAACCATTAAATGATAGAAAAAAAAGAGAATGGTTCCTCTCCAAAATAACTCCAAAACTAAGAATGGCTTTGGATGTAAGAAATCTCAATTCATACTCAGAATTAGTGGCATTGGTGTGCCAGCTATAAGGACAGTCCTAGAGAAAAATGGAAAAGGAAAAGAAGAACAGGTAAATGGAAAGGTTGCAGTTAGAAATGAACCATCTATGATTGAGGGGTAAAAGTACAAAGCTATTTCACACTTTATAAAGGAAGCAACCAACACTGATCCAACTTTTAAAACTTGAACCATTAAAATGTAGCATATATGTTTTAAATTTTGAAATGATGTAAACTAATAAAATGTGTATTTTTTAGTATATTTTATGTTTGTATTTTTTTGAAAAAATTAAAAATTTATTTTTAAAATATTTTTTAATAAATTGACACTATAATTTAGTTGTTGATAAAATGCTGAAAAAATGAAGTTACATGAGACATCAATCTTTATATAGTAAATTCTATTTTTTTTCCTTCAATTTTTTTGTGTCTAGTTATAACTTTAAACTTTAGTGCATGGATATATTTTTTTCCAATTTTGATAAATATATATTTTAAAATAATTATTAGAGTATGTGTGTGTATTAAAAAATGGTTATTTCCATTGGACGCCAACTTTCATATTAAATATTTATCTAAAGTAGAAAAAAGATTGTACCATGTCTTGATATAGATTCTTTTATCTAGTGCATCATATTTTTTTCAAATTTTTTTTTCAAATTTTTAGTATTTTTCCTTGGCATGGTGATCAACCTAATATTTTTTGTTGAAAACCTACTTTTAGTAAAAATAAAAAATAAAATACAAATAGTAATTAAACTATTAATATATATATATGAAAACTACACTTATGGGTCTACAAAAGGGTATTTTTATAGTTTAAAGATAATGTTATTTACATGAGTAGGATTTATTGAAACATCAAGTTTTTTAAATAATTTTATTTTTTGATAAATTAGCCTCAAAGTGGTACTACGTATGGATTTAGTTGACAATTTTTTGTTGGAGAAGTTGTGAAAATATCTAACTTATCTAGAATGAATTGTAATAGATCATATGTTTGACCAAAATTGATTTTTAGTTATAAATACTTAAATTCACTTGTGTTGATTAGTTGGCTGAAAGTGTGACACAACTTTGTACTTTTACCTTGAGATAGGAAATTATGAAGGAGATTGGTTCATAAAGACCTAATATATGGTGTTCATATTGTAGTAGAGAAGGCAATATCCAAAATGAATGCTCGATGGAAATATCGAAAAAGAAGGCAAATGTGTTAAGAGTAGACCTCCACATGGTTAGAAAACCCATCTCAATCTATTGTGGGGTGTGTGGAAAATGGGACAACCATGAAACATCAAAATTCCCATCACATAAATTGTGTAAAGGAAGAACCAAACTATGACTGGGAAATGGCATATGTAAAAGGACTACTGGAACGACCATTATACGTCCCACCATGGTAAAACTAGAGAATTGCTAATTCCATCCAAGGACTAGGAACATGTGGGGATAATGGCCTATATTAGGGAGGAAGAGGCCATAGTTGAGGGAGAGAAAGAAGAGCAGATGCTACTTGTTTTAACTATGGAAAACCAAGACACTTCACTATTGAATGTTGGGGAGAAAATAAGAACCAATGTGGATTTTGTGGGGAAGAAGACCATGATGCATTTCACTATGAGAAAGAATATCAGCATTATGCACAAAAGGATAAGAAACATGAATCAAGTAATACAAAAGGGGTTCGACTCTTCCAGAAAACACCTAAGGATTTGGAAGAGTTAGATAATGTCAAAAGATAGGAAGAGAGGAGGATGTAACAAATGAAGATAGCATTGAGAATGAATACCAAGACAAAACCAAATCTAGGAAAAAGGGAAATATTATAGTAGTAACTAGGAAATAAATAGATACCAATAGAATCAATGTAGCAACTTCAAAAGAAGAAGAAAGCTCTGATGAAGAGCTAGAATTCCACCCCAAAAAGGATTAACATGACCAAATAGTAAAAAAAACCAAAAAAAATCTAGAACAAGAACATAATAGAAAAATAATGGAAAATAGCTATTTCACAAAACTCGAAGTGAAGGTCTTCAAATAGTTTGCAAGATTAGCCAAACAACAAGATCTTCTCACAAAACTTAGACAACTTGGTAAATATTCAAATAAGGAAAACATACAGAAAATCAGAACCATAAAAAGAAATTGGAAAATGATGTCAATCAAGGGAAGTCCTAACTATAAACAACACAATTTCAACCAATATAACAAATCCTCAAGTCACTAATCCTTCAAATTCTCTCTATCTCACCAAGTCTATACAATTCCTTGTAGCACTGCAATTTGAGTAAATTGGGTACAATTTTTTGAAGAGGTCCTCTCAGACTGGGACCAACACCAAATCAAAGAACCATAAGGGCCATCAACAAAATACCACAACCACTCAATAGGTTTATTTTCAACCACTTCCAAAATAGGCTTCCAACGCTGAACAAGACCTTAAAATAGGTCTCTTTTTGAAAGAAACATGTCTCAAACCCTCTTCTAAACTTCTAAAATCATTAGGAAAGCAATTAACAGGTTACAAAACCTAATAATCCACCATTTTTATTAGGATATCATGCTTCCAAAGTGCCAATTATTAAAACCCTCATTTTTAGCCAATAACCTAGGGTATTATCGAAAATCTAGCTTACAGGCTTGCTCCAACCCTACAACCACTTCCAACACCTTTAAAAATCTCTGCACAAACTCACTCAATCAAGAAAACTTGCTGCCCCGACCAAATTTACACAATTCCATATTCAAACCTCACAAATTCATTAGGAAAACACACTTTTCCCTCTTAGGGCATCATGCCCACTTCACTATTTGGCCTCCTCTGCACCTAAACAACATGATCACACCTAAAACTAATAGAATCCACCCATTCCACTGAGGTATAGTCTTCACAGAAGATGGAATGGGTCCATTTTGAAATTTAACTCTACAAAACCCTTAAAACTGTTTACACAAGAAAAATTAGTAAAAAATCTTAAACTTTCACAAATTCCAATGAAGCTACACCAAACTTGAAATATTTGAAAGTAAATTCACCTTTCTTCAACTTGAAATTTAAATCATAGCAAGATGGGGCTTGTACGAGTTGTACAATTCTCTAAAATATCACCGTACAAAAGAAAAACTCAGAAATTTAAGGGAAATCAATATTTTATTGATTCAAACTTCACAATCAATCTCCACAATGAGTCTACAATCTTATTTATACTTATTCCCTCCTAAATCAATTATCTCAACTTCCTAAACTACCTTTTAAAATGGCATGACCGTTGGACTTCAAATTCTATCTGTACAATTTTTGCAAGTTTGCATTTTTCCCACAAATGACAACTTTTCACTATTTTTGCACTCTTGGAAATCTAGACCTTCTAACCATCTAATTACCATCTAATATGACCCATTACAACATTAAATGGTCTTCATGAACTTATTTATGCATATTACCCCAAAATCCTAAAGCCTACTCATTATCAACTTTGTTTGACAAAATTTTCTCAAAGGTGCTCCTACACCATACACGCCAACTTTGAATTCTCCCAAGTCTCTTGGAAATGACATAGCAACTTGTTCACCTCTGATCACCTCTTTCCTCTGATCAACTTGAATTCTTCCAACAAGTTCACCTTGCCTTTATTCTTCACTGTGCTTGACATGCTTGTCCTTATCTTCACCTAAATCATGCTCCAACTGTACACACTATCCTGTGGGGTGTTCTTCAACTTTTACATCACCAAACCTTGATGAATGCCATCTTTCAAATTTGTACCCAATCTCTTATCAACTGCTCTCTCTTCCATTTTTTTTCAGGCTTGAATTCTTTCCCATCAGTCTTCTTGACTTCATCATTTTCTCTGTCAGTCTTGTTAACAACTGCACCATTACACTGAGTAATCTCTATCAGACTTGCAAACATCTTTTCCCCTATCCCATCAATTCCACAAACCTCTATTCTATCACCATTTGACTAACTTTTCACTTGCTTCACTATCATAGGGAACATAATTATCCCAACTAGTATTCCTTCACTCTTTTCTTTCCTTTCCTCAAGCATTCCATTCTTACACTGCACTATATCAGACCAAGACACAATTCCATCTTTTCTCTTTCACATAGAAGCATTCTACATTCCTACTACCTGCACATTACCTTTACCTCCTCTAACTACTGTCCCAATAGTATCAAACCTAGAACTGGCTGCCAAACTCATACTCTCAGCTTCCTCAATGTACACAAACTCTTTCCTCCCAATCATGATGATCTCACCTTTCTCTTTCGCTTGGAGTTAACGTGAATGTCTCCCCATATTTTTCAATTCTATAGGAATGTTTCCTTCCATCATAAATTGCAAACCTGTCAAAATACCAAGGCCTTCCAAGAAAAACATGGCAACAACCCATAGGAAAAATATCACAAACAACCTTATCTCTATACCTACCAATTTGAAGTTCAATTGAAGCTTGTTCACTTACCACAATGGACTAGTTATCACTTACCCAAGACACTTTGTAAGGATTTTCCCTAGGTACTCTTTCCAATTTCAATTTGTCTACCATTTCACTAGATACCATGTTATCAGTGCATCCTGAATCTACTATCACCTTACATACCTTGTTTTTGCATCTCAAGCTATCCTAAATAAGGCTCTTCTCTGAATCAGCTCTTTCTCCTTGGATTTCTTCAGGAGTTGTCCCTTCTTCATCAAACTTTCTCCAACTTCAGGAGCACAATTATTTGAATTTGAACTTTCAACTTCATCCTCTTGGACAATTTGTGCTCTTCTTTCACTTTTCCTTTCTCCACCACTAGATGTAGAACCAAATTTCTCAAGGAATTTTTAAGAAGGATGACCAAACTCATTGCAATTGTAGCACCTACCAGAAAAGATGTTTTAATTTCTGCCACCACCAAATCTTCCCCTTGTGCCTCTAAAGCCACCTCTAAAATCTACAACTTGTTCTTCCTTTTTGTGCACATCCTCTTGGTTCTCACTTTTTTGTCTTGGAGTAGAGAAATATCATCTTCCTCTTGTAGTACTACCTCTTCCTCTAATTGTTTTCTCTTGCCTTCTTTTTACTTTTTCTTCTGCCTTTAGTGTCATTTGATAACATCCTTCTACACTCCTTGGATTTGTCAAAGCCAATTCATCCTATATTTTCAATCTCAAACCACCCAATTACCTAGATATCTTTTCATCCTCATTCTCATTATGGTTAGATCTCATACTTAATTTGTAAAACTATTTAGTGTATGATTTTACATCCATCTCCTCTTTCCTTAAACTTTGTAACTTCATAAACATCTGAATAGAATAATCAAAAGGGAGAAATTTACCTTTCAGTTTGGCTACCATCTTGTCCCATGTCACAATCTTGGATTTTCCTTGCTTCCTTCTTTCTGATTGTAGATAACCCCACCACAAAAGTGCATGGCCTTTGAGTTTTGTATTTTCAATCTTGACTCTCTGTTCTTTAGGAATGTCTTCACACTCGAAGTAGTTGTCCAAAGAAGCTATCCAATCTATCAACTCTTCTTCATTTATATTTCCACCAAAATTTTGAATATCAATCTTCACCTTATGCTTGTCACTCTTGACTGCCCTTAACAATTTTTCCATTCTTTGATCTTCAAGATCAAGTTCTTCCTCCATGTATTCAAAATCTTCTTCATCTTCTTCATCTGAATCACATTCAACTTCCTCTCTTCTCTTGTTTGTTTCCAAAGCTTCCAACCTTTCCTTCAATTCTTTGATCTCTCTCACATATCTATCCTTCACATCACTCATCTCTTTTTCCACATTCTTTCCTTTTGGAGGCATCTTCACAACTTTTCCCTTTCACCTTCTAGTCTTATTTTTACAAACTTCACTCTTCTTCCTCAGAGATTTGGTACCTTCACTCTGATACCAATTGATTTAAATTAGGGGATTCCTAATTGAAAACAACACAATCTCAACCAATACAACAACTCCTCAAGTCACCAATCCTTCAAATTATCTCTATCTCACCAAGTCTATACAATTCCTTATAGCATTATAATTTGAGTAAATCAGGTACAAATTTTTGAAGAGGTCCTCCCAGAGCAAGACCAACACCAAATAAAAGACCCATTAGGACCCTCAACAACATACCACAACCAATCAATAGGTTTATTTTCAACCACTTCTTCAAAATAGGCTTCCAACGCTGACCAAGACCTCAAAATAAGTCTCTTTTCCAAAGAAACATGTCTCAAACCCTATTCTAAACTTCTAAAATCATTAGGATAGAAATTAATAGGTTACAAAACCTAAGAATCTACCACTTTTATCAGGAGATCAGGCTTCCAAAGTGCCAATTCTTAAAACCCTCCTTTTTAGCCAATAACCCAGGGTTTTATTGAAAATCTAGCTTACAGGCTTGCTCCATCCCTACAACCACTTCCAACACCTTTAAAAATCTCTACAAAAACTCACTCAATCAAGAAAACTTGCTTCCCCAACCAAATTTACACAATTCCATATTCAAACCTCACAAATTCATCAGGAAAACACAATTTTCCCTCTTAGGGCATCATGCCCACTTCACTATTTGGCCCCGGGTATGTGTAGGATCATGAGGGGCCAAAAAGTAGCAATATGATGGGTATTTGTAAGGTATGTGGCTGACAATTTTTTTTACCCAAAATTGATGAAATGAAAGGGTTTTTAAAGGAGATTCTTAGCTTTCCACCAATATAAATTATACTTTACTTTGAATTTAATAAATAATTATTATTCATTTTCTATTTGAATTATGACTAAAGTCCTAATTGATAGGTTGATTGAAAAACATCTATAGCTTTCAAATGATATCACATTTTTGGAATCCAAAACATTCACATTCTATGCTTTGCATACTATAGGATTAAAAAAAGAAAAATTGAACTTCATGAAGTTTTGAACAAGTTAAGGTGGTCAGACATATGAGTTTTTATATTTTTTAAAAGTTGTAATAAAAAATTCATAATTAATTATTTACTTAGAAAAAAATTACAAAAAAATATGCATCACATCTAGACATGAGTCCTCTACTTATGTCTAAAATATTATAAAAAAATATTATCATTTTATTGTGGTTAAGGTGGTCAGACAGACACCTACTTCTTATTTTTTCCTTGAAATTTAAGTACTATTGCATTGAAATTTCAAATTTTCACCAGATAGTTTTTTTTAAAAATAAACCTAGTAGTTTAGAAACTACATTCAATTTGCTACAAATTTGATTCTTACATATTTTTTAAATAATATAGATAACTTATTCAAATTTTTACTTCAAGTTGCCTAACTCAAATTTTTTCTTAATTTTTTGCCACTTAAGGGCCTATTTTTTCCATGATGATCCTACACATACCCCTCCCCTACACCCAAACAACATTATCACACCTAAAACTAATATAATCCACCCATTCCACTGAGGTACAGTCTAAACATAAGGTGGAATGGGTCCATTTTGAAATTTAACTCTACAAAACCCTTAAAACTATTTACATAGGCAGAATTAGTAAAAACTATTCAGTTTCACAAATTCCAATGAAAATACACCAAACTTGAAATATTTGAAAGTAAATTCACCCTAATTCAACTTACAATTTAAATCATATCAAGATGGGGCTGGTACGGGTTGTACAATTCTCTGAAATATCACTATACAGAAGAAAAACTTAGAAATTTAAGGGAAATCAATATTGTATTGATTCAAAACTTCTACAAACTTCACAATCAACCTCCACAATGAGTCTACAATATTATTTATACGTATTCCCTCCTAAAAACACTATCTTAATTGCCTAAAATTCCTTTTAAAATGACATGACCGATGGACTTCAAATTTTGTCTTTACAATTTTTGCAAGTTTGCATTTTTCCCATAAATGACAACTTTTCACTATTTTTGCACTTTTGGAAATCTAGACCTTCTAACCATCTAATTACCATCTAATATGACCTATTACAACATTAAATGGTATTCATGACCTTATTTAGTGCATATTACCCCAAAATCCTAAAGCCTACTCATTATCAACTTTGTTTGACAAAAATTTCTCAAAGGTGCTCCTGCACCAGAAAATGAGGCTAATTATGATTAAACTTTGGATCCACCAAAGAAGGATCCCCAATTTAATGGTCGACCTAGGATCAGATGTCAATCTAGTTCCTAAAAGAATATGGGAATACTTGGGCAAACTAGCATTAGAACCTACACCTTACAATATCAACCTAGTAGATAGGATTAAAATGAAAAAAATGGGTACCTAGAAGAATGTAGAAGTTAATGTAAAAGGAGTGAGACAATCCATGGGTTTTGAGGTGCTTACTATGGAGGATACATTCAATTCATTTGATGCTTTACTATGGCTCAAATGGTTTGTGGATTACAAGGGAATTATAGATGCTTGGAAGGAAGAAATATCCTTTGTAGATGATACAAGGGTGGTCCACATTCTACATTCCCTTAGGTAGAAAACCTAGAGGATCCTATGTAGAAGAAGTGAATGTCAAAGAAGATGAAGAAAATGACTAGACCATAAACACCATAACCACACCAAACAATGAAATTTTGGAAGAACCCAATTTAGAAGGAGAATAGGAAATAACAAATAGTGAAGGTAGCACAGATAGTGAAGTAGTATTAGAAGAATGTTTAAAATACAATCAATAAGTGTATTCCCAAAAGCTCTTTGGCTCCTAGAGAATATTCATGATAATGAAAATGCTACCAAAATAAGGTAGTGTAGTGCAAGACATGTGTGGTTCCACTAGGGAGGAAGGAGAAGAGTATGGGAGAAGCTCCTACATGATTTGTCATATTTCCAAAAAAGGCTCCTATGAGAAATTACCTAAGTACTCTGGAGTAGGTGAGCTAATACCTTATATAACTCAAATTGAGGAAACCTTCTCGAAGGAAGCAGATAGACTACCTGGACTACCACATACTCTTACTTGCACTATTGCATGTTGGTAAAATTCTCTTAAAAAAACATAAAGCAGTGGGATACATTTAAAACCCTGGTGAAGGTGAGATTCCTACCAAAAATCAAGGATTACGAGAATATACCACCATATGACTTCAGGTGACATGCCACGAAAGAATAACCTAGAAATATGTAGATATTACTAGGAAGGTAACTACAAATATGATGATCGACTATACATTCAATTATTATACTAGACATTATGCTTGGTTGCACAAACTTGGTATATCAATTAGGAGAGAAGGGAAAAAACTAGAACTTGGATATAATTAACTAGTGATTTCTTCTAGATCTTTGTATTTCTCAGTAAAAACCCTTAGATACAAACCATACTTAGGAGAATAAAAAAGATTATCTTCATCCCACTCAAAGATGACAAATGAACACCAAAATACCAGGAACTAAAATCCCATTCCACACCATCAGAGAAGACATAAAAACATAAGGATTGGATGGAATAGGAGACATCTAGATTAGAACAACACTGTAGGGAAATATAGAATGACAAAGAACAAATACCAAATATAGAAGTTAGTTAGGGTGAAAGAGAGAGATAGTAGAAGTTACTAGCCCAAAGCATAAATACTACAATGAACCAATCAAAATAAAAGAAACAAACATTGCAATAGAAGGTGACCCAAAGCTAGCATGAATAGGAGATAATTGAGGTGAACAAGTCATTGTACAAACCATTGAAACACTAATTGAATTACAAGACTTGTTTCCCCAAAACTTCACTAGAATGAAAATAATTAAAGAAGTGCACGAGTTATGAAGATTCAAATTAAATAAGGGGCCAATCTAGTTTGAAAGGGACCATATTGACTAAATCTTAATATGAAGAAAATTTTGGAAAAAAAATAGACAAAATGTTGGCATCTGGAATAATCAAACCAATAGAAGATGCAGAGTGGATAAGCCCAATGGTGGTTCAAAAAAAGAAGACTCAAGAAATAAAGGTGTGCATTGACTTCTAGGAACTAAATAAAGTGTGTATACATGACTCGTTCCCCACACCATTTATAGAAGAAATATTAAAATTAGTTGTCGAAAGAGAGATCTACTCATTTACATACAAATTATTTAGATACCACCAAGTAAGAATCAAGGAAGAAGATCAACCCAAAACAAATTTTTCTATTGAATGGGGATCATACATGTACACAGTCATGCCATTCATATTAAAGAACACTCCGATAGTATTCAATCGGATAATGATTAGCACTTTCAAAGACCTTATTCATGATTTTCTTGAAGTCTACGTAGATGACTGGACAATCCATGGGCTAGTAAAGGACCATGTCCATGTCCTCTAGATGATGCTCAATTGGTGTGGAAGAATGAAAATATCACTAAACCTAAAGAAGTGCACTTTTGTAGTGCCCAATGGGACACTTCTTAGCCACATCATATGCAAAGAGGAACTCATGGTAGATCTGATGAAAGTAGATTTGATCTTGAACCTACCACCACCAAGGAATGCTCCAAAGGTTAAAAAATTCTTAGGATACACAAGATACCACAAAAAATTCATTGAGGGATACACAAGAACTTGTAGCCCCCGTGGAAGACCTCCTAAGGAAGAAAACATGGTAGAGTATCAAATGGAACACAAAAGACCAAAAGATGTTGATACTTTGAAATAGAAAATAGTAGAGGCACCAATCCTAATCATTTTGGATTGGAATAATCCTTTCAATATCCATATAGATGCCTTTGGAATAGAAATAGGAGCAATGCTTGCTCAACTAAAGGGGAATAAGGAACATTTGATAGAATTTTCTATTAGGAAACTATTTATGGTAGAAAAGAATTATACCACCATAGAAAGAGAAGCCTTAGAAATGGTATATACTTTACAGAAGTACTACACTATCTTCTTTCCACCTCCTTCACCTTCTTCATAGATCATGAACCCCTAAAATACCTATTAAATAAATTGGTAACTCATGGTCAAATATCCAAATGGCTTTAACTATTTCAAGAATTTGACTTCAAGATAATGATGAAACCCTAAAAGAGAAACTAAGGACTAGACTATCTATCCCAGATTGAGACTGGTGAAGAACCAAAGGCATACGAGGAAGAACTACCTGACACACACTTGTTTATAATTACAATGTAGTACTATACAAACTTGAGGAATCACAATCCTACTATCAACTAGAGAATTCCCCAAAGACCTAACACTACAAGATAGACAGTCACTAGTATGGAGAGCAACACCATATACATTAGTGGAGGGAGAGTCACACCACAATGGAAAAGATGACATCCTCTGAAGAGTAGTTTACAAGCATGAGAGAAAATCAATTTTATAGGAAGCACATAGCGAATTATCAGAGGTCACAACTTTGGAGAATCCACTGCAAGAAGGGTGAAACTAGCCAGTCTATGTTGGACAACATTGCATAAGGATATCAAGGACTATGCAAAAGGATTTGACATCTATCAGAGGGTGGGAAAACCCATCACCAGGGATGAGATGCCCCTTAAACTAGTAGTATCCCAAAACCTATTTGAGGAGTGGGAAATTAATTTCATAAAGCTTATCAACCCACCAACAAGGCACTAAAAGGCTCAATTCATCATCATTGATGTGGAGTACCTAACAAAATGGGCAGAGGTAGGACCGACTAGGGACTGTACTACTAAAACTACTACTAAGTTTTTATACAACAATACTATTACTAGATACAAATGTCCATTGAGCATAGCTAGTGACCAAGGAAAACATTTCATAAACCATATGATAAGGGAATTAATGCATAATTTTATGATAACAAATAATAATATTTCCCCCTACCATCCACACGCTAATGGAGATAGTGAAGCCATAAATAAAATAATTTGCAAAACATTGATGAAAATGTACAAAGGAAACAAGACAGATTGGGATGTCAAGATATTGATAGTACTATGGGCATACTGGACCTCCTACAAAAGAACAAGAAAATTCACACCCTTTTAGTTGGTATACGGTCTTGATGCAACTATACCCATAAACTTAATAATCCAAAACATACATATCATACTAACTTTACAGCTCGAGGAGGATAAATCATTAAAAACTTGAATAGAAGAGTTAGAAAAATTAGATGAATTATGACAACTTACTATGTACAACCAATAGTTGGAATGACAAAGGCAGAAGGTGTAGCATGACCAAAACTTATGGATAAAGATATTCCAAATAGGAAATCTAGTATTTCCATATGATAGAAAATTTAAGAAATACAAAAAATTAGAAGTTATATGGCTAGGACCATTTTACATCCACCACATTAATGAATCTAGAGCCACTAAACTTCAAAAACTAGATGACACCATTATAGCAGGCTATATTAATGACACATGCTTAAAGCATTGTTAGCTATCGCAAAAATAACACACATTAATTTCACCAAAATCAATTGTAACATAGCAGAGCATTAAAATCTCAGCTACCACCCACTACTGCTCATACCCCACTAATGACAATATTATAAAAAAAAAATCCCCTTCCAATCTTCACATACTACCATTACGAGATTAAAGCACCAACTGACAAGAGTTAGAGAATTCCTAAGACAAATTTTCAAAAAAAATGATAATCTCACAAGAAGCACTCCCTGGAATGGGTACTCCTATAGTCATCCACAACTCTAAAAGATCTAGAACAATGTTTAAGTGGCTCTCATTAAAAGAAAGGCTCACCGACAAAGAAATATTTTTCTCATTATTCCCGCACAATATAATCCACTTAGAGGAGTGAGAAAATATATCCATTAATCCATTGTGAAAATTAACCACACTAAACTAGAGGGCCTTCACCAACAACTACTAATGGAGGACATGAAGATATATAAAACTAAGTATATGGAGATTGGACAGAAAATATTGGACCTATGGAAGGACTTCTCAAACTTTTTCTTGGAAGAAGAATGGGTCTGAATAGTATTGGGTTGAATACATGATGATCTTATTTACCTTGACAAGCCATATGGAATGACAATGGAAGCCATCCATGCTATGACTGAGTTAAAATAGGTTGGAGGGATCCTAACCAAAAAGGCTATCAAAAATAGAAAAGTGGAGAGGTTGATTGGAGCCACATTCGATGACCAAAGTTTGAGCCTAGAAACAATTACAAATGCCATGGTTAAGTATGCAACAATGGGGATCACTTACAAAGTATACTATGCCAACCAGGAGGACTTTGCCACTTTCATAGCCATCCACACTGCCTACTAGATGGTGGTTGAAGGAAAATATTTTGATCTGTGTGAGGTGATGCAAGAGTAGCTAATGGAGAACTTGAAGAAGATCAAAGACACCAAATATCATTTCTAGTATGGATCTCTCATTATCTTCTTGATGTTTTATTTCCTAAATGAACTACCGGGGTTCAAAGGTAAAATATAAAAAATAGACCAAACCATAGTGGCCCAAATTAAGGCCCACATCTACTAGTTTGCAAACTTCAAAGCTAAACAAACAACTTATTGAGGGTTTTTCAAAAAATTCCAAGAAAAAATGTAATTCAAGAGTTGGGTACCCTATTTATTGGCTAAACAATATGAGAACACAATAAAATTCTTGGTTGATAAGGATTTTACATATATCAAGGCTATTAAACCCTATATAGTATAGATTTCAACACTTTCTTATGAGATCACAACACATGAGATCAATGCATATGCAACAACATTACTCTAGAATCCAAAGGACACAACCGCTCCTAGATTTAGGATATGTCAAGAGATAATAGTCATGAATTTAGATGAGGAAGCCCAAAAGGATGAGGAAAATAATCCTTGAAAAAGGAAGCCCAAAAATAGGGAGGGTTGCAACCTATTTCCACCACCCCAACATTCTTTGAATCTTAGGGTAGAAGGGCCACAAGGTCCTAGGCCACCCCTCCTAGATTAATGGTAGGAATTGCAACATCAACATCGATAGCTTCTCATCCAAGCCAATCATCATGAACTCTGAATAGAACCTGACATGCAAGGGTGAAACAAAAAGCTATCGACCAGATTCTGATGAACCTGAGGTCGAAGAGATATTTGAGGAAGAAGGAGAGGTGTAAAAACCTCTAGAAAGAAAGAAATGAACAAGGAGGACCTCTGAGACTTCACCAATCAAACTAGAGCCATAGGAGGAGGAAGTATAGAAAGAAACATCATAATAGCAACCTTTAACACTTTCAACAAATCCAATAAATGTGTTAGAGATATTCAATGCTATTGTCAACCATAACATGCTACCACAAACCCTAAAGATGTATGAAGCATATGATGAATCTAATCAAGATAGGATAATCTAGATTTTGATAAGATACATCAATTGCTTAAATAAAAGTCTTGAGGAAGCCATGGAGGTATTCCTTGATGCAATTATCATGGCAATAAGGAAAAGAAGGGCCAAAGCCTTGGCCCTGGATGAAGAAATCAAAGAGCATTCCATAGCAGCCATTAGCACCAATATGTCTAAGGAATAAAAACAAGCTCTAAAATAAGTACAAGCATAGGAGCTTCAGAAAAAATAGTGTGTAGATAAACTAATGCAAGATGATCCAGATGACTAGAGGCTCTCTAAAAAGAAATAGGGAAAGCCACTAGGAAGTTGTATGAGGCAATAATGAAGAACCTAGAACAAGGGCCAATACAAGAAGAAAATGTTGTTCCAAAAACTAGAAATGAAGAGAATGTTTCTCAAGAAGTCAAAGAAGTAAATGTTTCAAAAGAGACTAGAGGATAAGAGAATATTCCTCAAAAAATTATAGAAGAAGAAAAGATAGAAAAACTAGAAGCAAATATAGAGATAGTCGTGGAAGAACCAAAGAAGGACAAGAGTGATTCTGAGGAAGTATCCAACCCCTCAGATACCATCTTTGATGCAAAGGTAGGGGAGGATTCAATGATTCAACATCTCAAAACAAGATTTGGTGTTTTCATCTCCAAAGTCACCATTTAGGTGCAACTAGGCCTCTTACCCTATATATGTTTCCAACACTTCAAAAAAACTATTCCACACTAGGAGGACTCTAATTAGGATGGAAATAACAAGCACCAAGTGACAAAACTATACAAGAAATTAGGGACTTCAAATTTCAAGGGTTTCCTTGCTAGACTGCCCCTAGGCCTAACAACCCTCCAAATTGACCTTTTCTATCATAAATTATGGAGAATACCTTGAATCCAAAACATGAAGACCATTTTGAGTACCCATTTATATTTTCTTCAACATATCAAAAATTGAGGTATGGTTGTTTTGAAACATAAGGCTCAAATTTTGACTGTCTCGCTGCCAATTAGGCTTAAAAGGCTAATTCAATGTGGAAAGCACTAGGGCTTGGTGTCCAAATCACTTCTTGAGATCTTACAACTCTCTCCTTACTCTGGTAGTGTTTTCACACACCCAACACCATTCTAAACTTTCCAAAAAAAAAAATTGAAACTCTCTTAGCACAACTTACTACTCATCTCATGTCTTTTTGGTCTAATACATGGAGATATCAAACCTAGGGCATCCTCAAAACACATGAAAACCTTCTGCCCTAATCCTGCAACTTTGGAGAATTAGAGAAAACCTTATCATAGAACATTTCACCGATTACCAAGACTTTTCACTAGTGGAATGAAGAGATATCCATTTTTATTTCCTTCAAGCTACTATATCTAGGGTTTGTGACAGTTTTGTGGAAAATTGATGTAACTCACTCAAATTGTGATGGAATCACATGAAACTAGTGCCAATGGAAGGTAATTCAATGATCTATCATTCAAAATTTATTTGGATTCAATATATGGTTGCATAGTACTGTATTACATCAAGAAACAATGATGCAATGTTCAAATTTGCAAGAAATGTAAGGAACTTTATTGCTCAAACATCAAAATTACAAATTATAACCCTTGCCTCAACCTCCCAATGGTTCACAACTTATTTTTCAAGTTCCAACTATTCAACTTCGACTAGACACAAAAAATTGCAAAAGTTGCTTTTTTGCAACTTGACAACATTCAACAACTTTGATACTTTTTACATTTGTACACAAAATTAACACCTAGTGACCCAAACTAGACTCCAACATATTTAAAATGGTCTTATTAGACCTTATTACATACTAATAACTCAAATAAAACAAAACATTAACTTTTTACCCCTCTTGGAGGCATGAAAACCTATGGTGCCCCTGCACCATACTCCTGGGGAAGAAGAGATTCAAGCTCCACTTGAATGACACTGACCATTACTTGTCCCCCTTCAATGGCATGTTTCCTTTTCACCTTAGGTTTCTTTTCTCCCATGTTTGCAATCTCATTAAGAGCACTTTGTCTTCTTTCTTTGTCTCTAACCAGCATGTCAACAAGTATGGATCCTTGACCAATGTTACCACCCCTTTCTAAAAGAAGTAAATAAGAATTAACCTTGGTACCTTTAGCATTACAATCACTAACATCTGCAACTATATTTTTCTACTCCACTTGTAGTGGATTCTTGCCTAATCGTCCATCTTCCAACTGCAACTTAGTTTGGTCATTATGCTACTCCATACCTTCTTTTCCCTTCAAACATTGCTCGCTCAACTCTGCAATCTCTTTCCTAGCAATCCTCTTGCCTATAGCATCCAAATTATGTTCTTTGACCTCCCAAACAAGTGTATCATTAGTATTGACAACATTCCTTTTCTTTAGACACATCATATTCTTCATTTTGTTTGTCATAGGCTGCTATGTATGACAGACCAACCCCTATTACAAAAGCCATATAGTGATTAGCATCTCTCCATGGAAGCAAAAAGTCAAAAAAATCATTCACCACTATGTCCACATGATCCTTCAACACCTCCCAAACTTTCCAAGGCAACTCTTCAATGCTTGTTGATGTCAAAACAGTCCTAGGTTTGCTCACCATTGTATGACCTACCTCTCCCTCTTTTATTGGCTTTAAAAACTCTTTTGTACCCACTGACATCATTCTAGAATCCACTTGTGGGCTTTGGATTTCATCTTGCAATGGTGTAAGGGTGTAGAAAACTCCAATTTTTTCTATAACATAGGTGTTTTTCCTACAATCATATTTGGTGCTCCTATCATATTATCAAGGCCTCCCAAGAAGCAAATGGCACACATCCATTGGTATTATATCACACAAAACTCTATCCTTGTGTCCCCTATTTGAAAATCAACCCAACTTTATTCATTTACAACTACTTGTTCCCCGTTATTAAGCCAAGAAATTGTATATGGAGTAGTATGAGGGATTCTTTTTAACTTCATCTTTTCAACCATTTCAACAGAGACCAAATTATCTATACTACCTGAATCAATTACGACTTTGCAATATTTACCTAGGAACTTACATGTAGTCCTAAAAAGAGACTTTATTTGTGGAGGTTCCTTTTCCATTGGAACTTTTATCAAAGTCCTCACCATGAGAGACTCACCAACATCTGGATCAACATTATGTGATGAAGAATGCACACTTTCATTGTCCTCTGCTTGTGCAAGTTGATTTCATCTTTCTCCTCCAAATGAAGTAGTGGATTGATTTTTACTACATTGCCATGCTTGATGGCCTGCATATTTGTTGCATGCATAACATTTCTTTGTAAAGTCACTTGAATCTCCTCTTTAGCTTCCAAATCTACCCCTAGAATCTGATCTACCTCCTCTAAATCCACCTCTTGAATCTAAAACTTGTTCTTGGACTTTATTTGCCTCTCCTTGACTCTCATGTGACTGTCCTGAATCAGAAAATGCCCCTCTTCCTCTAGAATTCCTTCCTCTATCTCTACCTTGCTTCTCTTGCCTTCTCTTCAATTTGTTTTCAACCTTGATGGCCAATTGGTAACACTCTTCCATAGTTCTTGGATTGGTTAGGATCAACTCATCTTGAATATTTTATCTCAAACCATTAATATATTTTGCCACTTTCTCTTCATCATCTTCCATATGGCCTACCTTTATGCTCAACTTTTAAAACTCCTTTGTATAGGTTTGCACATCCATCTCCTTTTGCTTGATATTTTGAAGCTTCTTAAACAACTGAATGATGTATTCATTGGGAAGGAATTTTCCCTTGAGTTTAGAAACCATCCTATCTCAAGAGTTGATTTTAGACTTTCCCTTCTTTCTCCTTTCAATTTGTACATAATCCCACAAAAGCAAGGTGTGGCCCTTCAATTTTGTCTTGGCCAACTTCACCGTTTGATCTTTCGACACATCTTCATAGTCAAAGTAGTTATTCAATGCTCATATCCAATCTAGGAGCTCTTCACTATCCATTTTTCCTTCATACATAGGTAAGTCCATCTTGATCTTACGACCATCTCCCTTTACTACTTTCAAGAGTTTTTCCATCCTCAAGTTATCAGGATCCATCTCTTCCTCAAACCCTTGGGAAATTTCCTCTTCCCCTTCTTCTTGGTAACTCAAGTCTCCTATGACCATACCTCTCTTCTAACTTATTTCCAAGGCATCAAGCCTCTCCTTCAACTTTCTCATCTCTCTACCAAGCTTTTCCTTCAACTCGTTCACTTCTCTTGCAATGATGACATTTCATTTTGTAGACATTTTTTCTTTCTTCAACTCAAAACACCATCTACAGATCAAACCTACACTTTGATACCAATTTTATGCAGAGGTAGGGGAGGATTCAATGATTCAACATCTCAAAACAAGATTTGGTGTTTTCATCTCCAAAGTCACCATTTAGGTGTAACTAGGCCTCAACCTTATATATGTTTCCAAAAATTCAAAAAAACTATTCCACACCAGGAGGACTCTAATTATGATGGAAATAACAAGCACCAAGTGATAAAACTATACAAGAAATTAGGGACTTCAAATTTCAAGGGTTTCCTTGCTAGACTGCCCTTAGGCCTAGTAGCCCTCCAAATTGACCTTTTTCCATCATAAATTGTGGAGAATACCTTGAATCCAAAACTTGAAGACCATTTTGAGTACCCATTGGGATATTATTTAACATATCATAAATTGAGGTATGGTTGTTTTGAAACACAAGTCTCAAATTTTGATTGTTCCATTGCCAATTAGGCCTAAAAGGCTAATTCATGGCGGAAAACATTAGGGCTTGGTCTCCAAATCACTTCCTAAAATCTTTCAACTCTCTCCTTACTCTAGTAGGGTCCTCACACACCCAAAAACATGCTCCACTTTCCAACAAAGTGTTTTCAAACTCTCTTAGCATAACTTACTACTCATCTCATGTCTTTTTGGTCTAATACATGGAGATATCGGACCTAGGACATCCTCAAAATAGGTGAAAACCTTCCCCCCCAATCTTACAACTTTGGGGAATCAAATAAAACCTTATAATATATCATTCCATTGATTTCCAAGACTTTTCACTAGTGGAATGGAGAGATATCCATTTTCTTTCCTTCAAGCTACCTTATCTAGGGTTTGTGA
>VDFB02047230.1:504478099-504513675 GCA_007258455.2 Sequoia sempervirens | reverse complement strand
TAGGGCATCATGCCCACTTCACTATTTGGCCCCGGGTATGTGTAGGATCATGAGGGGCCAAAAAGTAGCAATATGATGGGTATTTGTAAGGTATGTGGCTGACAATTTTTTTTACCCAAAATTGATGAAATGAAAGGGTTTTTAAAGGAGATTCTTAGCTTTCCACCAATATAAATTATACTTTACTTTGAATTTAATAAATAATTATTATTCATTTTCTATTTGAATTATGACTAAAGTCCTAATTGATAGGTTGATTGAAAAACATCTATAGCTTTCAAATGATATCACATTTTTGGAATCCAAAACATTCACATTCTATGCTTTGCATACTATAGGATTAAAAAAAGAAAAATTGAACTTCATGAAGTTTTGAACAAGTTAAGGTGGTCAGACATATGAGTTTTTATATTTTTTAAAAGTTGTAATAAAAAATTCATAATTAATTATTTACTTAGAAAAAAATTACAAAAAAATATGCATCACATCTAGACATGAGTCCTCTACTTATGTCTAAAATATTATAAAAAAATATTATCATTTTATTGTGGTTAAGGTGGTCAGACAGACACCTACTTCTTATTTTTTCCTTGAAATTTAAGTACTATTGCATTGAAATTTCAAATTTTCACCAGATAGTTTTTTTTAAAAATAAACCTAGTAGTTTAGAAACTACATTCAATTTGCTACAAATTTGATTCTTACATATTTTTTAAATAATATAGATAACTTATTCAAATTTTTACTTCAAGTTGCCTAACTCAAATTTTTTCTTAATTTTTTGCCACTTAAGGGCCTATTTTTTCCATGATGATCCTACACATACCCCTCCCCTACACCCAAACAACATTATCACACCTAAAACTAATATAATCCACCCATTCCACTGAGGTACAGTCTAAACATAAGGTGGAATGGGTCCATTTTGAAATTTAACTCTACAAAACCCTTAAAACTATTTACATAGGCAGAATTAGTAAAAACTATTCAGTTTCACAAATTCCAATGAAAATACACCAAACTTGAAATATTTGAAAGTAAATTCACCCTAATTCAACTTACAATTTAAATCATATCAAGATGGGGCTGGTACGGGTTGTACAATTCTCTGAAATATCACTATACAGAAGAAAAACTTAGAAATTTAAGGGAAATCAATATTGTATTGATTCAAAACTTCTACAAACTTCACAATCAACCTCCACAATGAGTCTACAATATTATTTATACGTATTCCCTCCTAAAAACACTATCTTAATTGCCTAAAATTCCTTTTAAAATGACATGACCGATGGACTTCAAATTTTGTCTTTACAATTTTTGCAAGTTTGCATTTTTCCCATAAATGACAACTTTTCACTATTTTTGCACTTTTGGAAATCTAGACCTTCTAACCATCTAATTACCATCTAATATGACCTATTACAACATTAAATGGTATTCATGACCTTATTTAGTGCATATTACCCCAAAATCCTAAAGCCTACTCATTATCAACTTTGTTTGACAAAAATTTCTCAAAGGTGCTCCTGCACCAGAAAATGAGGCTAATTATGATTAAACTTTGGATCCACCAAAGAAGGATCCCCAATTTAATGGTCGACCTAGGATCAGATGTCAATCTAGTTCCTAAAAAGAATATGGGAATACTTGGGCAAACTAGCATTAGAACCTACACCTTACAATATCAACCTAGTAGATAGGATTAAAATGAAAAAAATGGGTACCTAGAAGAATGTAGAAGTTAATGTAAAAGGAGTGAGACAATCCATGGGTTTTGAGGTGCTTACTATGGAGGATACATTCAATTCATTTGATGCTTTACTATGGCTCAAATGGTTTGTGGATTACAAGGGAATTATAGATGCTTGGAAGGAAGAAATATCCTTTGTAGATGATACAAGGGTGGTCCACATTCTACATTCCCTTAGGTAGAAAACCTAGAGGATCCTATGTAGAAGAAGTGAATGTCAAAGAAGATGAAGAAAATGACTAGACCATAAACACCATAACCACACCAAACAATGAAATTTTGGAAGAACCCAATTTAGAAGGAGAATAGGAAATAACAAACAGTGAAGGTAGCATAGATAGTGAAGTAGTATTAGAAGAATGTTTAAAATACAATCAATAAGTGTATTCCCAAAAGCTCTTTGGCTCCTAGAGAATATTCATGATAATGAAAATGCTACCAAAATAAGGTAGTGTAGTGCAAGACATGTGTGGTTCCACTAGGGAGGAAGGAGAAGAGTATGGGAGAAGCTCCTACATGATTTGTCATATTTCCAAAAAAGGCTCCTATGAGAAATTACCTAAGTACTCTGGAGTAGGTGAGCTAATACCTTATATAACTCAAATTGAGGAAACCTTCTCGAAGGAAGTAGATAGACTACCTGGACTACCACATACTCTTACCTGCACTATTGCATGTTGGTAAAATTCTCTTAAAAAAACATAAAGAAGTGGGATACATTTAAAACCCTAGTGAAGGTGAGATTCCTACCAAAAATCAAGGATTACGAGAATATACCACCATATGACTTCAGGTGACATCCCACGAAAGAATAACCTAGAAATATGTAGATATTACTAGGAAGGTAACTACAAATATGATGATCGACTATACATTCAATTATTATACTAGACATTATGCTTGGTAGCACAAACTTGGTATATCAATTAGGAGAGAAGGGAAAAAACTAGAACTTGGATATAATTAACTAGTGATTTCTTCTAGATCTTTGTATTTCTCAGTAAAAACCCTTAGATACAAACCATACTTAGGAGAATAAAAAAGATTATCTTCATCCCACTCAAAGATGACAAACGAACACCAAAATACCAGGAACTAAAATCCCATTCCACACCATCAGAGAAGACATAAAAACACAAGGATTGGATGGAATATGAGACATCTAGATTAGAACAACACTATAGGGAAATATAGAATGACAAAGAACAAATACCAAATATAGAAGTTAGTTAGGGTGAAAGAGAGAGATAGTAGAAGTTACTAGCCCAAAGCATAAATACTACAATGAACCAATCAAAATAAAAGAAACAAACATTGCAACAGAAGGTGACCCAAAGCTAGCATGAATAGGAGATAATTGAGGTGAACAAGTCATTGCACAAACCATTGAAACACTAATTGAATTACAAGACTTGTTTCCCCAAAACTTCACTAGAATGAAAATAATTAAAGAAGAAGTGTGAGTTATGAAGATTCAAATTAAATAAGGGGCCAATCTAGTTTGAAAGGGACCATATTGACTAAATCTTAATATGAAGAAAATTTTGGAAAAAAAATAGACAAAATGTTGGCATCTGGAATAATCAAACCAATAGAAGATGCAGAGTGGATAAGCCCAATGGTGGTTCAAAAAAAGAAGACTCAAGAAATAAAGGTGTGCATTGACTTCTAGGAACTAAATAAAGTGTGTATACATGACTCGTTCCCCACACCATTTATAGAAGAAATATTAAAATTAGTTGTCGAAAGAGAGATCTACTCATTTACATACAAATTATTTAGATACCACCAAGTAAGAATCAAGGAAGAAGATCAACCCAAAACAAATTTTTCTATTGAATGGGGATCATACATGTACACAGTCATGCCATTCATATTAAAGAACACTCCGATAGTATTCAATCGGATAATGATTAGCACTTTCAAAGACCTTATTCATGATTTTCTTGAAGTCTACGTAGATGACTGGACAATCCATGGGCTAGTAAAGGACCATGTCCATGTCCTCTAGATGATGCTCAATTGGTGTGGAAGAATGAAAATATCACTAAACCTAAAGAAGTGCACTTTTGTAGTGCCCAATGGGACACTTCTTAGCCACATCATATGCAAAGAGGAACTCATGGTAGATCTGATGAAAGTAGATTTGATCTTGAACCTACCACCACCAAGGAATGCTCCAAAGGTTAAAAAATTCTTAGGATACACAAGATACCACAAAAAATTCATTGAGGGATACACAAGAACTTGTAGCCCCCGTGGAAGACCTCCTAAGGAAGAAAACATGGTAGAGTATCAAATGGAACACAAAAGACCAAAAGATGTTGATACTTTGAAATAGAAAATAGTAGAGGCACCAATCCTAATCATTTTGGATTGGAATAATCCTTTCAATATCCATATAGATGCCTTTGGAATAGAGAATATGAGCAATGCTTGCTCAACTAAAGGGGAATAAGGAACATTTGATAGAATTTTCTATTAGGAAACTATTTATGGTAGAAAAGAATTATACCACCATAGAAAGAGAAGCCTTAGAAATGGTATATACTTTACAGAAGTACTACACTATCTTCTTTCCACCTCCTTCACCTTCTTCATAGATCATGAACCCCTAAAATACCTATTAAATAAATTGGTAACTCATGGTCAAATATCCAAATGGCTTTAACTATTTCAAGAATTTGACTTCAAGATAATGATGAAACCCTAAAAGAGAAACTAAGGACTAGACTATCTATCCCAGATTGAGACTGGTGAAGAACCAAAGGCATACGAGGAAGAACTACCTGACACACACTTGTTTATAATTACAATGTAGTACTATACAAACTAGAGGATATCACAATCCTACTATCAACTAGAGAATTCCCCAAAGACCTAACACTACAAGATAGACAGTCACTAGTATGGAGAGCAACACCATATACATTAGTGGAGGGAGAGTCACACCACAATGGAAAAGATGACATCCTCTGAAGAGTAGTTTACAAGCATGAGAGAAAATCAATTTTATAGGAAGCACATAGAGAATTATCAGAGGTCACAACTTTGGAGAATCCACTACAAGAAGGGTGAAACTAGCCAGTCTATGTTGGACAACATTGCATAAGGATATCAAGGACTATGCAAAAGGATTTGACATCTATCAGAGGGTGGGAAAACCCATCACCAGGGATGAGATGCCCCTTAAACTAGTAGTATCCCAAAACCTATTTGAGGAGTGGGAAATTAATTTCATAAAGCTTATCAACCCACCAACAAGGCACTAAAAGGCTCAATTCATCATCATTGATGTGGAGTACCTAACAAAATGGGCAGAGGTAGGACCGACTAGGGACTGTACTACTAAAACTACTACTAAGTTTTTATACAACAATACTATTACTAGATACAAATGTCCATTAAGCATAGCTAGTGACCAAGGAAAACATTTCATAAACCATATGATAAGGGAATTAATGCATAATTTTATGATAAAAAATAATAATATTTCCCCCTACCATCCACACGCTAATGGAGATAGTGAAGCCATAAATAAAATAATTTGCAAAACATTGATGAAAATGTACAAAGGAAACAAGACAGATTGGGATGTCAAGATATTGATAGTACTATGGGCATACTAGACCTCCTACAAAAGAACAAGAAAATTCACACCCTTTTAGTTGGTATACGGTCTTGATGCAACTATACCCATAAACTTAATAATCCAAAACATACATATCATACTAACTTTACAGCTCGAGGAGGATAAATCATTAAAAAAATGAATAGAAGAGTTAGAAAAATTAGATGAATTATGACAACTTACTATGTACAACCAATAGTTGGAACGACAAAGGCAGAAGGTGTAGCATGACCAAAACTTATGGATAAAGATATTCCAAATAGGAAATCTAGTATTTCCATATGATAGAAAATTTAAGAAATACAAAAAATTAGAAGTTATATGGCTAGGACCATTTTACATCCACCACATTAATGAATCTAGAGCCACTAAACTTCAAAAACTAGATGACACCATTATAGCAGGCTATATTAATGACACATGCTTAAAGCATTGTTAGCTATCACAAAAATAACACACATTAATTTCACCAAAATCAATTGTAACATAGCAGAGCATTAAAATCTCAGCTACCACCCACTACTGCTCATACCCCACTAATGACAATATTATAAAAAAAAATCCCCTTCCAATCTTCACATACTACCATTACGAGATTAAAGCACCAACTGACAAGAGTTAGAGAATTCCTAAGACAAATTTTCAAAAAAAATGATAATCTCACAAGAAGCACTCCCTGGAATGGGTACTCCTATAGTCATCCACAACTCTAAAAGATCTAGAACAATGTTTAAGTGGCTCTCATTAAAAGAAAGGCTCACCGACAAAGAAATATTTTTCTCATTATTCCCGCACAATATAATCCACTTAGAGGAGTGAGAAAATATATCCATTAATCCATTGTGAAAATTAACCACACTAAACTAGAGGGCCTTCACCAACAACTACTAATGGAGGACATGAAGATATATAAAACTAAGTATATGGAGATTGGAAAGAAAATATTGGACCTATGGAAGGACTTCTCAAACTTTTTCTTGGAAGAAGAATGGGTCTGAATAGTATTGGGTTGAATACATGATGATCTTATTTACCTTGACAAGCCATATGGAATGACAATGGAAGCCATCCATGCTATGACTGAGTTAAAATAGGTTGGAGGGATCCTAACCAAAAAGGCTATCAAAAATAGAAAAGTGGAGAGGTTGATTGGAGCCACATTCGATGACCAAAGTTTGAGCCTAGAAACAATTACAAATGCCATGGTTAAGTATGCAACAATGGGGATCACTTACAAAGTATACTATGCCAACCAGGAGGACTTTGCCACTTCCATAGCCATCCACACTGCCTACTAGATGGTGGTTGAAGGAAAATATTTTGATCTATGTGAGGTGATGCAAGAGTAGCTAATGGAGAACTTGAAGAAGATCAAAGACACCAAATATCATTTCTAGTATGGATCTCTCATTATCTTCTTGATGTTTTATTTCCTAAATGAACTACCGGGGTTCAAAGGTAAAATATAAAAAATAGACCAAACCATAGTGGCCCAAATTAAGGCCCACATCTACTAGTTTGCAAACTTCAAAGCTAAACAAACAACTTATTGAGGGTTTTTCAAAAAATTCCAAGAAAAAATGTAATTCAAGAGTTGGGTACCCTATTTATTGGCTAAACAATATGAGAACACAATAAAATTCTTGGTTGATAAGGATTTTACATATATCAAGGCTATTAAACCCTATATAGTATAGATTTCAACACTTTCTTATGAGATCACAACACATGAGATCAATGCATATGCAACAACATTACTCTAGAATCCAAAGGACACAACCGCTCCTAGATTTAGGATATGTCAAGAGATAATAGTCATGAATTTAGATGAGGAAGCCCAAAAGGATGAGGAAAATAATCCTTGAAAAAGGAAGCCCAAAAATAGGGAGGGTTGCAACCTATTTCCACCACCCCAACATTCTTTGAATCTTAGGGTAGAAGGGCCACAAGGTCCTAGGCCACCCCTCCTAGATTAATGGTAGGAATTGCAACATCAACATCGATAGCTTCTCATCCAAGCCAATCATCATGAACTCTGAATAGAACCTGACATGCAAGGGTGAAACAAAAAGCTATCGACCAGATTCTGATGAACCTGAGGTCGAAGAGATATTTGAGGAAGAAGGAGAGGTGTAAAAACCTCTAGAAAGAAAGAAATGAACAAGGAGGACCTCTGAGACTTCACCAATCAAACTAGAGCCATAGGAGGAGGAAGTATAGAAAGAAACATCATAATAGCAACCTTTAACACTTTCAACAAATCCAATAAATGTGTTAGAGATATTCAATGCTATTGTCAACCATAACATGCTACCACAAACCCTAAAGATGTATGAAGCATATGATGAATCTAATCAAGATAGGATAATCTAGATTTTGATAAGATACATCAATTGCTTAAATAAAAGTCTTGAGGAAGCCATGGAGGTATTCCTTGATGCAATTATCATGGCAATAAGGAAAAGAAGGGCCAAAGCCTTGGCCCTGGATGAAGAAATCAAAGAGCATTCCATAGCAGCCATTAGCACCAATATGTCTAAGAATAAAAACAAGCTCTAAAATAAGTACAAGCATAGGAGCTTCAGAAAAAATAGTGTGTAGATAAACTAATGCAAGATGATCCAGATGACTAGAGGCTCTCTAAAAAGAAATAGGGAAAGCCACTAGGAAGTTGTATGAGGCAATAATGAAGAACCTAGAACAAGGGCCAATACAAGAAGAAAATGTTGTTCCAAAAACTAGAAATGAAGAGAATGTTTCTCAAGAAGTCAAAGAAGTAAATGTTTCAAAAGAGACTAGAGGATAAGAGAATATTCCTCAAAAAATTATAGAAGAAGAAAAGATAGAAAAACTAGAAGCAAATATAGAGATAGTCGTGGAAGAACCAAAGAAGGACAAGAGTGATTCTGAGGAAGTATCCAACCCCTCAGATACCATCTTTGATGCAAAGGTAGGGGAGGATTCAATGATTCAACATCTCAAAACAAGATTTGGTGTTTTCATCTCCAAAGTCACCATTTAGGTGCAACTAGGCCTCTTACCCTATATATGTTTCCAACACTTCAAAAAAACTATTCCACACTAGGAGGACTCTAATTAGGATGGAAATAACAAGCACCAAGTGACAAAACTATACAAGAAATTAGGGACTTCAAATTTCAAGGGTTTCCTTGCTAGACTGCCCCTAGGCCTAACAGCCCTCCAAATTGACCTTTTCTATCATAAATTATGGAGAATACCTTGAATCCAAAACATGAATACCATTTTGAGTACCCATTTAGATTTTCTTCAACATATCAAAAATTTAGGTATGGTTGTTTTGAAACATAAGGCTCAAATTTTGACTGTCTCGCTGCCAATTAGGCTTAAAAGGCTAATTCAATGTGGAAAGCACTAGGGCTTGGTGTCCAAATCACTTCTTGAGATCTTACAACTCTCTCCTTACTCTGGTAGTGTTTTCACACACCCAACACCATTCTAAACTTTCCAAAAAAAAAAATTGAAACTCTCTTAGCACAACTTACTACTCATCTCATGTCTTTTTGGTCTAAAACATGGAGATATCAGACCTAGGGCATCCTCAAAACACATGAAAACCTTCTGCCCTAATCCTGTAACTTTGGAGAATTAGAGAAAACCTTATCATAGAACATTTCACCGATTACCAAGACTTTTCACTAGTGGAATGAAGAGATATCCATTTTTATTTCCTTCAAGCTACCATATCTAGGGTTTGTGACAGTTTTGTGGAAAATTGATGTAACTCACTCAAATTGTGATGGAATCACATGAAACTAGTGCCAATGGAAGGTAATTCAATGATCTATCATTCAAAATTTATTTGGATTCAATATATGGTTGCATAGTACTGTATTACATCAAGAAACAATGATGCAATGTTCAAATTTGCAAGAAATGTAAGGAACTTTATTGCTCAAACATCAAAATTACAAATTATAACCCTTGCCTCAACCTCCCAATGGTTCACAACTTATTTTTCAAGTTCCAACTATTCAACTTCGACTAGACACAAAAAATTGCAAAAGTTGCTTTTTTGCAACTTGACAACATTCAACAACTTTGACACTTTTTACATTTGTACACAAAATTAACACCTAGTGACCCAAACTAGACTCCAACATATTTAAAATGGTCTTATTAGACCTTATTACATACTAATAACTCAAATAAAACAAAACATTAACTTTTTACCCCTCTTGGAGGCATGAAAACCTATGGTGCCCCTGCACCATACTCCTGGGGAAGAAGAGATTCAAGCTCCACTTGAATAGATAGTAGGAAACATGACAACCATGCTTTAAATATCTTGTCTAATGCTTTAAATCCTTACACATTGTATTATTTGGAATAACTCCATGATTTTTTCATCTTTACTATAGGTTTCTTGAACAATTGGCAATGGTAGTTGAACTTGTCAATATAAACCTATCCCCCATCTACACCCCTAACTTGTAACTGATCCTTTCTTCCCTGATGGATGTCATGCACTTCAATGGTACCTTGTCCCCCTTCAATGGCATGTTTCCTTTTCACCTTAGGTTTCTTTTCTCCCATGTTTGCAATCTCATTAAGAGCACTTTGTCTTCTTTCTTTGTCTCTAACCAACATGTCAACAAGTATGGATCCTTGACCAATGTTACCACCCCTTTCTAAAAGAAGTAAATAAGAATTAACCTTGGTACCTTTAGCATTACAATCACTAACATCTGCAACTATATTTTTCTACTCCACTTGTAGTGGATTCTTGCCTAATCGTCCATCTTCCAACTGCAACTTAGTTTGGTCATTATGCTACTCCATACCTTCTTTTCCCTTCAAACATTGCTCGCTCAACTCTACAATCTCTTTCCTAGCAATCCTCTTGCCTATAGCATCCAAATTATGTTCTTTGACCTCCCAAACAAGTGTATCATTAGTATTGACAACATTCCTTTTCTTTAGACACATCATATTCTTCATTTTGTTTGTCATAGGCTGCTATGTATGACAGACCAAACCCTAGTACAAAAGCCATATAGTGATTAGCATCTCTCCATGGAAGCAAAAAGTCAAAAAAATCATTCACCACTATGTCCACATGATCCTTCAATACCTCCCAAACTTTCCAAGGAAACTCTTCAATGCTTGTTGATGTCAAAACAGTCCTAGGTTTGCTCACCATTGTATGACCTACCTCTCCCTCTTTTATTGGCTTTAAAAACTCTTTTGTACCCACTGACATCATTCTAGAATCCACTTGTGGGCTTTGGATTTCATCTTGCAATGGTGTAAGGGTGTAGAAAACTCCATCTTTTTCTATAACATAGGTGTTTTTCCTACAATCATATTTGGTGCTCCTATCATATTATCAAGGCCTCCCAAGAAGCAAATGGCACACATCCATTGGTATTATATCACACAAAACTCTATCCTTGTGTCCCTTATTTGAAAATCAACCCAACTTTATTCATTTACAACTACTTGTTCCCCGTTATTAAGCCAAGAAATTGTATATGGAGTAGTATGAGGGATTCTTTTTAACTTCATCTTTTCAACCATTTCAACAGAGACCAAATTATCTATACTACCTGAATCAATTACGACTTTGCAATATTTACCTAGGAACTTACATGTAGTCCTAAAAAGAGACTTTATTTGTGGAGGTTCCTTTTCCATTGGAACTTTTATCAAAGTCCTCACCATGAGAGACTCACCAACATCTGGATCAACATTATGTGATGAAGAATGCACACTTTCATTGTCCTCTGCTTGTGCAAGTTGATTTCATATTTCTCCTCCAAATGAAGTAGTGGATTGATTTTTACTACATTGCCATGCTTGATGGCTTGCATATTTGTTGCATGCATAACATTTCTTTGTAAAGTCACTTGAATCTCCTCTTTAGCTTCCAAATCTACCCCTAGAATCTGATCTACCTCCTCTAAATCCACCTCTTGAATCTAAAACTTGTTCTTGGACTTTATTTGCCTCTCCTTGACTCTCATGTGACTGTCCTGAATCAGAAAATGACCCTCTTCCTCTAGAATTCCTTCCTCTATCTCTACCTTGCTTCTCTTTCCTTCTCTTCAATTTGTTTTCAACCTTGATGGCCAATTGGTAACACTCTTCCACAGTTCTTAGATTGGTTAGGATCAACTCATCTTGAATATTTTATCTCAAACCATTAATATATTTTGCCACTTTCTCTTCATCATCTTCCATATGGCCTACCTTTATGCTCAACTTTTAAAACTCCTTTGTATAGGTTTGCACATCCATCTCCTTTTGCTTGATATTTTGAAGCTTCTTAAACAACTGAATGATGTATTCATTGGGAAGGAATTTTCCCTTGAGTTTAGAAACCATCCTATCTCAAGAGTTGATTTTAGACTTTCCCTTCTTTCTCCTTTCAATTTGTACATAATCCCACAAAAGCAAGGTGTGGCCCTTCAATTTTGTCTTGGCCAACTTCACCGTTTGATCTTTCGACACATCTTCATAGTCAAAGTAGTTATTCAATGCTCATATCCAATCTAGGAGCTCTTCACTATCCATTTTTCCTTCATACATAGGTAAGTCCATCTTGATCTTACGACCATCTCCCTTTACTACTTTCAAGAGTTTTTCCATCCTCAAGTTATCAGGATCCATCTCTTCCTCAAACCCTTGGGAAATTTCCTCTTCCCCTTCTTCTTGGTAACTCAAGTCTCCTATGACCATACCTCTCTTCTAACTTATTTCCAAGGCATCAAGCCTCTCCTTCAACTTTCTCATCTCTCTACCAAGCTTTTCCTTCAACTCGTTCACTTCTCTTGCAATGATGACATTTCATTTTGGAGACATGTTTTCTTTCTTCAACTCAAAACACCATCTACAGATCAAACCTACACTTTGATACCAATTTTATGCAGAGGTAGGGGAGGATTCAATGATTCAACATCTCAAAACAAGATTTGGTGTTTTCATCTCCAAAGTCACCATTTAGGTGTAACTAGGCCTCAACCTTATATATGTTTCCAAAAATTCAAACAAACTATTCCACACCAGGAGGACTCTAATTATTATGGAAATAACAAGCACCAAGTGATAAAACTATACAAGAAATTAGGGACTTCAAATTTCAAGGGTTTCCTTGCTAGACTGCCCTTAGGCCTAGTAGCCCTCCAAATTGACCTTTTTCCATCATAACTTGTGGAGAATACCTTGAATCCAAAACTTGAAGACCATTTTGAGTACCCATTGGGATATTATTTAACATATCATAAATTGAGGTATGGTTGTTTTGAAACACAAGTCTCGAATTTTGATTGTTCCATTGCCAATTAGGCCTAAAAGGCTAATTCATGGCGGAAAACATTAGGGCTTGGTCTCCAAATCACTTCCTAAAATCTTTCAACTCTCTCCTTACTCTGGTAGGGTCCTCACACACCCAAAAACATGCTCCACTTTCCAACAAAGTGTTTTCAAACTCTCTTAGCATAACTTACTACTCATCTCATGTCTTTTTGGTCTAATACATGGAGATATCAGACCTAGGACATCCTCAAAATAGGTGAAAACCTTCCCCCCCAATCTTACAACTTTGGGGAATCAAATAAAACCTTATAATATATCATTCCATTGATTTCCAAGACTTTTCACTAGTGGAATGGAGAGATATCCATTTTCTTTCCTTCAAGCTACCTTATCTAGGGTTTGTGACAGTTTTGAGGAAAATTGATGTAACTCACTCAAATTGTGATGGAATAACATGAAACCAGTGCCAATGGAAAGGGAATTCAATGATATATCATCCAAAATTGATTTGGAGTCAAGATATGGTCATACATTACCATATTACATCAAGAAACAGTGATGCAATATTCAATTTTGTAGGAAATCAAAGGAACTTTATTGCTCAAACTTCAAAATTACAACTTCTAACTCTTGTATCGACCTCCCAAAGAATTTTTAAACCTTTAAAAATATTTCCCAATGGTTCAAAATTAATTTTTCAAGTTCCAACTATTCAACTTCCACTAGAAACCAAAAATTGCAAAAGTTGTTTTTTTACAACTTGACAACATTCAACAACTTTGACACTTTTTACATTTGCACACAAACTTAACAACTAGTGACCCAAACTAGAATCCAACACATTTAAAATTGTCTTCTTAGTCCTTATTACATACAAATAAATCAAACAGAACAAAACATTAACATTTTACCCCTGTTGGAGGCATGAAAACTGATGGTGCCCTAGCACCAATCTCCACAATCAAACACTTCCTGGCTCAACAACAACAAATTCAACTAGTCCATTATCCCAATTTATTGCAAGTTCCAATAGTTAGATCATAGGTGAATCTCTTTGGGATGTCACCTATTTAGAAAATATAGTTGGGTGATATTTTCCCATAACAGCCAGAGAGGAGCTCCTACATGAACGTGTGCAACAAACCAAGCAGCTCTAGGAAGCCATCAACACACTACAAAATATTATTCCCCATGTTTCTAGGGATCAATCCCTCCCTTTTCCAAAACAGTTACAATAATTGGTTACTAGCATACAAAATGACTAGAGATCTCAAAAAGATAGCATAAAAAAATAAGCCCAGGATGAGATTATCCAATGAAACACTCAACAATTCATTAAGAGATGTGCTTCCACACAAACACATCCAAAGGTACAAATTCAACAGACTGAGAACAACATTAAGGTTTTTGGAGTAATATATCACTTCTACTTACAATGGGCCAACACAAAATAGAACCTTTGATACCAGATCACACAAGCAGAGGAACAAATAACATAGACAAGTTATGATCCCCAACAAGATCCCACCAACTCAACAAGGCATACAATTGAACACTTGCACATCCAAATACAACAACTCCACACAAGGAGAACTGCTCAAAGAACAACTACAACAACTGAGAGAGATAGTTAAAAATGAGTTGAGGTTTCTCCAATTGATTTTGAGAGAAGCAAACAAAATAGCCAACATTATCACAATCCCCAACAACCTATTGGAATCTAAAAAAACTCTAGCCCAAATCCAAGCACAAATTGGCACCTTCCTATAGGCATAGGTACACTAGAGAGAACTACATTGGTACAAATCAAGGTGGAATACCATAACATGTCTTGAGGATAAGAAATCATTTTAAAAGGGGGAATGATGTTAGCAAGTCTAAAGGGTAGAATATAGCATACTAGAAACATACCAATAGAGTACTATAATATCGCTAAAGGACAACCATGAAGAAGGAGACACATCCCTTTAAAGGAAATGAATGTATATATGTTATATGTAATAGATAGGAGATATATAAGAGAAGTAGTATATATAATAGAATATAGTAGAATAACCAGAGCAGAGACTAGACCTGCCCATTTGTATATGTTATGATATGATATATATATATATATACATATACCAAAAGGAGTTATAAGGAAAACATGTGTGTTATGGATATCTGAATAATTTCTTTTATTGAGTATACTATTATATATTATAAATGCCTTATAGATTCCTATTGCATGCTTATTTCTCTTACTATATCCTCTAGGGTATAAACTAACTACTCAGGGAGTGTTAGGTTATAAATCCTTTGGGACTGTACTAACCCTATTTCTCTTGCCAACAATTTGAATGAGGAGTCAAAGAATATTGTATAAATGTCATTTGCATGCTTGAAGGTGGTGGGAAAATGTTCCAAGTGGATTTAGACACCCATCTCTTGTAGTTTACTCTAGAAGCTACCAAGTTCATACTTATATTCTCTATATATTGGATGTCTCAGAGTTGGTTTTCTAAGTTGTATTTTTTAGGTATCATTATGCTGTTAGAATAGCTCCAAAAATCAACATGTTAGAATTGGCTATGGCTTCCAAGACCTTGAGGCCAAATGGAAAGCACAAAGAGAGAGAATAGAATGTGACAAGAATAAATTGTATTATTATCAATATGATTCAATGATATGAAAAATGTAGTAGAAACCCCTTGGTTATATAGCCAAGGTGAGATACAAGATGTCATAGGATTATGACAAGTGTCTTAATCATATGACATGAGACAACTTATCACAACTACCTAGGTCACATGTGCTTCAAGTTAAAAGATAATATAACAACTAATGACAACTAACACCTTCTAGAAAGAATCTTACAACCTAAGTAAACTTAACATGTGAATGTCCCCTAAGTCCCTAGTAAGTAAATTAACTAGGTACAAGACATTTATTACACCAACACCCCCCCTTAAGTGCAACTTAGGGGAAGATTATTATGCAAATGACTCAAAGATGGGTCCCAGCTACGAGGCCATGTTAGGTACCTATGTACAAATGCAATGCAATCCCTCACAAATTGGGAAAATGAGAAAACCTAGTGGGAAAAAAATCCTACCCAAAAGAGAGAAAGAAACTAGAAACTACTCTCAAAAAGATGAGGACAAAACCTCAAGTGAGGAAAAAGGCCCCCCCATAAGAGGGAATGAAGAAGGTCAAGTGACCCCCCCAAAGAAACATCTCACACACCCAAGAGAGCTCGAAAATGGTGATATGTACTCTCAGTAAAGGGTTTGTCGAAGATATTTGCAACTTGCTCTGTTGTAGGACAATACTACAAATCAATGACCTGCTCCTGTATCAACTCCCTAATGTAGTGCATATGGATCTCGATGTGTTTGGCCTGCTAATGTTGAACTGGGTTCTTTGAGATCTAGATGGCATTTAGATTCAAATTTCTATATTTTGCAACAGGATGACTCTCACTTGCTTCTTGTTCTCTATGTTGATGAATTGATCATTACTGAGTGTACATCATCCATCATTAGTAGAGTCAAATCTTCTCTGCATGCCAAGTTTGCTATGACTAACTTGGGCCTCTTGCATTACTTTCTTGGGATTGAGATCACAAAATCCCCTTCTGGAATCACTCTTGCTCAGCCCACGTATGCTCTTGACCTTCTAGCTTGGTTCAACATGTTTGATTGTAACGCTGCATCAAAACCAAAAACCATTTGGACTAGTGTGTAGAGCATAAAAAACTAGCCCAAATAAAAAAATTCTTTTAAAAAGGTCATAAGCTCAAGATATATATTTTTTTAAAATGAATTGCAAATTCAAACCCTTCAACTGTGAGGGGGCATAAATTTTCAAAAAAAGGGTGATGCAGTGCTGATGTCATCCATCCATGAGGTTAAAATTCACGGCTAAATGGTCATCATCTGCCTATACAAGCCTGAATTTGATGTCCAAATGGACATCAGAAGTCGCCACGTGGTTTGATTGATTGATGGAATCTTTTAGGAATATTCCATTGTCGAGAATCTTATTACTCGCTGGTATATTCTTTTCTTCCCGCTAGAATCTTCTGCATCGGACCAGAGATTTTTGTTGCCATCGATGAATGAAATTGCACTATTTTTTTTGAATGGGCCACTTTTTTTAGAAGACTATACGTCAAGGTAGACTGGGCCAGTGGTGTATACAACCACACCTAGCTCATCCATGTGGTAGATGATGAGTGGCTTGGTACCTTGGTACCTGTTGGGTACTATAGAGTACCCTGTACTCTGCGTACTTTGGCCCCTCTTTTGATTTATGTTTTATTTTTTTATTTTTTTTAAATTACAATATAAAAAATAAAAGTGTAAATTTTTTAAATTTTTTTGAAGAAATATTCGCAAAAAATAATTTTTTATTTTTTTTCATACTATCGTAATTATGATGACTTGGGAGGCCATACAGCTCCTTGGGAATTTTTTTTCCTTACTAAACAATTGCTCTGAATTTGATGAATTGACAATTGATCTTAGGGTTTTTGGCCCTTTTGGACGTGATGATAGGGTCAAATTTGACCCAAAATGCTCTGAAAATGTAGCTACCTTCTAGATATGGGAACCACTCTTCAGCTTCAGGGCCTCATAGATTTGGCCTCGTAAGTCCGATTTGGACAAAACAAAAGGAAAATTTGACTTTCTCAAACCTTTCAGACGCAATGGTGAGTTTAGATTTGCACCAACAAGCTCTAATTTAAACTTTCAATAAAGAGCCAAGAATGGAACTCCCTAAAATTTGGTATTTCTTTCAAGTTTTTCTGATTCTCCAGATCATCATACGATGCAAGAGGAGAGCATACTCAACTTTTCAAGATTTACCATCTCTCTTCAAAAAAAGACTATCTAATGGCACCCAACCTACTCTAATACCATGTTAGAATTGTCTATGGCTGCCAAAATCTTGAGGCCAAATGGAAAACACAAAGAGAGAGAATAGAATGTGACAAGAATAAATTGCATTCTTATCAATATGATTTAATGATATGAAAAATATAGTAGAAACCCCTTGGTTATATAGCCAAGGTGAGATACAAGATGTCATAGGATTATGACAAGTGTGTTAATCATATGACACCAGACAACTAATCACAACTACCTAGGTCACATGTGTTACAAGTCAAAAGAGAATATAACAACTAATGACAATTAACGCCTTCAAGAAAGAATCTTAAAACCTAAGTAAACTTAACATGTGAATATGTCTCGTAAGTCCCTAGTAAGTAAATTAACTAGGTACAAGACATTTATTCACACCAACACAACATTTGTATACTCTTGGAAGAACTTGCATTGCAAGTGTGTTGTAATCAATATTGGTTAGATAATACATTGTGCAAGTTTTGGATTATGGAGTTTTTCTCTTGAAAGGGTTTTCCCCACATATATCTTGTGTTGGGAGCTTTTGATATTTGCATGTGTTATTTTTTTAATAATCTTCCTATTATGCATCTCACTTTGTAATTGTAAAAGAAATAAAACTGTACATCTCTTGTCTTAGATAATTGTTAGGAAGTGTTTCTGCATACCTTGCTTCCTTTCAATGATTTGATTGAATATATATGCCCATGAGTTTTTTGAGTTGAATGGAGAGAAAATAGTAGATGTATGCAATCTTGTTTCATGAAGTTGAGGTTGGATGTTTGTTAGTCTTTTGGCTGTGGTCTTATATAGGGGAACTTAAGGGTATTCTAGGGCATTAATACTTATTAGGTTTTGGGATATAGTTAGGAGGTTGATATATTTTGTAGGCTAGTGTACAGTGTATCCATTCAAGGATTCTTTTGTAAATAAACTTCTTTATGGTCAACTAGGTCATTTCAAGGGCCTTCATGAGTGTGCTATTAAAATCTTATACTTCATTTGTAGGTGCAATTGTATTATACATTAGTCAATAGTAGCATTGTAATACATTATGAATCTTTTCTAATGCTCTTCTCTTAATGTAGTGTACAATGAGTTTTTTTGGTAATGGATTCTGAAGTATATTTTGATGCAAAATATCTTGTTTCTTTAGTGAACATGTCTAGTTTCGTGTAGATATCTATCTCTTATTGTATGCTTCAAAATTTATTTCCCAATAGATATGAAATATAGTCAAGAATGGTATAAGCCTCCTCATCTAAGTATAAGTCAAACACTTACTCTCTATCTTGTTCCCTATTAATGTACTAGTCTAGATTAGGTCCTACTTGCTATTATGATGTAGTGATTTAATCAATTGTAAATACTTCATAAGCTCAAGATTGATAAACGATAAACAATCATGATAGATTTGTTGTAATTTGTACATGTGTATGTAGAGTATAAGAAGATCCATATAAAGGAATATAGATTTATTTTCACCTTGAGTTGCATGTACAATTTTTTCTTCTATGCTTGAGATGAGGTTTGTTGGTCTTAAATATGTAAGTCAACATATTAAAGTTTGACAAAAAATCTTCAAGGGCTTCATTGCATAGGGTTGGGCTTGTCTCAAGGTCAATTATGTTTTCTTATTTCTCTGTGTTGACATAATTTGATTATGATTTTGCTTTATTACCCTAGGTTCACATGCATCATTGGGATTAGGTTTTGAGTGCAATGTCTAGGATTGTGGAGACTAATTTTAAGAGACAACAATTCCTCTTATCGTGATTTTAGATAGCAACATGTGCTACATAGGGATTCCTCATTATGATTAGGCAAATCATAATTACATGACTTGCCAACACCGCATGCACCTTGTCATTCCATAATCACCAAGCAAGACAAAGCATTCCACTTTTTGTATAGGAAGAAGTTTTCTAATCCCAATTCTTCCTCTCTACTTCTACCTCTTATGATAGATGATAGCGAATTTTAGCTTATAGTTGTCTACACTTTTACTTGCATGACAAAAGCTATTCATGACACATTTTCCTCTTTTATACAAACTCTTAAAAAAGCATACATACTAAAGGATTAATTGACATAAACTTTACATAGACTTAGGGCATCTTTTTACATCGAAATATTTACTTTACATACATGTTTCTATGTACAATATACTGATACATGATCACTTTAAGATTCACATCCACCTTGAAACAAAATAAAATATAATAATAAAATTTACATAACCATACGAATTACCATTTTAACTTTGTGTCGCTAATGAAATCTCGTATAAATCTGAACTAAAAATATATAAGTAAATACACAAAGAAATTCTTCTTTGACTTGAAAAAGTCCTCATATCTACATTGATATTTCAATATGAACTCACTAAAATCAAATAAAGATAAGAATAGAAGGACCATCCTGCCTACCCGACCTTTTCGCGTTTGTATCAATTTCCCTCCCTTGGTTTTACACGTTTCTGAATCTGTGTCTCCATCTAACGGACTCCCTGGTCAACAAAACAGCAGTCGTACAAGGGAAAGTCGAAAATGGCAGGGCACCATCCACATTCTGATGCCGTTTTGTCCTCTTTCTATAGTAAACGACAGACGAGAAAAGATTGTAGAGAAAGGATTGAACTACAAATACCAGAGTAAAACAGAATCCAAGCAGAAATACAAGACAAAAGAGAGGCAACCAGATAGATTGAACTCGGGATTTCAATTACAGAAATGGCTTTCTCATTTGCAGAAGCGCCACCGATGACGATAGGATTGTCAGTGTTAATATTAATTTTGTTGTGGTGGGTGTTAAAGAGAGGAAAAGCAGATGCAAAGAGATTGCCATTACCGCCTGGTCCATCACCATAGCCTGTGATAGGAAATCTTCATCAGCTGGGAGAGCTGCCCCACCGTTCTCTGGAAGAGCTCTCAAAGAAATATGGGGCGTTGATGTTTATGAGACTCGGCTATGTTCCCGCCCTCGTCGTCTCCTCTGCGCAGCTGGCAAAGGAGATCCTGACAACACACGACTTGGCATTCGGAAACAGGCCAGCAACGGCGGCTGCAAAATATGTAGCATACGGGGAGATCGATCCAGGCTTGGCTCCCTATGGACCCTACTGGCGGCACATGCGCAAAATCAGCGTCATGCAATTGCTGAGTGCCAAGAGAGTCGACTCCTTCGCCTGCGTGCGAGAGGAAGAGATATCTGTGGGCGTGCGTTCCGTTTGGGATAAGAGCATGCACGGCACGCTCCCTGTCAACCTCACGGCAGCCATTTCCTCCATCATCTCCGGTATCATGTGGGGTATTCTGGCCGGCACCAACTCTGGCGCCTATTCCGAATTACTTGGCAGCGGCGATGAGCTTACCATGATGATCAACGAGGTTACCAGTATGGTGGGGGCTTTTAATGTTGGCGACTTTATTCCTTATGGAGAGTGGCTTGACCAGCTGAGAGGTATGAAGCGTCGAATGACAAGGGCCCACGACTTCTTTGATCGAGTGGTAGGGAAGATAATAGACCAGCATGTGGAGCGCAATGCGAAAGTGGATGCACAAAAACAGCATGTCAAGGACTTGGTTGACGTACTCCTGGATATCGAGAAGGAAGAGGCCGAGGGGGAGAATGGCATCAAGATCACCCGAGAGCACATCAAGGCAACTATTTTCGTACGTCCTTCGTATCACTCTCATGCTTTTACTCTGTTTATGCTTCAATTCATTTCCATTTATGCTTTAACTCACTCTTACTACTCATTTCTTGTAGGACATGTTCCTTGGAGGAATTGAAACAACGATTATTACATTAGAATGGGCGATGAGTGAAATGATTAGAAATCCTCATATGGCCAAGAAGTTGCAAGAAGAAATTCAGTCCATAGTAGGGAAACATCGCATGGTAAAGGAGTGCGATTTGACAAATATGGAATATTTACAATGTGTTGTAAAGGAGACATTTCGATTATATCCCGCGGGGCCTATAATGTTGCCCCATGAATCTAGAGAAGCTTGTACTGTTGGTGGCTGCCACATACCTAACAAAACAAGGCTTGTGGTCAATGTATGGGCAATAGGAAGAGATCCAGCTATATGGGAAGATCCTTTGGTATTCAATCCTGAAAGGTTTATGAGTAAAAATCTAAATGGTAAAAGTCGAGACTTCAACATGCTCCCATTTGGTGCTGGAAGGAGAGGTTGTCCTGGAGCTTTGCTTGCCACTCGAAACACTGAGCTTGTTTTGGCTCAACTCTTGCACTGCTTTGAGTGGAAACTTGAAGGCAATGAAGATCCATCACAATTAGATATGACTGAAACATTTAGAACTAGTATCCCTCGAAAAGTGAATCTTTTTGCAGTTCCCACCTTGAAACTAGAACCAAGTCTCTAAAAATATAATATCTACCCCACTGCATCTCGCCTCCAATTGTTACCTTCTATTTCCACTTTCCTATGTTATGCAATACATCTAGTGCATTTACTAGAGATAAAGATGAGCTGTTACATCCTTTCTTGGTAGGGATAGTAACACCATCCTTATTTCATAATAGGGTTTGTTATAGTTTACTTTGAATCTTAATTAAAATATCTTCATTCAAATTTATCTTCTGGGTAATTTAATAAGGCTCTTTAAATCTAATGAATTGTCTTTAAAAGTCATGGTCTTAAAAATACTCTATTTTAATGTCCTTATACAATCAAAATAAATGTTGGAAAATTAGTTTAAAATTTTATAATAAGATTCAAGTTGTATGTACTGCAAACTAGCCTTCATCTATCTTAACATATACATATTCTCATACATGTACTTGCAACTTATCTATCTCAACACACTTTCACATAGAAAATAATATTTATTATACCTACCATGATTTAAAAATCATTATCTACACATATATTATTATTCTGCCAATTTGGATCACTTTTGTAGGTACAAGATCAATCTCACATTCATAGATCTAACTCCCAAATTTCTAACTTTCAAATAAAATTTGGTCAACTCTTACTCATTTGACTAGTATCTATGAGCTAACCAAACAAATATTTACAAGCTTAATTGTTGTATACTTGTATTTATAATAAATTAATTCAATTGCATTCATGTCATACCCTCTCACATTCAAATATGCTTTCTTATCCTATGAAGGAATATTGGTAGAAGAACATTTAAAATTGGTGCACTCAAAAGAAATAATTTGAATATTCATCCTAGAGAATTTAGATGATTGAATTTTGTTGTTCATTATCCTCGACATGACCAAAAATTTGGTTTTTTTTATAAGAATTGACCTAAGATAACTTCTTCCCTAGTGATTCAACAACCCTCTAATAATATTCATAAACATTGCTAGTCCATATGGTAGAGCACACAAAGGAAATTTCAATGAATCGAAGAGAAACAACACATAATAGAATCAAACTCACACACTAGATCTATGGGTACAAAAAACACCCAACATGTGGACTGGATCCTAGATAGAGTACATGCAATGCACAAAATTTGAGACATTACATGGACAAAGAGGTTTCATTTCTAGACCAAAGACAATTAAATTTTAGAATCTTCATTAAAATCTTCCACCTTTGATCATCAAGCTAAATATCCTTGTCCATTTCATATTTAATTCTTTAAATTAACATTAATTACTAAATTATCCCCACTCACAATTTATCATTCATTATTCTAAATTAATTAATGTTCATATGTTTATTTTCCTTTACAATTATTATATAAAATTACAAAAATATTTTCCATCAAATCAAGTACACTCTAAGAAATTTAATGCACCATACAAAATGTCTTTAAAATTTAAATTGCTTCTTCAACATAAAAAATTGTATTGCATTAATTAGTCACCAATTTCAAAAAGGTGATAAAAATATTCATCGACTTAGGTTTGCATGATTTGGCTCCCTAGCTTTTTACATGTTTGAATACGTGTTTATGTACAATTGAAGGCAGTATGACTTTTACAATGAAAATGGGTATGAAAATGAGTTAAGCGTAAAATGTAGGTTTGTAAAAGAAGTCGGTCAGCAGCCGACGAAGACGACCTTCAATGGATATTAACAGCAAATAATTATTATTATTATGGCTTTCATATTCTCATTTTCCGTAGTGAGCGAGAAACCGAAAAAATAGCGACCTGATCACCACGTTGTAGGTAGTTATTCGCTAGAATATAGCGATGTGATCATTTTGATTAACTTTTTTTTTTGTGCCATAATTATGAGTTCATGAATAGTAAAATATGTTATAATAATAATATGGTAACATTTGAATATCATGATTATGTACAAGTTATTATATTAAGAAATTATTTATAGTTGGTTGGATAAGGTTGAAAAAAGAAGTTCAAGATTATGATTCATGAATTAATGATGAATATTATATAGACAATGATGAAGTTACATTCGGATTATATTAATATTTCAAATGAAAATACATGAAGTTTGTGTTTTTTAATTGAATCATCTTTGTATTTACATTATTTTGACATTATCATAATAGTTCTTATTTTCTATTAATGTAAACTCTTGATAATGTGGTTCTATTAAAGGAATACATACAATCATTTAAAATATAGTTTTTGAATATAATTAATCTTAGATGATTGTACATGACAAGACTCTTCCTTATAATTTTTTTTGTATGCTCCTTTTTTAATATCATATAGGATAAGAATATATATTATTGACTAATTTTAACCTATTTCTGCAAGCACATTCAGTTTGAATCAAATTTATAATCTTTCTACAAATGTGTTAATATATGATGTCTTCCTTAGAAGTAATTCATGTTATTGGTACTTCCACTCTATGTTTCTAATTTAAATCAAGCCATAATCACCAAGCTAACCTTAGTGTCCTTTCAAGATTATAAGATAACTAATTGTAATTAATAGTATAATTTTAAATTTGCAATCAACAATTTCTTTGCGAGAATATATATGTAAAAGAAAAATTAATAAAAAACCATAAAAAAGAAAGCTTAGCCTAGATCTTGGTGAGGAAGATGAAGAATTGTCCTTTATTGACACTCTTTGAGCTTCAATTGAAGAAGATTGGTTAGTTTCATCATCTTGCATATATCATTCTTAATCATCTACATTATTCTTGTGGATTGATTATGATTTTTATGTGCTTTATTTTAGGTTTTATTTTCTAAGGTGTGTTGTAGAGTGTATAAATGTTAGGTCTACTTTGGGATTTTATTTTGTGGATTGTATCCCCTACAATCAACATCATTCCTACATTTATTATGCTTATTTTCTCCTTGAGTATTGTAACTAATAGCAATTAAAATTTTCCTTTAAAGCATTCCTCCCACTCATGGAAAAGTCTAATTTGAATATCAAGAATTCCCTGGTCAATATGATGTGAATGCGTGTATGAAAAAAATAGAATTAAAAGGCCAAATACCTTGAATGCAAATAAATTATAGAGTCATGCTAAGAATGGCATTAGTAAACTAGAAGGTGAAAAATGTTTCTACAGGATTGAATTATGAGTGGATGAGTCTACTTTTATTTTTTAAGAACCTAATTTTGTAGCCAAATATTATGATGGATCTAGATTCAACAACATAATCAAAGTAGGAAGTGTCAATAGTCAAAGAAATTTGCATGGTAATAGTTCTCTTAGTTCCAAAACGATTTTCAAGATCAATAGTTCTATGCAATATGTGGTTAATAAAGATCAAAAATGTAAAAAAATCTATATATTTATTTATCTTTATAAGGATGATTTTCATTCCAATTTTTTTTTTTATAACTAGGTTAATAATGTAGGAAAAAAATGGAATTATGTGTTTCCTTCTTTAGAATGTTGCAATAAGGGCTATTTTTGGTCTTCTTAAATTACTCTAAGAGATTTTTAAATAAAAACTTCAAAAGCATAGGTAAATTAGTTCTTAGAGAGGTTCCTTGGAGCCTTTCAACTTCACTCTCTATGAAGTCTTGTCTAAGTCTATATCCAAGTGTATTAAAATTGGCATTATTCCCCTATAATTATGGGTTTTTTCCCTATTTTGTTAAATCTAGGGAAATACTTACTAGGTTGGAAATTTCATAGCTATATTTCCTCACATGAATGGCACATGTTTAATTTCTATCAATCTAGAGATACATGTTATTACTTATACAATTTATTTTAGTTAGAAAATAAAATGGGATAATGTGATGTGGATCAAATTGGTGGTCTTAATTCATGTTTTCTATGTTAATATGAAGGGAATGAAAAATAGACTACCCAACGATTACCAAAATCAATCAAGATCTATAACATATAAATTTCCTCAAGTCCCTCAAATAATGATAATAACTCTCAAGGTCTTGATAAAAAAAATTGAACACCACTACAAATGTGGTTGTAGAGGAATAAATCCCTTGTAAGGATAATGAATTTTGTGCAAATAATAATAATAATTTTATTCAAAGTGAACCCACTCTTGTTAGCTTGAATTGTGATAGTTGCGTTAATGGTCAAGTGGATAAAATGAACCATGAGGGTAAGGAATATCTTTTCGGGGATGATAATTTACCCTAAGAATCACAAGAGACCTTAGTATTGTAGGATACTAAATATAGTGTGAATATGAAATGGGACAAGAAACCAGGTATAAGAGTAATACAAATGAAGAAGGATCTATTAAAAGGTGGTAAGAAAGGAAGACATACTCATGAAAGGTAGATAGTGATAGTGAGAATGAAGAAAGGGTGAAAGTAGTAGCTATAGTACATGAGGATATTGAGGCTATGTTGAAGACCTTGAGGGAGACTAAGATAAGGCCAGAAGTCATAGAGAATACAACGGTGATGGAGGACACTGAGGAACTATAGGTGGACACAAATTAGGTGTTGCAAGGTGGTGTATGGCTCCCATCTGGGGACTCATACACCCAAGCTAGTGTATGGGTCCCACCCTATATTTTTGAGTTGAGAAAATGTTAGGGGGTTAGAATATTAAGTGTATTTATTGAATATGTTAAGATTTTGGTTGAAATAATCCTTGGGATGCATAATAAAAGGTATTATGGGCCTATTAATGATGATTTAAAGGTCATGAATACAAGAGGGCCCAAAACTTAGTGTGAATATGTAAATAAATGCATTTTTCAACACTAAATTAAGGAAAAATTAGGTCTATTTAGTTTTAAAAGGGCCCTAAACTTAATGTGAATGTGTAAAACACATTACAACACCAAATCGAGGCAACATTAGGTTCATTTTAATGTTTAATCATTCCAAAATTAAGTGTGAAAAAGGGATACTTTTTCCTACACTACATTTAGCCCCCACTTTAGTGAGAGGAGGAACTTGCTTCAAACTCACACTAAAGTAGACACTTAAGAGGGCTCCAAGTGTACCAATGTGGATGGTATAAGATGACAAAGATCAAGGGGGTGGTCAAGCCCTCGGGATCCAAGATCCTATGTCAAACCAACATAAGCACAAAGGGACACACACAAGGTGTATGATATGCAACATCAAGATACGAGTGTGTGCACCAATCTATGACATAAAAAATGGTGCCAAATTGCAAAAAAAAACCCATAACAAGCCATATTGCACTAGCCAAATGGCTTGAATTTTGCAATGAATGTTTGTGAACTATTTCTTCTTCTCTTTCTCTACCAGGGAGACTATATACATGAAATAAAAATTTAAGTATAAGAAATTTCTTATACTTTAAGTTATATTTCATGTATATAGTTTCAGGATGTTTGAGAGTGGTTTAAGATCTCTAGGAGTTCTAATGCAAATTCTAGTTTTTGGAAGTTCTTAAAAATTTTAGATAGTCAAATTTTAGTAATCAACATGTCAAATTTTAGTAATCAAGAGGTCAAATTTTAGTAGTCGGCAAGTTGTATCATATTTCTCTCTCTCTCCTCTCTCCTCTCTATCTCTCTACTCCCTCTCTTTCTCCCTTCCTCCCTCTCTCCCCTCTCTCTCACACACACCTCTATCTCCTCCCTACATCTACCTCCCTCCCTCCCCTCTCCCCTCTCTATCTCTTCTCTCTCTCTACATCTCCTTCCCTCTCTACTTATCTTTATCTCTCTTCTCTCTCTTTACCTACCTCTCCCTCCATCACTTTGTATCTCACCTATGTCTCCCTCCCTACCACCTTCCCTCTATATTATATATATCTCCTCTCCCTCCATCTACCTACATCTCTCTCTCACTCTCTATCCCTCTCTTCCCCCTCTTTCTCTCTAACTCACTCATCTTTATCTCATAATTCTCTCTCCCTCCCTCTCACTCTCTCCTCTCTATCTCACCACTCTCTCTATCTCTCTCTCTCTTACACAAACCTCTATCTCCTTCCTTAACTCTCCCTCCCTCCCTCCTTCCCTTTCTACTTCTCTCTATCTCTCCTCTCCCTCCCTCTCTTGACCTCAACCTCCCTCCCCTTCTTTTTGTCTCTACTCTCAGTCTCTCACTATTGTCCATCTCTCCCTCCCCCCTCTTTCTCTCTTAATCAAGATCCCTTTCTCTATCTCACCATTCTCTCTCTCACTCACTCACACACACACCTCTATCTCCCTCCCTACTCTCCCTCCCTCCCTCCCCTCTCTACTTTCTATCTCTCCTCTCTCTTTCCCTCTTTGTACCTACTTCTCCCTCCATCCCTCTCTATCTCACCTATGTCTCCTTCCCTACCTCTTTCCCTCTCTACTCTATATCCCTCCTCTCCCTTCCTCTACCTGTTGAAAATTGTGGTTTTTATGTAGCTTAATACTTTGTAAAACTTTATGATTGTTGATCTAAATATGTATTCTTTGTTACAGTTTCTTTGTGGGTGATTAATCTGATTAATTTTTTTTTATCATTTTTAGAATGAAGACAAAAGGTTGTAGAAGAATTAGATAGAAGAATAGAAGATACACAACATATACTATGGAGAAACCCTTTCAAGTAAAAATTCCACCAAGAATCAATGTATTATTTTTAATCTCAGAATAAGATTACAATAATTCCAATCCTTCCTTGAGATGGTTCTTTTTCCTTCAACAAATCTTCTTCACAACCTGCAATAAAAAATTATACAAACTTTCTTCAACTTGCTTGAGATAAATAGGCAATATTTAACTTTGTAAACTCTAAAGAGTTACAATTACAAAGCTCAATGCTTATCTCACAAAACCTACATCTATCTCTTGTAAGTAGAGTTATACCATGAAGAAAAATTTTAAATCAACTCCTTCATCCATTTGGGCATCCCAAACCAATGTCATAACTCAACCTTTATTCCAAAGATATCTTCAAAGATTATCCTCAAAGTTGGCACCCAAGAATGGGCCCACTTAACTCAACCTTCTGAAATATCTTAACATGCAAAAGTGTTAACTCCAAGAAGCCAACTTGGGTGCCCAAGGTGGGTCCAAGTCATTCTTAGTTAATTGAAACATATCTCTCCACCATTCATGCAAGAATGATCATCCCCTATTAACTGAAAGTAGTCACCTGTTATCTATCATGCAACTCAATTCATTAGTCATGCATTCCAAGTTAACTGAAGTCAACTAGCATTCAACTAAAACTAGCTACATGCAACTAAAGATAACTGAACCATAACTAAACTGAACTGAATTGAATTGAACTGAACTAAACTAAACTGATATGAACTAAAATGAACTTCATGCATGTAAACATCAATCCCTAACTTCTAGGATCTTTACATGCATTACAAAAGTGTTATCTTTTACTCCAAACAGTTAACTTAACTCAAGGTGGGTTCCACCTTCCATGTGGGTGCCCTATGTGCTCCTATTATTTAGGAACTCATCTTGGATGCCCTCACATGTTCCTATCATTTAAAATTAATTACATTTGTCAATTAACATGATTATTTTATTCAAAATTAATCTCTTTCTAATCCTAGTGTTTGAGAACACTTTCCAAGGACTTAGGAGATACAAGAAATAAATAATGTTTAGGATTGCAATTAAATGACATCCTATTTATAACACTACCTACCTCTCTCTCTTTCTCTCCATCCCTCTCTTTCTCTCTCACTCTCTCCTTCTCTCTATCTCACCATTATCTTTATCCCCACCTCTCACTTCCTCCTCTCGAAATCACCATTTTTTCTCTCTCCCACTTTCCCTCCTTCCCTCTCACTCCCTCCTCTCTAAATCACCATTCTCTCTCTATCCCACTTTCCCTCCTTCCCTCTCTCTATCTCAAATAAAAAAGAAAATAGATCCATTTTTAAACTATTTTTATTTAGAAATTTCAAAAAATAATTAAAAAATGGATGGACTAAATTAGGGGTACCCACAGGGTACCTCAATCCCTGTGGGCCTTGTGTAGGTTGTCTGACATGACATTTATGTCACTCAATAGCTACCCCCAATGGCCTTTTCTTTGTTGGTCAATGGTGGCATTCCTTTTTCCCCTGGCTATGCATTTAAATTAATAGTTAGTGACTACAAACCTCTTTTTGGGCCACCATCTATTTTTTACCAGTGAAATATTTTTTAGCATATTCAGAGGCATGTGGGAGAATGTACTAGTGACATAATTTTTGAAGTTTAGATGGATTTTTTCTAGGAAGGGGCAATACTCTACTGACATTAGCACTACGGCCATAGGGAAATCCCCCTTTGGCCCTAAAAGTGTATCTTTTTTATTTTGACCATAACTTAGGCATACAATATTGAAATTTGGTGAATAATATATTGTCAAAATTTTGGTTCCTTGAACTTTCCAATGTTGTAGGTCTTGTGGATTAAAAATCCTTAGAACTCCTTTCGGGGTAATATTATTATTTTTGCTTGGCGCCGACCTGCACCTTATGTGTTTGAAGTTACATTAAGATTATATTAATATTTCAAATGAAAATACATGAAGTTTGTATTTTTTTAATTGAATCATCTTTGTATTTACATTATTTTGACATTACCATAATATTTGTTATTTTCTATTAATGTAAATCCTTGATAATGTTCTTATATTAAATGAATGCATACAATCATTTAAAATATAGTTTGTGATTATAATTGATGACGAGTGCTGACTATACTTAAATATTTTTCTTTACACCTTTTTATGTTCTTGTACATGTCAAGAATCTTCCTTATAAATTTTTTTGTATACTTATTTAATATTATGTAAGACAAGAATATATATTCTTGACTAATTTTAATTTATTTTTCCAAGCACATGCAATTTGAATCAAATTTAAAATCTTTTAACAAATGTGTTAGTATACGATGTCTTCCTTAGAAGTAATTTATGTTATTAGTACTTCCAATCAATTGTTTAAATTTGAATTAGGCCATATTCACCAAGCTAACCTTAGTGTCCTTTCAAGTTTATAAAATAACTAATTGTAAGTAATAGTATAATTTTAAATTTACAATCAACAATTTCTCTCCGAGAATATAATATATGTAAAATAAAAATTAATAAAATACCATAAAAAGGAAAGCTTAGCCTAGATCTTGTTGAGGAAGATGAAGAATTGTCCTTTATTGACACTCTTTGAGCTTCAATCGAAGAAGATTTGTTGCTTTCATCATCTTGAATATATCATTCTTAATCATCTCCATTATTCTTGTGTATTGATTGTGATTTTTATGTGCTTTATTTTAGGTTTTATTTTCTAAGGTGTGTTGTATAGTGTATAAATGTTAGGTCAACTTTGGTATTTCATTTGGTGGATTTTATCCCCTACAATCAACATCATTCCTACATTTATTATGCTTATTTTCCCCTTGAGTATTGTAACTAATAACAATTAAAATTTTCCTCTAAAGCATGCCTCCCACTCATGGAAAATGCTAATTTGAATATCAAGAATTTACTAGTCAATTTCATGTGAATGAGTGTATGAAAAAAAATAGACTTAAAAGTCCAAATGTCTTGAATGAAAATAAATTATAGAGTCATGCTAAGAATGACATTAGTAAACTAGAAGGTGAAAAATGTTTCTACGAGCTTGAATTGTGAGTGGATGAGTCTACTTTTTTTTTTTTTTAACCTAATTTTGTATCCAAATATTATGATGGAGATAGATTCAACAACATCATCAAAGTAGGAAGTGTCAATATTCAAAGAAATTTGCATGGTAATAGTTCCTCTAGTCCTAGAATGATTGTCGAGATCAAGAAAGTAAAATAAATTTATTTATTTATCTATCTTCATAAGGATGATTTTCATTCCAAAATATTTTTTATAACTCGGTTAATAATGTAGGAAAAAAATGGAAATATGTGTTTCCTTCTTTAGAATGTTGCAATAAGGGCTATTTTTGGCCTTTCTAAATTACTCTAACATGAAGAAGAGATTTTTAAATAAAAACTTCAAAAGCATAGGTACATTAGTTCTTAGGGAGGTTCCTTGGAGCCTTTCAACTTCACTCTCTATGAAGTCTTGTCTAAGTCTATATCCAAGTGGATTAAAATTGACATTAAATTCCCCTATAATCATGGGGTTTTTCCCTATTTTGTTAAATCTAGGGAAATACTTACTAGGTTGGAAATTTCATAGTTGTATTTCCTCACATGAATGACATGTTTAATTTCTATCAATCTAGAGATCCGGGCTATTCCTTATACTATTTATTTTAGTTAGAAAATAAAATAGGATAATGTGATGTGGATCAATTTGGTGGTCTTGATTCATGTTTTATATGTTATATGAAGGGAATGAAAAATAGACTACCCAAGGATTACCAAAAGCAATCAAGCTCTATAACATATAAATTTCCTCAAGTCCCTCAAATAATGATAATAAGTCTCAAGGTCTTGATAAAAAGTTGAACACCACTACAAATGTGGTTGTAGACGAATAAATCCCTTGTAAGGATAATGAATTTTATGCAAATAATAATAATAATTTTATTCAAAGTGAACCCACTCTTGTTAACTTGAATTGTGATAGTTGTGTTAATGGTCAAGTGGATAAAATGAACAATGAGGGTAAGGAATATACATTTTCAGGGATTATAATTTACCCTAAGAATCACAAGAGACCTCAATATTGTAGGACACTAAATCTAATGTGAATATGAAATGGGAACAATTTTTAGAAGCTTATTCTGAAGTTTAGTTTATTGAAATAAAAAAGAGGGATGAATTATTTTTAATGAAATTGTTAGTTGGTATAGGAAAATAAATCCCACTGATTCTCCTAATGAAATTTTGAATATGATATTATAATAAAATGAGACAAGAAACTAGGTATAAGAGTAATATAAATGAAGAAGGATCTATCAAAACGTGGTAAGAAAGGAAGACATACTCATGAAAGGTAGATAGTGATAGTGAGTATGAAGAAAGGGTAAAAGTAGTAGCTAGCATACATGAGTATTTTGAGGCTATGTTGAAGACCTTGAGGGAGACTAAGAAAAGGCCAAAAGCCATAGAGAATACAACAATGATGGAGGAGGACACTGAGGAACTATAGGTGGACACAAATTAGGTGTTGCAAGTAAGAAAAATAAAATAATAATGCATGAAGAATGTTGTATAGAAGCAAGAGAATAGGGAAGATATTGCAAGTAGCTACAAAATAGGAAGAATTAAGGCTTGAAGCTACAAGTGGAATTGATGCATTTCTAGAGATGTTAGAAAAGAAAGACACAAGAAATAGATGGTGGTAGTAGTAATATAGTAGGATTATAAAGAGATTTATAGATGCACATGATGATATTAGAATCTTAAATTTATTGTAAGATAGAGTAATTAGGGGTGATGATGTGATGTTACAAGAGGATATAGCTAGGAAAAATGAACCAGATTTTGTAGGAGGGATGCTACAAGTGAACAAAAGGAAATAGGGTTCCAGATTTTTAGGAGATGGAACTAGGAGGACCTAGTTCACTCTTAGTTCATTCAAGAAAACCCTAGAGATCTCAACCTAATGATCTAATTGGGAAAAGAGATTGCTACAAGGTCTCCTTAGGTATGATTTAAAGGGGGTTCACCACTAAGCAAATGCTTCGAAAGAAATATATGAAAGAAATATGAAAATATAACTATATGACCTAGGAAATGAACTCAAAATCATAATAATAAATTAAGGATGAACAAAGAAGCACCTAGAAGGATGACAAAGTCGAAGCAAGGTCTGATACTCTGAAATTTGCTAACTTTGATGTGTATTGGGACTTATATGCCAGACTGGGTGATTTAGTCCCAATATAGGGTTTCTGGGCAGGATCTACAATCTCTAGGTGACTGGTTAGAATCTTCTAAAAATTGGTAAAATGGCTATACTAGGAATCATACGCCTAGACTATTGCAAAGTGTCCTAAAAATGTGAAAAGTGTCCTAGGAGAAGAATTTTGAGCTAAAAAATTTGTGAGTCTCTAGAGATGGCTTAAATAAGAAATTTCCCATTGGTTTCATGTAAATAGGTTGGATACCTTTCTCTACATCTAATTTTTCATGAGCCTTGACAACTTTCTATGAAAACTTTTGCAACTTTTTCATTTTGGTACTTTTGAAGTCTTCAAATCCACTTTTTCTTCAGGCTATAAACCTACAATCACACAAAGAGAGAGAATAAGTGTTTTTTTGTTAGGGTATGGGGGTTGTCCTTGGTCAAACCCCATTTTGGTAATCAAACTTTGATGAGAAATGAAGCATAAATGAAATGAAACATGAAACATAAGATGGAACAATAAAACCTTGTTTGAAACCTTGTAAATCTGCAAAGAAGCACGAAGTTGCCTCAATGGATGTAGATCTTGATCATGATTCTTGATGAAAGATAATGCCTTTGAATACTTGAATTGATCTTGAACAATACATCACAACATTAGCTCAAGTCCACATGCATGGTGCATCAAGCCTTTGACATGATAATGGATCTTAATTGCTGCAATAATCTTCTACAAATTTTCCTTTGAATGCCTTCTTGAATACTCTTGAATACTCTATAATAATATTATGAAGTCTTAGGATGCTTGACTCAAAATTTCTAGGTGAAATAATGATTTAAAACCTTAATTATATAGGCACTCCATCTAATTTACTATTTATTAGATCCCAAATTTCAACATTCATAAAATTTGAATTGAAAACCTTGATTTCCCACTCAAATCCTGAAAGGGACCAAATGGGACTCAGATGACCAAGGTGGTGTATGGGTCCCACCTGGGGGGACTCATATGCCCAAGTTGGTGTATGGGTCCCACCCTATATTTTCAAGCCGAGGAAATGTTAGGGGGTTAGAATATTAAGTGTATTTATTGAATATATCATGATTGCAATTGAAATAAGCCTTGGGATGTGTAATAAAAGGTATTAGGGGCCTATTAATGATGATTTAAAGGTCATGAATGCAAGAGGGCCCAAAACTTAGTGTGAAGATGTAAATAAATATATTTTTCAACACTAAATTAAGGAAAAATTAGGTCTATTTAGTTTTAAAAGGGCCCTAAACTTAATGTGAATTTGTAAAACACATTACAACATTAGGTTCATTTTAATGTTAATCATTCCCAAATTAAATGTGAAAAAGGGATACTTTTTCCTACACCACATTTAGCCCCCAATTTAGTGAGAGGGGGAACTTGCTTCAAACTCGCATTAAAGTATACATTCAAGACATCTCCAAGTGTACCAATGTGGATGGTATAGGATGACAAAGATAAAGGGGGTTGTTAAGCCCCCAGGATCCAAAATCCTATGTCAAACCAACATAAGCACAAAGGGACACACACAAGGTGTATGATATGCAACATCGAGATACAAGTGTGTGCACCAATTTGTGACACAAAAATGGTTCAAAATTGGAAAAAAAATTGTAACAAGCCATATTGTGCTTGCCAAATTTGGTGCTCTCCAAATGGCTTGAATTTTGCAATGAATGTTTGCGAATTCTTTCTTTTTCTATTTCTCTACCAGGGAGACTATATACATGAAATAAACATTTAAGTATAAGAACTTTATTCTAATTTAAGTTTCAGGATGTTTGAGAGTGGTTTGGAATCTCTAGGAGTTATAATGCAAATTATAGTTTTTGGAAGTTCTTAAAAAATTTAGACCT
>VDFB02047230.1:504423524-504467021 GCA_007258455.2 Sequoia sempervirens | reverse complement strand
ATATTGTATCCTCATTTTTATATGAAAACAAATTCATATTGCATTCATATAGCAACTTTTTTTGACATTAATGCTTTGAAACATGTATTAGTCTGCAAGTCCATGTCCTTAAAACATAAAACAGTCTCAAAACAACATAAAAATCTTAAATAAAAGGTCATAAAATGGGGCTCATCAATAATCATCTGCATTGCCAGCAAGATTAGAATCTTGATCACTCGTGTCTACATCTACTTGATTTTCTTCCTCATCGTCATTTGTGACATGCAATACATTCTCTCTTCCAATTTCTTCATTGGTAATCAAAATCTCTTCTTCAAATAGTCCCTCATTGTCTTCATCCACTTCTTCAAATGTTTCTTGTAAATTAACATATTTCCCATCAAGCATTACATCAACAACTTCCATGAATTTCCATTTCAAACGACTCTCTTTGAATGAAATATGACCAACCTGGGCTTCTTACATCATCAATTAGAAATGATTGGTTAATTTGAAGAGGGGAAACATATGGCTCATCTGTCTCTGAAAAAAATTGTTGTGTATTTGCACGTACAAATCCATACTCATAAAATTGCATTGCGGATGGTTGGATCCACTTACATTTTAATAATATAGGAATATTTTCACCAAAATCCACCTGAATAATTTCTTGGATGAATCCAACATAAAATTTCTTCTCAATTTCATGAAGAAATTCAGCACTAACAACACAATCACAATTTGTCTTTCCTTTGTCTTTTTCTTCCACTCTTAAATGACTACCATAGGCCCACATTCCACTAAAACACATAGCCCATAAATGTGAAGGTTGTGAAATCTCACTTTCCTTTGTTGTTATATCTTGACCTTCTTCTTTTGCATCATTGATTGCATTAGTAATCCATTCTTCAAATTTTGGAAAAAAATCACCTCTAATCAAATCATGACATCTGCGCTTTTGAGGTCAATGTTGCATCCAAGCTTGATTCTCTTCATGTTTTCTACATAGAATAATGATGTACAAATAGTAAGATTAATAATATAAATGTGTAAATGCAATTGAGTAAATAAATTATTGTGTAGTTTTTTTTACCCATGTCACTTATTGAACAAAGATGTGTTTTGAAGAATAAAGGCATGTATTGCACTTTTTTCTTGATATGATAGCTTGAAGTGACATCCATTTCCTTCTAATAATTCATCTACAACTCTCTCATCTTCATCATCCCATACATGTCAATTGACATTTTTGAAATCTTTCATATATTTTGTGCAAAATCCCATGGCCTCTTGCATTGCATATCCCTTAGACATGTTGCCTTCTAGTTTTTCCCTAGTAGAAACATTTTTTTTCAAAACCTTCATATATCATTCTATAGGATACATCCATCTTGTTCTTATTGGGCCACAATGCTCTAGTTCATATTCTAGATGTATCAAAAGATGCATAGAAATGTTAAAGATTGTTGGTGGAAATTTCATTCCAATAGACAAAGGACTTCAACAACCTCCTCCCTCAAACTATCAAAGTTTGAAGGATCTAATACATGTAAACTCATTCTCTTTAATATTAGGCCCAACCTTATAATTGCCAATCTTGGCCCCTTTTTCCAAACTTGATATATTTACCACAATAGGTAAAATATTCTCGATTATGACATGATAGTCATGGTTCTTGAGGCCTCTTAAGCTATTAATGTCAATTTGGCTTTTGATGCTGCTACTTACATATCCAGTGGGAAAGCAAGTCTGAGACATCAACTGTAAGAATTCAGTAACGCTGTTCCTTTGTCCACATAAGGAGCCTAGGTTTTTATATTTTCATTATCATATTTTTTCTAACCTAAAGATTCTCTTTGAATCTTTATTTCGGAAGTCTTCATGTGATGAAATAGTATCAAAAGCACCAAAAAGAGTTTCTATAATAGCATAAGCTATATTTTTCTCAATATGCATAAAGTCAACAATATGCCTAATGGCTATATCCTTAAAGTGTGGAAACTTATACAATATGCACAACCATTTTACACCGCTTTCATTACATGGATCATATATGCTGCCAGCAATCCCATCATTTTTAATAAATGACATTATTTTTTGTCTATTCTCAACAATGTAATCACCTATTATTAGCAATGGCGCTTCATGATTCTCTTCTTGACCATTGAAACATGTTTTTTTTTATGATATGGATGATCCATTTTAAGGTAAGCACAATGTCCACAATAAATACGCTTACGCAAACTTCTTGAGTGTCTCACAAAATCCTTAAAGTTGCAAGTGTGACATCCATGGTATCCATGAACAGAGACTAGACAATGTGCCATATGCGAAGACTGCGAATCGTAAACAATAAGGAAGCTCTTAAAGTGAATTTTGATTGAATGACCATCTCCCTTTAAAAGATTGAATTGCTTCCAATTTCTTTCCACAATTCCATTAGCTCATCATATAATGGCTCTAGATAAGCATCTATTGTATCTAAAGTCACACTTTCTTTCCTAGTAGCACCAATGATAACATTAAGAAAAAATGGTTTAGTTGCCAACCATGGAGGCAAGTTATAATTTATTAGAAACACTGGCCAAGTTGACCATTTAGTACTTTGATCTGAGAATGGGTTCACCCCATCTAGAGCCAAACCCAACCTTATATTACAAGGATCTTGAGAAAAATTAGGCCATCTGTTATCAAATTCCATCCACGTCTTAGAATCAGGCACATGTCATTGTTTTCCATCAGTGCTCTTATTTTTGGCATGCCACAGCATAAGTTCAGCAATGTCTCTGCACCTATACATTTGAAGTAATCGTGGGATTATCAAAAAGTGGCGAAGAACCTTTCTAGGAACCACAACTAATTTCAACCCTTGTCTATACCTCACTTCATGACATTTCAGACATTCACTCTCATTTGCAATATTTTTGTGAAATAATACACAACCATTCACACATGTGTGGATGTTTTCATACCCCAATCCAAGCTTATGTATTTTGTTTTTACATTGACTTTGTTTTGTTGGCAATGTGGAGTCAGCTGGTAACAATGAACTTAATAATGTCAATAACTGATCTACACTCTCATTTGTCCAGCCATGTACCACTTGCAAGTTAAGAATTTGAAGGATTGTTGCCAAATGACTTAACTTGCAATTAGCATACACAGGCTTTAAAGCATCCTCCATTGACTTGGCCCAATCATCATTTATACCCTCATTCAACATTCTATCAACTTCAAACCCTTCGTCAAACATTTCTGTCTATTCATCTATGTTTGGTGCCACTTCATCTACGTCTGTTGCCTCTTCATCTCTCACAGTCTGCAATTCTATCATATCTTCATAATAATTGTAAGCCCAAGGGCTTACACCACTATGCCCATATCTTATCATATGTCGATAAATCATATTTCTTTTTTTAACCTTTCCACCAAGACAATTTTTACATGGACATGGATATTTGTCAATGTCCCTCTCATTAGCTACTCTCTCATCATATGCATGATATTGATCAGTAGTCAACCTTTGACGCTGATCCATCTGTAATATTGTGAACTCCAGTATTAATTTAGTTTTTGATTTAAAGAAAAAACATAAATCTAAAAATAGAGATGCCAAAACATTGTTGAAAGTAGTCAATTTTAGTAGAGACCATAACAGAAAGAAGAGGATATAATGATTCATTTTTCTAAGATCTATCTTACATTCATTTGAAGTTTACCTACTGAGAATGGAATATGCCTATTTTTCCTATCAGCTTACTTTCGGAATGAGGGTTTTGAATTACCTCTGAATTCACTGCAGAGGGCTTCGTTAACTTCAAATTTGTTGCAGCAAACTCCGAATTCCTTGCCTACCTTTTCAAAAGTCTCCAAGTCCTATCCAAACAAGCTTTATCGCCCATGCAAGTGCTTCAATACCTATGTCAAAGAAATGGAGGAAAATGAGGTGGCATCTAACCATGCCTTGATGGATTCTCAAAAACAAGAGAAAAAAGAAAAATTCACTAAGAAGAATACTGCTCCTTCAAATGGGAAAATAGCTAAAGTCCCCCATAAGGGAACACCCATTCCATCAAAAAAACCATCCAATGTTACATCCAGGACATCAAAAGTTCGGGTTTCATCAGTGATGCAGAGTTAGGAGGATTCAAAACACATCTCACAAAACCTTCAACTTGCCTTCCTTTGACACACTTAATTGAACTATATTTCTCTCAATGTCAACAAAGATCAAATTCTTTCACTATTTCCCTTAAATACACATCATGGCTCTTGGTTCAAACACTCAAGACTCCAAAACATAGAAAAAGGCCATATTCCTCTTATAGTTACTTCATGACACCATGCAGTGATAATTCAAATGGGATTTCATTCATACCTTCTCTGTCACAAATAGCTAACAATGGAAACATGAATGGAGAGCCTTATATGAATGAATGGAAACAATGGCTCATTTTGGTATACTGCCCCGATATGCCAGAAATGATCTTCAGATGAGATGGTTTGAGCTACCAAACTACTACATATTTCATAATGGTAATGTTGAGAAACAAGCTTCATAGTTTAGTCTTTCCTTGTGTCAATAACTCATAGTTCATGTTGTCTTTGGCTTCCTTCCATATGCATCTTTTCTTGCATTGTTTAATATTATATTTTATATACTTACATTTTCTCCCTTAGAACAAAAATTGGATAAGTTCCTATTGATATTTGCATGGTGATTTGTTCACAATTGAGGAGAATCGTCTGCTGTTAGTTTTATTCTACATAGGCTGGTCAATCATTCTGAGGCCAACCTGAGATATCTCTTAGGAGTCTTATATGTCTTTTCTTTGGGTATTGTGTACCAAATATTAGCCAATGCATGGGAGGAGGGTGATGAAGTTGTCCTTTACACTTGTCGATTGGTTGACTTGGACCTAGAATTGGTTGGTGGACCCATCAAAGAAAAAAAAAAAAAAATTCTAGAAAGAGCTGTATGTGAACCATTCAATATAACCTTTTCTTTTGTGCTTCACTTATTAACCTATGCATTAAAAAAGGATAAGTCATAATGTATTATCTTTTTGACTTTGGTGATCAGATATGAGATGTGTTTCAATTTAAAGAGTGGGGAGGCTTCACAAAAGAAACTGTTAGAGTCTGCAGTAGATTTTCCAAGGATTAATGAAAAGTATATTGGCAGGTAAGAAAATTCTAAGAGATAATACATACACTCTTTCCCAGAACACTACAACTATGTTTTTTCCTCCATTCTCTCCCTCATAAACAATGCTTGTGGATCATATAACCAAGGATACCATGTTGATTGGGAAATATCTAATTCTCCTTTATGATTAACATGGGTGCAGAAAGCAACATTATGTGTATGGTACTACACTAGATTCAATAGCTAAGGTCAAGGGACTCGTAAAGTTTGATCTTCAAGCAGAACCTGAGGTTGGGAAGTCACAGATTGAAGTTGGAGGCAATGTGCTAGGGGTTTTTGACTTTGGACCCGGAAGATTTGGTTCTGAGGCAATATTTGTACCCAGGATTCTGGGTTAGACCTTGCAGAAGATGATGGTTACTTGATCTATTTTGTTCATGATGAGAACACTGGGTATGGTTCTAGGCTTCTAGCTTACTTACATTCAGTTCTTTTGAGTCCTGACTTGTCTTATATTTTTTCTTGAAAGATAAGATATTTATATGAGGGCTATTGCTTGTGAAATACATGATGAGTAGGTTGTCCAGTGCAGGCCACTATTTCCAGAGATCGAGTCTTTAACAAAATGGCTCAGATAATAAAAATACCATAGGCAATAATGAAACCAGGACCTAGATAAATCATAGTATTAATCACTACATAAATGAAGATTATCATTCAAATATACAGTAAAAGAAAAAGAAATCTTTAAATAAACATTTATAAGTCTTCCATATGCGTATTATGAGATTGCAAATTGGAACTTCTAAGTATATATTACCAAAACGAGCCATTGTAGTATACCTTCTCTGTCACAAATAGCTAACAATGGAAACATGAATGGAAATATGAAAATTTATGAGATGACAAAAGTTTGTGAAGGTTGTTTGAATGGAGAGCCTTATTTATCAAATAGTATCTCAGAAGATACATCATATATCATTTTGGAAGCACCATTGAAAAGAATTTCAAAAGAGCAATTAATATCCCATTATTTAAGGGTTGTAGCAGCAACAAGAAGGGATAAGGATCATGTTCGGCAAGAGAAATTGATGCTTGAGGATGCTATCCAAGATAGGGGAAATGTCATGAGTAGTATTATGAGGGAGGAGGAAGGATAGAGAATAGATATTGAAGGAATCATTACACAAAAAGATTATGCCTTAGCCTTGGTTCAAAGAGAAATTAAAAAATAGAAAAAAAAAACAATTGCAATCAAATAATCTTTTGAAGAAAAGAAAGTAGCACTAGAGCAGGCCATGGTTTAGATTAAAGAAGAAGAGCAAAAAAACTAGTTCTTTGAGACAAAAGTGCAAAAACTTGAGGACTACCTCCAAAGAATGCAAGTAGACTTACAAATGGAGTAGAAGCAGAGTCAAATGGAATTATTTGGTACATTAGCAATATCATGGACGTATCTCTGAAGTTGGAAAACTTGGCATTGGAAAAGCTTCATTGTAACTTCTCAAGGTAGTAAATTTTTTCCATCACCATTTTTCAGTTCATTTTTTTTTATGCTTGCATGAAACATGGCATAATTTTCAGCCACCGAAATTCAATATTTGATTCATGGGGTGTATTTTTAGTGTTCATTCTGAGAATTTTTATTTACACTTAAAGAGTTTGTTTTTGGTAGCAAATGTGAATATGCTTTCATACATTTGATTGAGAGGATAAATCCAAATATATTGCTTATGAAAATTTTCTGACTTTAACTAGTAAAGAAAAATTGAATTCAGTTATTTATGGATATAGCCAGTATATGATTGCCATTATTTTTAAGTGTGTTTTCTTGCGATCATTGTAGAGCATGGCCTCATTTGAAGCAAATCAGTAAAAGCTATAGGTCAGTGTTGTCTGTGATGTTTCTTAAAAATTAAAGCATGATTGTTATGTCCTATTTCCTAATCTCTTTGAAAAAATGACATTGGCCAAGGTTCTTTGAATTGAATTTCATGTTTTTTAGATTATGCAAAAAATAATTCATCAGTTTGAGAGGAGCTGAGAGATAGATGGGCATTGCCAACTAATGAAGGAAAGGGTTCAGGGGCAGACTTCAAGCAAAGGAATAATGGTTCACCTCAAGCAACATGAAGACCCTAAAAGTGTATCACCTTACAAGAAGGGCATTTGAATTTTTGAAGATTACAATAGTCTATAAGCAAAGATTTAGATAGCATACATCAATATTATCATGAGTTGCGTCATTTGTTAGAGTATGTGTTCCTAGAAATGAACACTCACCATGAATTTGTTAAGAGGTAGTATATCAAAGTTCACAGTCACCTTTCATGCCAAAATTTTTACTGATTTTGGCTTCAGTAGGAGGCAAAGTAACGTCCCTATTCTTAAAAAATGCTAATAGGACCTAATGCAAGTGCATATGTAAGTAATTGAATTGTACTTTCTCTAAATGTTTTGGAACAACTTCCTATTGAAGAGCTATTTGACAGAATGTGGTTGAAAGGAAAATCAACTAAATGCGAGGGAAATTTTTAGGCTTCAAAAATTAGTCATAAATGAAAAAGATTAGTTATAAATGAGTAAGTTTATGACAATCATTAATGGACTGTGTGTGAAGGGACAGTCCTTTAAAATTGATATGAAGTGGAATGTGCATAGATTGAGGGGTAGTTTACTATACTATTATGAGAACATAGGAACCACCTTGCTCAAACATCAACAATAGTAACCCTACCTTTAAGACTACTTCTAACCTTTGAGTCACCTTAGATAGCTTTCACAAAACAGTTTCTAGACACTTTGATTCTATGATGGAAAACACCTTGGAGACCTAATGCTCTTTTAAGACTCTATCCCACCTTGATAGCCACAAGTCATCATTTATAGATACATACAAAAGAAATCATCCAACAAGTGATAGTATTAACAGTCATTAAGGAAGACAACCTATTGAAAGAGACAAAATATAAGAGGTTGAAAGCATAGGAGGAAGATTTATAGATGGTATAAGCAAGAATAACAGTTCACTATGCAATGAAGACAAATCTAGGGAGACTCTACACACAGGAAATCAAGCATAATGAGGCTAGTGATCAAGAGATAGAGGATGACAGTCACATTGCAAAAAATTCAATAATAGTGATAAGAGATTGTAAAGTTTGGATAGTCAAGATGAATGCATGTGGAAAGAAACAGTCAAAAATATCATTCTAATGCAAAAGTATAGTCCAAGAATGGCAAGGAAGGATGGGCATTGCCAACTAACGAAGGAAAGGGTTCAGGGGCAGACTTCAAGCAAAGCAATAATGGTTCACCTCGAAAGCAACATGAAGACCCTAAAAGAGTATCACCTTACAAGCAGGGCATATGAATTTTTGAAGATTACAATAGTCTATAAGCAAAGATTCAGATAGCATACATCAATATTCTCATGAGTTGGGTCATTTGTTAGAGTTTGTGTTCCTAGAAATGAACACTCACCATGAATCTTAAGAGGCAGCATATCAAAGTTCACAGTCACCTTAATTCATGCCAAAAGTTACTAATTTTGGCTTCAGACGAGGGAAAAGTAATGTCCCTGTTCTTCAAAAATGCTAATAGGACCTAATGCAAGTGCATATGTAAGTAATTGAATTGTACTTTCTCTGAATGTTTTGGAACAACTTCCTATTAAAGATCTATTCGACATAATGTGGTTGAAAGGACAGTCAACTAAATGCAAGGGAAACTTTTAGGCTTCACAAATTAGTCATAAATGCAAAAGATTAGTTATAAATGAGTAAGTTTATGACAGTCATTAATGGACTGTGTGTGAAGGGAGAGTCCTTTAAAATTGATATGAAGTGGAATGTGCATAGATTGAGGGGTAGTTTACTATACTGTTATGAGAACATAGGAACCACCTTGCTCAAACATCAACAATAGTAACCCTACCTTTAAGACTACTTCTAACCTTTGAGTCACCTTAGATAGCTTTCACAAAAACAGTTTCTAGACACTTTGATTCTGTGATGGAAAACACCTTGGAGACCTAATTCCCTTTTAAGAATCTATCCAGGACCTTGAAAGCCACAAGTCATCATTTATAGATACATGCAAAAGAAATCATCAAACAAGTGACAGCCTTAACAGTCATTAAGGAAGACAACCTATTGAAAGAGACAACATATAAGAGGTTGAAAGCATAGGAGGCATATTTATAGATGGTATAAGCAAGAATAATAGTTCACTATGCAATGAATACAAATCTGGGGAGACTCTACACATAGGCAATCAAGCATAATGAGGCTAGTGATCAAGAGATAGAGGATGACAGTCACATTGCAAAAGACTCAATAATAGTGATAAGAGATTGTAAAGTTTGGACAATCAAGATGAATGCATGTGGAAAGAAACAGTCAAAAATATCATTCTAATGCAAAAGTATAGTCCAAGAATGGCAAGGAAGGATGGGCATTGCCAACTAACAAAGGAAAGGGTTCAAGGGCAGACTTCAAGCAAAGCAATAATGGTTCACCTCAAGCAACATGAAGACCCTAAAAGAGTATCACCTTACAAGTAGGGCATATGAATTTTTGAAGATTAGAATAGTCTATAAGCAAAGATTCAGATAGCATACATCAATATTGTCATGAGTTGGGTCATTTGTTAGAGTATGTGTTCCTAGAAATGAACACTCACCATGAATCTATTAAGAGGTAGCATATCAGAGTTCACAGTCACCTTAATTCATGCCAAAAAAGTTACTGATTTTGGCTTCAGTACGAGGAAAAGTAATGTCCCTGTTCTTCAAAAATTCTAATAGGACCTAATGCAAGTGCATGTGTAAGTAATTGAATTGTACTTTCTTTGAATGTTTTGGAACAACTTCCTATTGAAGAGCTATTTGACAGAATGTGGTTGAAAGGACAGTCAACTAAATGCAAGGGAAACTTTTAGGCTTCACAAATGAGTCACAAATGAGGAAAGGGTTCAGGGGTAGACTTCAAGCAAAGCAATAATGGTTCACCTCAAGCAACATGAAGACCCTAAAAGCGTATCACCTTACAAGCAAGGCGTATGAATTTTTGAAGATTACAATAGTCTATAAGCAAAGATTCATATAGCATACGTCAATATTCTCATGAGTTGGGTCATTTGTTAGAGTATGTGTTCCTAGAAATGAACACTCACCATGAATCTGTTAAGAGGTAGCATATCAAAGTTCACAGTCACCTTTCATGCCAAAAAAGTTATTGATTTTGGCTTCAGTATGAGGCAAGGTAATGTCCCTATTCTTCAAAAATGCTAATAGGACCTAATGCTAATAGACCAACTTCCTATTGAAGAGCTATTTGACAGAATTTGGTTGAAAGGACAGTCAACTAAATGCAAGGGAAACTTTTAGGCTTCAAAAATTAGTCATAAATGCAAAAGATTAGATATAAATGAGTAAGTTTATGACAGTCATTAATGGACTGTGTGTGAAGGGAGAGTCCTTTAAAATTGATATGAAGTGGAATGTGCATAGATTGAGGGGTAGTTTACTATACTGTTATGAGAACATAGGAACCACCTTACTCAAACATCAACAATAGTAACCCTACCTTTAAGACTACTTCTAACCTTTGAGTCACCTTAGATAGCTTTCACAAAATAGTTTCTAGACACTTTGATTTTGTGATGGAAAATACCTTGGAGACCTAATGCCCTTTTAAGACTCTATCCCACCTTGATAGCCACAAGTCATCATTTATAGATACATACAAGCTTCTACAGATATACCAAAAGAATTCTTTGCTTACCATACATGAATAAGAGACATAGAATCACAATAGAAAATGAATCCAAATCTATTTTCTCACTATAAAGATGATTCCCCAGTCTTACCTATAAAGCTATGTGTTGTTGAGCCTGAGCTAAGACATTCTCTTGGTCTGGTTTTGGTTGACCACTACTATGAGAAGGAAATAAGATGGAATCAATGAGATTGTTAGAAGTATAGATTAAAAACAAATAATATAGATTCAATTGTATTATAGCCTCATGCATATCTATACCTGGCTATAGCACGGTGAACAATCAAAGTTTTATCTCCCAATTTAGGGAAGCACATGCAATGTCTGTCACAGCTGGATCCTAATATTTTTGATAAAAGTAATTAGCATCATGAATATGACAAGAAATAATGACGCTTGTGTCAGAGTACTGAAAATGCCATTTCAAATAAAATTTGTTAAGAACTTACAAAAATATCAGCATAAAGGCTCACCTGGTAGACACAAAACCCATAACCCTTTGAATTCCTGGTATCTCTATCTTTACATTCACCTATGCATTCACCTTTTTTGTATGTAAAATTTCAGATCTTTTTCATCTTGTCTACTATGATATCAAAAACAGACTTGAAAGCAAATGTGAAAAATTTGAAGGTTCTTATTTAAATTCACCATTCTCATAATTGAATTTCTTGTGTATTCACAGTCACACCACCATATAATGAAATAATTAGGAATGGATTAATAGTTGTCATTAGTAGGTGGGAAATTAGTTTGAGAACACTAATTTATCAATCTATTGAGATAAACAATGAAAATAGACTATTAATTTACAAAAAATTGTTTTAGAACGAGTTTGTTTTGCATAAAGATCTGGGGTTTTTAACAATATTACCTGTTTGCTTGCAGATGACCCACGGGTTAAAGAAAAAAAAAACTAGGGCATAATATTTTCTACATATCCTCATCATTAAAATGCTTCCCGCCACACCCATTGTAAGCTTTCCCGCCAAAAGAAGCTGCATCCCGAGTGCAACGCCACGGCTATAGCAGTAGATGAGAGAGCCAGCTCAGAACCATCGAAAAGATGGGAAAAAACAACGGTTTTAATGGCTATAGCAGTAGACGTGAGAGAGAGCCATAAAAAAAATGAGAAGAAACATCAGTTTTAATTTTAGGGAAAATTGGTTTCCATAAGAAATGTGATAAAAATTATTAATCTTAGAATATTTCCAATGAAAATATTCTTGTAAATTAATCCTAGAATTTTTTTGGGAAAGTTGGAAAATCTTATAAGCACTACATTTATTCATAACAAACATAAGTCTAGAGGAAGATAAAAGCTTGAATAGAAACCTAACAATCAATATTGCATAGTATTGAACCTACTCCATTATTAAACTATATCGTAGTCTAGATGATCAACAAAGAGAGACCCACATGCTAGAAATGGTATTGTAGGATAGAGGAGGGATGTCTCTTATTAAATGGCTTGTAAATGTGTGGCATACACCAAATCTATGTCGTAAATTATAGAAGAAAAAAAAAATCTAGACATGTTCTAAGTTTTAAAATAATATATATTTCGTTTAAATTAATCCTTTAAAAGACATTAGCTAGTATCTTCACTTTTTGCTTTTAAGTGGGGGTGACTATAAAAAGACAATTACATCTTTATTAAAAAGGGACAACACATCATACTAATTTTTAAGAAAATAATACTCTCTTCTCTAGCGATTCACCATGGGAATCACTGCCATGACAAATTCACCTCAAGGAAAATTCACCACTAGCAATTCACCTCGACTGAAAATTCATCATTGGAGAGAAAATTTGATTTGAATTGTGGTGGTGAATTTTCCTTTGAGATGAATTTTCATGGTGGTGAATTTTCCCGCACCTATAAGTATACTTTTATGAAATAAAAGTAATTAAAAATATATTTTTTAATTCTACTCATAGAACTCATTGTTGTTGGCCTTAGATTTTCATGTATTGTGTGCAGACCTTAACATCATTTTTAATTAATATAAAATTTATTAGACTATATAGACATAAGTCTAGTTGCATACATAGATTCTAAATTATGTATTCTAATAGGAAATTGACATGAAGGAGAAAATTCTCATAATTAGAAATCATGCAATAGACATTATTAATAAAAAAATAGTAATTATCATAATAGACATGTTCTAAAGTTTTAAAATAATATCTATTCCCTTTAAATTAATCCTTTAAAAGACATTAGCTAGTAACTTCACTTTTTTCTTTTAAGTGGGGGTGATTTGAAAGCCATGATGTTCACCAATTACTTCTCATTCATTTCCTACAAAAGTTGATGTTGCAAAAAAAAAAATAACAAAACCACATAAGAATGTCAAAAAGTGTTTAACCAAAATTGAAAAAATTGGATCTTGGTCTTCAAGGTTACAATTGGTTACTACATAAAGCAGTAGTATTATTACAGTTGTTGTCAATGTGTTTGGATACTACATGCAATATAGTTTATGTTTTTTGAAATAAATTTAAAGTTTAATAGATTTTAAACTAATAAATCATGCACAGTAATTTGTGTTGCCAATACCTACAAATTACCTTTTCTTTTGATTCTCTTTTTTGAAGCCTTTGTCATCATTTGTGCAAATAATTTTTCCTATTTTTTTAGTCATTTGTGTAGATTTTTAAAGTTTAAAAGCTTAATAGTTATTCTATTTTTTTGTTGTTTATATCTACCAATGATATATGAACATAGATATCTAAATAGTACAATCAAGAAAACATCAAATAGATCAATAGATATTGTTTTTGCAAAATAAAGATGTTTCATATTATGAATATAATCCATCTCAATCCACAAAGGCTAATTATACTAGAACTTTAAATAAGAGGTAGCAAGAAAGCTTGCAAATAATGAGTGTTCTTTCATAATGACATGAATTCCAAATAATTGGAGTTCCCTTACATAAGACGTTCAATTACTATAAAGGAAAAGTAAAGGTACATTCAAATTTGAAGCCATATCATAAGGATTTAGGTGCATTCAATTACAATCCTAGAAAAGAAAATCCACATTCAAATTTGAAGGAGTGTAATTGCAAATATTGCTATGACAATCTACAAATGAGTATCTAGTTTGTGAAAGGAAATTATCTCGAGAAAATTTGGAGTTGGGACTTAATGTCGAAATAAAATATGACATAAATGAGGAACTCCAATGGCATTTAGTGCCAGCAAAATGGTTGAGTTGTGAGAGTGTTTGGTCTTATTTTGTTGTTGCTTTTATGTATTTGCATACTTGTAGGAAAATTGTTAGAAAGAGAAAAGAAAGATGTTTTTTTGGTCATGTTTTAGAGCAAGTTGATATTAATGTTTCATGTGTAGTGTATGACTACTTTTTTGAAAGAAGGAATTTGGATTAATCATTGGAGACACTTTGTAACTAAGTATGCAATGAGGGTTTTTTGGTTGGAAGTGGGAAAAATGTAGTTGATAAAATCAAAGTAACTAACCTGTAGTTCTTTTTTGTATTAGTGTCCATTCAAGAGTTTGAATTTGATAATGCCAATAAGTGTTCTTCTTCTTGCTTTTGACGAGCTACCTATGGACTTTGTTGCATGCATGCATATCATTGAAATGTGAAAGCTAGTTTTATGCATAGGCTTGCAAGTTCACACACTCTAGAAATAGTTGTTAATGTGAGGTCATACTGATCTACATTGTTGATATTGATTGTTGCATTTTCAAGTGTTAGGCTTTGTGATTTGTGTATTATTAAGGCCCATGCCATTTTGAGTGGGATTTGATGACAGAGACCATGACTAAAAGGGGCAATAAGCACATTTTTTAGAATATTATTATAATTTTATTCCACAAAAACAAAATATTTATTCCACAAAAACTATTAATTAGTAATTTTATTTGTAATATTTTATTATTAATTATGGTAGGCTACGATCGAAAATAAGGTCTTGACGAAGGTTTTAGAGTATGTTTATTAAAATGAAAATTATGGCCAAGATTTTAATAATTAGCACATTTATTTAGTCATTTTTATTTGTCTAATATTAGTCATTTATTTAGTCATTTAGTTGTGATTTTACCCAATGACCAAATTAGTCACTTATAAATGACCAAATTAGTCATTTATTTGTCAAATTCTACTAGTGTTAGTCACGTGACTAAAATTTTTAGTCATGTAGTCATTTATTTTCCAAATTCCCCTAGTGAATGGAATGATACAGATTTTCTAGGTTTCTAAGCACTTAAATGCTGAATGTTGAGAAAACTCGAATGCTAAAAGAGGCTCAGTTTTTACATAATTATTGAAAATGCAGAAATAAGAGGGGTCGAACCCAGTTTTAGTAACAAATGTCAAGTCTAAGTTTTGCAACTGAAAGTGCAAAAGAAACAATGGTGGTCGAGCTAATTTTCATGAGAATATTAAAGACAAACAGATATATTTCCAGCTTACCCATGTGAGTTTTCTTTTCAAACAGAATATCAGAGTAAAGCATCAGTTATAATGGGTCGAGCCCATAAACTGAATACAAATAAATACACTGATTTTGTTACTCTCACAGGAGTTTTTGTTTCTGAAGGAAAATGATACAACAAACAGCAAGTACCCACGTTGGGGTTTCAAGTGAATGGTTAGTTTTTCATTGTTTCCAGCTAGGTGTTTTGTCAAAACAGCAGAATAGGGTTCTATATAGTCGTAGCCATGTGATGGTTTTCAGAAGTGATGCAACGGAGATGCATTATTTTCATAAATGTCAATACCCTTATGATGAAATTTTAAGAGTGCAGAATGCCAAGGAGATAAAAAATGAATATACAGAGTACCCACGTTGGGGTTTTGTATTTAAATATAGAAAATACAATTGCAGTGATAACCCATGTCTGGTTTTTGTATGAGACAAAAAGAAAATAAAATGCGAATTTCCTTTGGTTGGTGAGTTTCAGAATAAGGAAAATACAATTTTATTCAAATTCTCATGATACCCATATGCAGGTATGTCCTTAAATATACAAGAGATTGAATTTCTTGTTTTGAGTCGAGCCCAAAACCTCTAAAATAATGCTTTCTATGATACATATGTGGCAGCCTTCTGAAGAATATTTGACAGAGTAATAGAGGCAAGAGAGCAAGAGATAATGTGAGGGCTGAATATACATTTGGCCGAGGTGGGTTGTAGGCCAAAATTGACAAATTTGGAGTAAGTGTATGGATTTTTGGTTCTATTTACATCGTGTTATTTAATTCAATTTTTTATTGAACTGACTATATGTTGAAATTGACATTGTTTTTTAGGTGGAAAACAATAATAGAGAAGCGGGAGTAGAAGATATTGTCAATTATATGGCAACACTAGATTGTACTAAATCTAAGAGTAGTATGAATTGGAAATCGAGTTCATCAACAGAGATTTCACAGCCATTTGTTGAACGCCTAGTAAGAGCCTCTCCAAATCATGTCAACTCAAATGAAGAGTACCAACATTTAATGAGTTGCTTACATGGTCTCACCGAGAAAGTTTCACAGTTGGCTGCCTCTGTTAAGCCTATAGTTTCTGCATGGAATGACCATAATTCCATAGATTCAGATCAGGTAAAAGGCTATTCCTCAATATTTTGATTCTCAACTATATCATTTTTTTGCATACTCTTTCTCTATTGTTGTTTTTTCTTTGTTGCGCTCTTCATAATTGTCTTACTCTATATGTTTTTATAGTTGCAGAACAATTATATGAAAGCAGAACAACAAGGAAAAGACCCTGTCAATAGAGCTCTCAACAAAGCTACACAACTTCAGGACAATGTTGACAGTGATTATGCTGAATTCAAGGAGTATGTGCATGATATTGAGGTGAGTGCTATCAAACCTTTAGATTATTTTTTAATTTTGGCTGCTTTGGGTTTGAGCATAGGTCACAACCAGGATTGTATATCAGATTCATTTATGATTTCTTTTAAATCTAAAATGTTTGGTATGTGAAATGAGTGTATTTTAAGCATCTAAAATATTGTTTTTTGGTTCTGGTATTTTCCTTGGTTGCTTATAAATGATAGGGAAAAACCTTTAGGAAAAACAATTTTAGGGAAACATGTACTTAAAGCTGTAGCACTTGAACATAGAAAAGTGTAAAAGTTTAAATAACCCCCTGATCAAAACGAATGCTGCAAATAATAGGAGATTAGTAATCATCATCATAAACTCCACTTACCCAGTCGCACTTCTTGATCCTTGGTTAGGAATATGTTAGAACACTCTACCAAAAAAAAGCATCAGAATCAAATTCATAAAGAGATAGATTTACAATATGCAATAAGCCAAGGCAGCTATAACTCCTAAAGATTGATGATTATAAGAGCATTTATGGCATAGATACCTCTATGGAAAACAATATCAAATTGTTATCAGAATCACACACCTTCAAATCTCTATGGAAAACATAGTTTGAGTGTAGATAATCGACAGCCAATAATAATTGCGTAAGCCATTTTAATAGTTTCTGAAGAAAAGAAGTAGAATAAGTCAGCAGAATATTGGCAAGCTGTACAAATTTCTAATAACATTCCTTTCAAATACGCCTACCTCCTCAAGAAAAGTTGTCTCATTAGCTTTCTTAATCATCTCTGCCTTGCAATTGCAGGTATAGTAAAAGAAAATTTTAATAACACATCTCAGAATGGAGTTGTGACATGTTCTTGTGACATGTTCAGGTGTACCAAGGGCTAAAAAATGAAAAATGAATGGACTAATCAGTTTAAACTAGCATATTCACTTACATGTCTCCACCTTCACAATATCCTATTACAATGCAAACATAACATCCCTGAAATGCAATAAAAACACTATTACACACTAGCCTTGAGTTCATTATCACAAAACAAAAATGAATGCTGCAAATAATAGGAGATTAGTAATCATCATCATAAACTCCACTTACCCAGTTGCACTTCTTGATCCTTGGTTAGGAATATGTTAGAACACTGTACCAGAAAAAAGCATCAAAATCAAATTCATAAAGAGATAGATTTACAATATGCCATAAGCCAAGGCAGCTATAACTCCTAAAGATTGATGGTTATAAGAGAATTTATGGCAGAGATACCTCTATGGAAAACAATATCAAATTGTTATCAAAATCACACACCTTCAAATCTTTGTGGAGAACATAGTTTGAGTGCAGATAATTAACAGCCAATAACAATTGCGTAAACCATTTTAATAGTTTCTGAAGAAAAGAAGCAGAATAAGTCAGTAGAATATTGGAAAGCTGTAGAAATTTCCAATAACATTCCTTTCAAAGACGCCTACCTCCTCAGGAAAAGTTGTCCCATTAGCTTTCTTAATCATCTCTGCCCTGCAATTGCAGGTACAGTAAAAGAAAATTTTAATAACACATCTCAGAATGGAGTTGTGACATGTTCTTGTGACATGTTCAGGTGTACCAAGGGATAAAAAATGAAAAATGAATGGACTGCTCAGTTTAAACTAGCATATTCACTTACATGTCTCCACCTTCGCAATATCCTGTTACAATGCAAACATAACATCCCTGAAATGCAATAAAAACACTATTACACACTAGCCTTGATTTCATTATCACAAAACAATGTTCTTGTTAGTAAAAAAATAGTCCATATTAGTTCAAGAATATAGTAAATAGACTAGTTAAACATGGTGAAAAACACAAATGTAATAGCTGCAAAACATTGAAGTCCCCTCCAAGCAATGCACAAAAAGAATCTGGAAAATGTAGCTGGCATGGGAATATTTAATATCCCATCACACAGAGATCATTAGGAATTAATTTTTAAGATTACGTACTATTTGAGATACATCATTGCCCACATATTAATCTATGGTGAACCAAAGAGGAGTTGAGAAACATGTCCTTCCTCAAGTTCTAAAATAACTACACACACAATTACAGGAAAGAGCAGTTACAATCAAAATATGTTACAAAAAGGTTTGGTTTTGTAAAGGTGGATGATTGAGAGTTCATTTTCCTTGAAACATGTTTGTGATAAGTGCACAGATGTAATTCTCGCTGCCCCTGCTTACCCATATGCACTAGTGTCTTCAGCATGAGGCAGTGCCACTGACATGTGATTCTTGATACTATGTTGCAAGCTACTTAGGTTATCTGCTTCTAAAATATAAAACTGAGATAATGAGATAGCCTTGTACCGGGAAAGGGACTTAATGTTAAACAACACACTAGAATTTTTTGCAAACAATATGTATAAGGGGACCCAATTGCATCACGAGTTCACAAAATATGCCATTCTTGATACTGTGCTGCAAGATAACCTAATCAGCTTGCAACAAAGTATCAAGAATGTACTTTGTAAATAACTGTAAATATATTAGGATTAGTTTTGATTTCCCAAAATACAAGTCTTATAGCTTAGAAGGTCTCGTTAGAGCAACAATTCACTTCCAAAGACACTTAAAGAAAATAGTCTAGCATGGGCTAATAATGTTGTAGAGTGAAGAGTCAGAATATCCCAATTAGTACAAGGATATTTCTTAGGAAGGAAGGTCTTTGGATTGAATATGAGGAGATGATTTACTTCCGGTTTCTAATATTGAAAAATGTAATCAACACTCTTGAGACTAGATTCTTGATGTAAAGTCTAATCAACCCAACCAAAAATAAATAAAAAAGTTTTCACATGCAATGTTGGTTTTTGTGCTTCCATTTTCACACAGGTCTGATGAAGTGAAATGTCAAATAGATCATTGATCATCTAAAATTATCACTGTAAACCCTAATAAAATAAAATTTTGATTATGTATTACAAAAAATCCATTGAAGAATTAAACTTTACATGATCCCAAAGTTGTACAAAGGAAGAATTTGAGAGATAGTGGAAACTGATATTGTAGAAACAGGGCACCTCTTCCAAATGCAAAAGGGAATTCATTCCTTTACTCTTATTCAATGATTCAAAGGTGATCTATTAATCCGACATATATTAGCCACAAGATGAAGTGGAGGCAGAAATTTTTGTAAGGGAGGAAGATGGTGTTTTGAGGGCTATACTAATTATAGGAGGGATCACTTCAGCTCTGCAAATGGAATTGCCCAATGGTCTGACCACTATGTATCTTGCAAAATGTTTTATCCTGCCAAGAAAAGAGTATTTTAAAGACACATACATCAACTTCATTGAACAAATACTATTGAAATACCTTTTATTAGGTTTATTCTCTTGTACTTCATTGGACCAATCATGTCAAAATTCCTTTCAAGTGTATTGTGTGCTACTTGGGGGATTTTAGATTGCAATTGTAGTTCTACATTGCTGGGATCCTGCAGCAAACCTAAGATTAAGATTTCCATAGTCCATTAGATGATAAGTAAACCTTTCTGGAAAAAAAATGTGTAGAAGACTTGAAACAATATTTAGGATCCCAGTCTATGATCTATTATCAAGATACAAAAATAACATCTTGATGATAGATTGCAGTATGAACGTTGATTAAAAAACATCTGCATAGTTTCATCCACAAAACCTTGCTTCGTGGCATTAGTTTTATATGTGGTTAGGATTCAGGATTAGAAGTTTGGCTTCATATTTATCATTATTTCTTCCTATATTTGAGTAACATCTGACTCACTTCGAATGAGGACTTTTTTTAACAGTCAATTATTGCATGTATCTCTTTTGAATAAAAGCTCCTTTACCATGTCATCTCTTCTCTTTCAAATGAATAATACCATTTTTGCAAAGGAGTTGCTAAAGGCTCAAATTAAATGATGTCCATGGAAAAGACTAGTGGAGACATGGCTTATTGCCACATCTCAGTTCTCTTACAAATGAGCTTTTGCAACTAAAATAATTAGTCTTTTCTGAAATCTGTGTCATTTTGTAAAATAACAGTGACTTTTCTGGATTACACGGTTAAATCTAGAAAAAGCACACTGTTATCAATATGGACTGTGGAAATCTAATGTCTTTAAGTTGCAAATAGGGTTGATACACACAATTTTATGCAATACCTTTGTACTAGCGACACACACAGCTAGTTGCGAATGATTACCTGGACTTGGCATTATTGATCTTTACTACATCCTGTGAATGGGGACAAACTCAACTATTCAAAATAAGTGTGGTATGGGTCATTGCTTGACATATATGATATACATCAATTGTTTTGGGCCTTATTGAAAACCTTTTTCTAAACCAAATGTTACCAAATCAATTACTTTAATCTTTAGGCTAACAATGAACTCAAGTTTGGAAGTTATCCTTCAACCTCCTATGGTCCTCCAGTCTCCTCTATTTCTATACACCATAAATCACCTTCCACAGCTTGCCTTTTGCTCATTTTTTAGAAAGCCATGCATTTGGAGTGCCCACACAATCAAAATTGTTGCCTTATGGCTTGCTCCTTGGGATTTTTTTTTTTTTTTGCTACTGCTTACTTAATATGCTACTGCAACTTTATTGCACTGCTCTGTGAATGAGATGCTCATGTCACTTCACTCTCTATCTGTGCCTTGATGTTGGTTACCAAAATGCCTCTGCTCCCACTCTCTGTCACTTAATTGCAATCTATAAAACAGATTTGATAGAACTGCTAATCAATGGATACAGTAATTTCTGCCCTCAAATACCCTCAGCATTCAAGTTTTTTCAGCAGAACTAGGTTGCTTTGATACCGTATTGAAATTTTGCAATGAAATGTGTGGTAAATGGATGATTTTATTTATAATATTGAGAGCTATTTATACAATGACTTTCGGTCTTATTTTTAAGCTCCATATCCCTCCTTTTTTCTCAACTAGAAGCAACCACTATATCTATTGTATAGGTGTTGTCACAACATTCAACAATGAACAAACCATATTTAATCCAGAACCAAAAAACAAAGGTAACAGGTGTAGTATTTTAAATGTGTAACCATCACAACTATGATTTAATATACTTCCTAAAAATGGAGTTATCAATAATCTATTTCATTGGCTCAGGAAAAAATGAGTTATATATTGTTTAGATAAATGATGTTAGTGAGGAATATTCTATTATTTAAACTTATGAAAATAATGTAGCCTAATTGCTATGCTAAATTTTGGTCTTTGTAACTAAAAGTTTCCCTCTTGATACTATTCCATGACCTTTGAAATCTAGCACTTTGTATATCCCCCTTATTTGATGTGCAACTGCCATATTGACATTTTTTGCAGTCTTAAATGATATTATGTGTGTAGAATATTTCCCGTTTGCTTGATCTTAATTAAAAAAATTCAACTATTAGAGAGTAAAACATGTAAATTGGTTGCCAATTACAACCACAAGATTTTTTGATAATTTTATAGTAAACAATCTTATGTATTACTATTGAATTTTGGTTTGTTTAAGCAAGCTGAGGGAAAAGCCAATAGCTTGAGTAGGTCATAAATTATCATGTCTTGTAGCAAATTAGTTGGATTACTTAGTCTGGTTTAAATTTACTCTTAGAAGTCATACTGACTAGAGAGTGATCAATAATTGATTTCTTTGTGCCAGAACCAGATGACTTATCTATGGTTTTACTAAAATAATATTAATGGGGAATACTTTATTTATATAAATTAGCAGGAAATGTGTAGCCACAGACTGCTATGATAAAAGTTATTTTCCATATCTATTGTTTTCCATCTCAATGCTATTATGCATGAACATTGAAATTGTGCTCCCTTAATTGCTCTTTTGCACAATATATTAACAAAAGATGGTTCAACTTCTAAATTACATAACATAAATTAACAAAAATATATGAAAACTTAAAAGGAGTGAAACTAAATAACTACTATTGATTGATCGTTGTTAACTATCGATTTCCTTCATGCAACTACTCTCTACAAAAGTGTTCAGTGTAATAGTACAAATTTTCTAGAAAAACCTATGATAGAGATTTTTGAAACCATTAAGTATCTATATAGTTTTACTCCAAGTTTTACACATGCAAATGTACAAACTACCAAAAACTTTAAATTTAGGCATTTCATCAAGCAATGGACAAGTGACATGGACAATCAAATGAGAATTTGGGAACCTCTAATACATCCTAAGTTTGCTTGATGGTAAAGGCACGAGTAATTCATAATCAATAAGCACTTCATTTAACTACTTACAAACCTTTTACCTGCATTTAGTACTCCTCACATGCATTCACATCACTTCGAACATGTTTAAGTGTTTGAATGTGTGGTTCCAAATGCCACAAGTGGGGTATTTCTTTAGTCCTCAACACAGATGCTTCAATTGATACATGGTCAGTAATGTTGAGCCAAGAATTTCTAGATGGAAAAGAAAAATTTGTGGATACAAGTTTCATACATTTTCACAAAGTAAAAATAACTAACACACATATAAGAAGGAGATTTTGGTTGTTAAAAGAGGAATTGAAAATCTTAAAATATTCCTCAAGCCCAAACATTTTGCAAGCAAAACAAATAGTTAGCCAATAAGAAATTTGTTAAGGAAAAAAACAAACATAGATTTAGCCCAAGGGAGAATTGTTGGATGGTATTTTGAGTTCCAGAGTTATAACTTTGATATACAATGGGTTAAATGGGAAAAGAATTCCCTTGCTGATGCTTTAACTAGAGATCTCAAAATTATTGTAGTCATCACAATAGATCCCACAGATCCACTTATTTTCCAAGTGAGATTCTAGTTATTCTATTAACCAATAGGTATGCTAATAGGTGGATCAAAATGATTAAAAAACTAAAAAGGGATACTTGGGAATATAATATAGAAAGACATCATTTCTATATTATGGATGCTCTGGACCTTTTGGAAGCATAAATTATCTCAGAAATGCTTTCTCATTTGATCTTGTGATCACACTTATCATCAGGCCAGTGGTTACCTAAACATTGATCAAAAATTATAATTCTCTACTCAATCAGAGTAGTAAATAGTTTTTATTTTGGTAGGTTTCCTTTTGAAAATTATGCAGATGCATATGGAGCTGTATTAGATGAAGAAATGGTTGATTTCCTCAATTTAATTAAGTTTGTAAAATTTAAAGTTTTTGGTAGTTTGTACATTTGCATGTGTTATAGATCAAATATTATTAAGTTGCCCCATAAATATTATATTACTCCAGGCCCAACTTAAAATAATATTATTATTCATTTCCCTTGATTTATCCTTTAGCCTATGAGAAATGATGATATGCTAGAGGTCTCTCCATGGTTCTAATTTGGAAAAGGGGACATGACAATAACTGATTGCATGACAACATAACTAATGAGTAATTGACTAATTTTTAACTATGATTGCACAACTAACTGCATGATTGCATGACTACATAACTGATGGGTAATTGATGTGTTGCTAATGATGATTGCATAACTGGTGAAGACCTGGCTTATTTTTAATGTGCTGATAATAGACATCATACTAATCAACAAGAGGTCGCAAACCACTTAGCTTGGTCTTTAATTGACCCTGATTACAACTATTGTACTAAATAAGCCTGTAGGGCCATAGCATCCTGTAATAGTTTTAACTAGAGGGCCATGCTAATAGCCCAAAAGCAGATTGATTTTGAGAAGCCTTATAGCTTTTAATCATTTTTCCAATGTTAAATTTAGTTTCTTTGGTTAATGTACTTATTCTGTGGAATTTTATTGATTGTTACTTACCATACTTCTATGGAATTTTATTGATTGTGTATGCACAAGTAGGCTGATGAGAATGGGTTTGTAAAAAGATCAGTTGCTAGTATGTTGAGTGGAAAACAACTTGCTTCTCCAAACACAGTGAGTTCTGTGATGACCTCAATGAACACATTTTATCGTATTTTTTGTGTTCTATGGTATTGAATATTAAATCTTACAATTTTTTATTTGTCTGAATGAGATATTGATTGAGCTGCATGTAGTTGCTGTAATCTAAAAATAAAACTATACAAGTTTATTAGTTTATGTTATTCATGCATAAAAATTTGTTGGAAGCCTTTATGCAAGTTTAGTAGGAACATGGATGAAGTGCAACTTTTGAACGTAATAAAAACTCAACATATCTTCCAAGGATTGTTATAGATCAAATATAATATAAGTTGAATGTCATGCTTTGGATTTATTTTTGGCTACCTTGTGCATCCTTTTTTACGAATCTCCTTATGTGTGGATGGAAACCAACCCTATACTTGGTCAAATCATTTTTTCAAAATGTTAACTTCGAGTTTATAAGTTGAATTGAAATTTTGAACAAAAATTAACTATCATCCACAGGTTTTGGATAAAAATTTCATTTTTCCTAATTTTTGACTCCTCACACCTTGGTAGAAATGTATGTTTTGTAATTTTCTCTTGTTTTCTATGTTATAAGGAAGGTTTGTAATAAGGTTACTGAACAATAGTTAATATGGAATTCTTGTTGATATTTAAATTGCTGATGTGTATGCACAAGCAGGCTTATGAGAATGGGTTTGTAAAAAGATCAGCTGCTAGTATGTTGAATGGAAAGCAGCTTGCTTCTCCAAACACGGTGAGTTATGTGATGACCTTAGTGAACAAATTTTATTGTATTTTCTGTGTTCTATGGTATTGAATATTAAATCTTACAATTTTTTATTTGTCTGAATGAGATATTGATTGAGCTGCATGTAGCTATTGTAATCTAAAGAGAAAACTATACAAGTTTATTAGTTTATGTTATTCATGCATAAAAATTTGTTGGAAGCCTTTATGCAAGTTTATAGGAACATGGATAATGTGTTATTTGTTGGAAGCTTTTATGTAAGTTTATGTTATAATGTGTTATTTTTTTCCTTTTTCAGGAATGTATTGATAAATTCAAAGAAGGAGATAAAGTTAAGGTGTTGGATCCATTAGATGGTGATGTTGTGGGCATTGGGCGAATTCACTCCCTATCTATTATACATGGAGTCAACTTGAAAGGAACAATGGATGCAAATGTAAACATTTTAAAGGTCACAAGTAACATACCCCTTGTTTATGAAGACAAAATAGATGGAGTTGTTTGTTTGAAAGAGAAAGAGGGAACCTTCAAACAGTGGCTACTAAAATATTTGCAAAAAATGACATAGTTGAACATATTTATCATGTACTAGTTGCTAGACATCTTGGCTCACTACTTTATGTAGTATTTTGAATATGTTGTTCAAGGATCTTAATTATCATGGTGTATTTGAAAGACTTGGAAACTCTTAGACAACTTTGACATTTTTTATTATATTTACATATATACTCTTAGACATCTTTGACATCTTATAACTTGATATATATATTGATATATATTTGCATTAATTTTTTTATTGTAGATTACCTTTATTTATCATGATGTTGAATCAATCTTTTAATTTTAGTATGTTGTAGCTTGTACGCATATGTAATATTTTTATTTACTTTTATGTTTTAGTTCAAATTTAATATTATATTAGTTTTGCATTATAAAATTTATGGTATTTAATAAATTATTTATTTCGTGATTATATTTACTACCAATTAATGAAAACTAGTAAATAAAATGACTGAATTAAAGAATAACTGTATGACTAAAGTAATGATTAAATTAATGACTAAATATGACTAAATGACTAAATAACTAAATATATGACTAAAGTAATGACTAAAATAATGACTAAATAAATGACTAAAGTAATGACTAAATTAATGACTAAATATATGACTAAATTAATGACTAAATATATGACTAAAGTAATGACTAAATATATGAATAAATAAATGACTACCTTGACTAAATAAATGACTAGTTAACAACAATTAATGACTAAATTAATGATTAAATATATGACTAAATAAATCACTACCATGACTAAATAAATGACCAGTTAATAATAATCAATGACTAAATTAACGATTAAATCAATGACTAAATTAATGACTAAATCAATGACTAAATCAATGACTAAATCAACGACTAAATCAATGACTAAATCAATGACCAAATTAATGACCAAATCAATGAGTACAAATCAATGACTAATAAATGACTAAAATAGTTTAGTCATAAATTTGGTCATGTTATAAATGACCGGCAATAAACTACTAATGGTCACGTGACCAAAATTAGTCATTTATATGCAATTTTTAGTAGTTTATTTAGTCATATATTGTTGTTTGTGTACTAGTGATTACACAGGTATACTGCCATATGATAAAACTGAAAGCTTATTTAAAACCCTCTTATATCTGCACTTTCAGTATGCCTTGTTAAGCTATTTCCATGTTCCCATACTTGCCTCTTTGTGAATAAAGTACATCAGAAAATATTAATGATGAACACCCTCCATAAGTCCTTGAAATGATGGAAATGCTTCTGCTGTTTGCATTACTTGAATAATGACTTCATGTTGTTTCCTTTTTGCACACAAAATTTACTTTTGACTAAATTTGTAAACAACTGGTATCCCAACTCTGTTTTGACTTCATGCAAAAATTTCAATTAAATTCTTGTAGTTTTGAAGATTGCACCTTACTTGATTACCTCATTGCACTTCGAGGTCATGATTAACACTTTAGAGAGACCTTTTGTTTTAAAAAAAAAATTGTGATCATTTCTTGTCATTTTGGAACAATCATTTTCTCATTATAACTCATAATGTTGTATTTGCCTTACCAGTCAAACTGGAACTGACTGTTCATTACCATTTGAATGCAATATCTATTCTCTCACACTCTTGGGCTTCGACCTGGCACTCTTCATGCATTTTTATGTTCCTCTTGATAAACTGTTCTGTAAATCTGCTTTCTCTTAAGATGAAAATTGAAACAAAACTCCTCATTAAAGCATAATGTATGCCTACTCACTATCCTTGGCTATGAAAAGAAAACTGATGAACTGAACCTTGCATGACATTTATGACCATGACGAACAAATAACGCAAAACGTGAACTATGCAGCAATGTTTGACATAATGGTACTCGGTTTAATTAATTGAGCAAGTTAAACTCACTGTTCACCTATAGCTTTCAGAAAATATCCACCTGATTGTTATGAATGCACAGTTGGTTTAGTAGCTCGACAAATAACTATGCTTAACTCTTTCAGTTGTATATCACTTCTTTTGATGAATATATGATGATGTAATCTTTAAATAAGCCCACTTGTAATGAATAAGGGCAGCATGCCAAGCTCTACCCTTGTGGGAGCCCATTTTTCTCCACATGCTTGGCCTTCGAATAATGATCAACTTCATGACTTTACCTATACCTGCACAAAGAAACAAACAATGTTAGCATAAAAACAGAATATGATGATCATGTTGATGTTTTCTTTCAGCTCATTTCTTTTGTACTTCTTTGATTGCTTCAGTGTATGATTAATAATAGGCTGCACTATTGTTGGTGACTCATATAGGTTTCTTCATAATCAGAGCCACTGACACCTCCCTCTTTTCCCTTACAGGTCGATGAAAATCGAGAAGACAAAGGTGCACCATTCATCATCGACCATCGGCTAAAACAGGCAATGATGATTATGTCGTTTACTCATTTGATTTTTCTTTTGCATCTTCAATAGTGTAGTGTACTATTAATGGTGCATTGTGACAGTCACATCCACGGATTGTGTGGATATTTGATTTCATCTTTATACATTTCATTTGAAAATAAAATGTATTTCAATGTAATGTTGTAATATCATTTTGATTCTTGCAATCAAATGAAACTATGTAAATGTGAATCTCTCCATGAAATGAACGAAAGCATTTAAAATGCTCTGTTATTTATATGCTCAATTTTGTACTTCATTTAATTCTGGAACATCTAAATAGCACTTTGAAATTTTGATTCTTCCTTTAAATGCACCACTGTCACTTAATGAATAATGATAAAAATGCAAAACAACACTCAAACATAATCTTCAATTTCACCTCATGATATAATAATGTTCAGCCAGCTCCGCCAATCGAGTTGTGGCAAAAAATTGGTAACATTTTGGCATTTTTCGCTAAATGCTTGCCTGCTAAGCATAGATCAGTGGCCTTAAAACAATTCATTGGGCACGGAGTCAATTCTGCCCCTTCTTGAAACTCAGAAACTTAAAGAGCAACACTCCAAACAGTAGCAAAGAAAAAAAAAATAGAACTGAAAGTAAACTAACAGGCCCTGATGGCCAACAAAACATGCACATCAACACTTAGGGAAAGCAAAACTACTAAAATTAAATGTGTGAAACACAATTATTTGCAAACTACTCTACTTAACTACGAGATAACCTATCTCAGAGGCAATGCTTGAGGTGGATCCCATTAACTGGGATAGACAGCACCTCGCCAGTCAACTTGGTAAGTTGGAATGTGTTGTGTTCCTTGCATTTCGTGATCACATAAGGCCCATCCCACATTGCATCGAACTTGGAATGTCATCCAGGTCTACTTTTAAATTCATTCCACTTGAAAACTAGATCTCCAACAATGAAATCACGTGGTCTTGCCCTCTTATCAAAAGAATTCTTCATCTGAGCTTGATGTATTTCCAGCTGTCTTAGAGCTTCCTTTTTGGTTTCTTCGAGCTCTACCAGCTGTGCAAACCTCACCTCAAGAGGTTGTTCATTCAACAACTCTAGTTCTTTAACATAACTTAAAGTTGGAAACTCAATTGAAATAGGTAACTTAGCCTCTTTACCATAAGTTAAAACAAAAGGTGAACAACTAGTGGCCCTTTTAGGAGTTATTCTATCAGCCCAAAGGGCTAACTTCAACTTTTCGTGCCATGTCCTTTGATTATCTTCAACAGTCTTCTTGATTATCCGAATCAGATTCTTATTTGTAGATTTCGCCTGCCCATTGCCTTGCGGATAATAATTGGAAGACATGTTCAAATAAATATTATTTCTAACAGACCAATAAGAAATCCTCAAACCAATAAAAGCCAAACCATTGTTAGAAATGATTGAATCTCGAACACCGAATCTCGATATGAGATCTTGATAGAAATTAAGCACTAAAGTTTCGTTCGCTTCCTTTAAAGAAACAACTTCGGTCCATTTTGTAAAATAATTTGTGGCAGTAAGAATCCACTTATGACCCATGCTTGAAGGTGGATTAATAGGACCAATAAAATCTAAGCCCCACTTGGCAAAGGGTTGTTCTACCTAGATCGGATGCAAGGGCAGTGGTGCAAGCCTCTGTTTACCAACAAATAGAGCACATTTCTCACATTTTCTAACCCACGCAATAGCATCTTTAAACAAATCTGGCCAGTAATGACTAGCTCGCATAATCTTTAGAGTTGTTGTTCTTGCAGCAAAGTGACCTCCTGAAGGTCCATCATGAAACTCTGCTAACAACTTGTCAACTTGATCAGGCTAAATACATCTCAGCAAAACACCTTGGAAGTCTCTCCTATAAAGAATTCCATCAATGATTGCATAAGGAATGGCTTGTAATCTATAGTACCTTCTTTTTTCTCTGTCTAAGCCTTCGGGGCACTCACTAGTTTGCAAATAATGCATCATTTGATGCAACCAAGTAGCAAGAGGTGTTGGAACAACACCTACCACATCATTATTTAGTATTGTTTCTGTCTTTGCAGCTTCTTTTAAGTTGTTATCCTCATTACCAGCAATCTGTTCACACAAACCTTTGCCTCTAACGAGCTTAGTTACTCTTATATCAACATCGAACTCCATGACTTTGGTAATCCAACTAGCACACTTATCATTAATATCCTTGTTAAACAGAAAATCCTTAACAGTCGAATGAGCTACTAGCAAGTGAATCTTGATGTTGGACAACAAATGCCTGAATTTATTTAAACTTCTTACAATAGAAAAAACATGCTTCTCAACAAAAGAGTATTTTACCTCATAATCGTGTAACACCTAACTGAAAAATGCAATAGGCTGCTCCAAGCCTTCATCGTTCTGCTGGAATGACATAGTTGAAACTGTATCAACTCCTCCAAAAGCATACAGAATAAAGTATTTGTCAAAATTTGGATTAATGAGAGTAGGAGCGGCTGCGAGTGCTTCCTTGATCTGCTCGAAGCTCCTTTTTCCTTCCTTGGTCCAATTGAATGGCATATTCTTCTTAAGCATAGAAGTGAGAGGTTGCAGCAAGGCTGCAATATTCGGTATGAACCTCCTCACGAAATTTATCCTTCCAAGAAAGCTTTGCAAGCCTTTCTTATGAGCTGGTAATGGCATTTCGAGAATTGCGGAAACTCTTTCAGGATCAATTGAAATACCTTGCTTTGAAACAATGTGTCCAAGCAGTTTTCCTTCATGCACTAAAAATATACACTTCTTTGGATTGAGAGACACTTCAAACTCTCTGCACCTCTGGAAAATTTGCTCCAAATGATCAAGGTGTTTGTTAGCATTTCTGGAAAAAACAGTAATATCATCTAAATATACCAGAATGAACTTGTTCATGAGGCCATGAAAGGCCATATCCATAGCACGTTGAAAAGTTGCTCCAGTATTGGATAAGCTGAAAGGCATCTTCTTGTAGGCCATCGTGCCCCACTTGGTTGTAAACGTTGTTTTGAACTGATCTTCCTGCTTCACCAGAATTTGGTTGTAACCTGAGTAACCATCTAGCAAAGAAAATCTGTCAGAACCAGAAACTACTTGTAAAATTTGCTCCATGGAAGGGAGTGGGTAATGGTATTTCAATGATGCTTTATTTAAATCTCGTAAATCGACACACAATCTGATTTCCCCACTTTTCTTCCTAACTAGAACTAAATTTGACACCCAAGAGGTGTGTTTGATAGGGAAAATAATACCACTTTCAACTAGCTTATTCAGTTCAGCCTTCATAAGGTGTTCTAACTTGGGATTAAGTGGTCTCTGCTTCTGTCTTACTGGTTTTGCATCCGGTTCAAGCTCGATGGCATGCTGGGCTAGTTCGGGGTTAAAACCTCTCAAGTCCCTGTACTCCCAAGCAAAAACATCACTAAATTTCTGACATAACAGAATAAAGGCTTGTTGTTCGTCTTGATTACATACCTTTCCTAGCTTGAGAAGCTTGCCTTTGAAGATTTTGATGGCTACACAATGTTCCTCTTTAACAGTCAAGCTGCATTTGTCTTTACGCACTTGGTCATCTGAGTTAAACATAGATTCCAAGGTCACCAATCCTTTTGGAAGCTTATTAGTCTTCAATTGCACAATTTGGTCCTCATATTGCTTCTGCCATTTTTGCTAATTTCCATCTGTGAACTCAGCTTTAGCAATCAAAAAATTTATGATTTGCTCATCGCTGTCAAAAACCTACTAGCTCACATTATTGTCAGGTACAGAAGGTCTAACCACTATTTTCACGTACTAACGTGCTTCTACCTTATGAATTTCCTTGGGAATATCAAACTGGGCTCCTATGGTAGCGAGCCTATCAGTATGCTTATTTGTATTCCAAGGAATTGACATGATATTAAAAGCATTAAAATCCTCCATTAAATCCCATACACGATGCTTGTATTTCTTAAGCAAATCCTTCTTGGCAGCATTTAAATTTCTAACCTGATTTACAATCAATTCTAAATCACCAAAAACTTGTAAGAATTTAATACCTCGTTTGCGGGCCCATTCAAGGCCATGCACCAACGCTTCGTACTCGGCTATATTATTTGAACAACTGAAAGAAAATCTGCAAGCTGAAAAATATTTCTCCTTCGAGCAATATCAACATAGCTCCACCCTTGGAACCAACACTGCTCCTCGAACCATCGAAGTAAAGTTTCTAAAGCTCACTCCCCTTTTCTGCAGACGGGTCTTCCTCTTTACAAAGATTAGGCATATCGCTATCAGGCTCTTGAATCATATAGACTCCTAATCCTATCTCATCTGTGTGTTGGAATGGATCAAGCTTGTGATCTTCGGCTACCCATTCATCTAGATTGATATTGTCTACATGGGTGCTATAGTCTGAGGTCATGGTTTGCTCCTCCAGTGCAGAGGTGGTGTAGAGGTTAGCGTTTATAGGATTTGGTGAGTAGGGTTCGATATGGTCTTTGGCAAGAGGCTCAGACTTTATGGTCACTTCCATACCATACCTTGTTCTAAAAAATAAATGAGACCAATCAGAAGACAAAAAACCACCCACCTTGGCTGTAAAATCCCTTGAGAGACAAATGGCGAAGTGCAGTGGTAAGTCAATGACATGAATATCTTGGTGAATAGTAAAACTTGGGGATGCGTGCAAAGTAAGAGCTAAATTCTTGATAATACCAATAGTCTTAACAACAAACCCATCTAATTGCACTACACCTTTCTGAGGATTAGGCTTGTAAACAAGACCCAACTTAGCAGCTAAACTCTTAGGCATGACTGAACTACTGGCACCAGAATCAACCATACAGTTATGAAATTTTTTATCGCCAATGATCAGACTTAAATAAAACGGAGGGGGCTTTACCTCTTTTTCTTTCTGCTCATTTCTATCCTCCAGGTCATTAGCCAACACAACCTTCGCTACTCCTTGATTAGCGTTGTTAGAAATAGACAACTCAACCAAAGAATTTTACAGTAAAATTTTATGCCCTGGAAGCTGTAAAGCATCTAATATTGACATGTTGACAGTGGTTTTCTTGAGATGCTCAATTATATTGAATGATGAAGAGTTTACCTTCTGCTGGTTTTTTGTGATAGCAGCATCATTTTGCCTCTGAAAAGGCTGATAATGCATTTTTGACAATTCCTTGTTGGGTATCTCCTACCCTCTTTGTAGAATCTACATTTTAAGCTACGTGGCAGCATTAACATCTAATGAAATAGGTTGTTTACTGATTACAGGCTGCTGTTATGAATTACTAGCTTGCTGTCCTAGATCCATAGCTCTCTTTTTTGACCTGGTATTAGCCGAAATAGGATAATTTTGATGACTTTGGCCATTCACGCCACATAATTCAGAGCTCTTCTAGTTCAGCAAGGCAACCTCCATGTTATCTTGTTCTTGATTCTGATCTACAACATTTTTTGAAACAACGTAGTTATTCTAAACCATTAAGGCCTGATTTCTCATTCCATTGGCGCACACTGATTGGTTATGGGGCTAAGTGCATGGGTAACACCAGTCGCAATCCTGGCCAATATTATTTTGTGGCACAAGTTCTTTTGACATACTGGCTGCGTTTGGATTATATGGCTGAAATGGCCTAGGGTTAAAATTCCTCTATTGGGCTTGATAATCATTTTGAAAAGTGAGCCTATTTTGTTGGTTTTGCTAATAAGGGGCTTGATATGGCTTATGTTCTTGGCCAACCTGCTTTTTCATAGTCACGAGATCATTTCCAAAGGTCTTTAATATGCTTTTAAGCTCTTGCATCTCTGGATTTGGGGCTAGGACAACAACTTCTTAGGTTGTACTATGATAGCCTATCGCTAAAACAGGTGGGGTAGTAGCCAAGGGAGGTAGAGCAGCAGGAATAGGAGGCTGTATTTCTGGAAACAAAGGCATAGGAGGTCTAGGAGCTATGTCTCCAGCTTGGATGAGGCAATTTTCAGTGTTAATGGCTATATTGTAGGCATTAGGAAGCGTTAGCCCACCCATAGATTGATTCATAACTGCAATTTTACTATTCAGAGCTTTTAAGTAAAACAAAGAAGCGTGTGCTAGTAAGGGCTTTACCGTCGCAGGAATCCTATCCCAAGTTCTCTAAAATTGGTAGTTGAAGTCGGCCAAGTGCTCGTGTGGTGCCCTCTGAATGGTGCTCAGTTGCTCTAATAAAGACAAATTGTCAGATTTATTAGCAAAATGTTGGTATAAGTCATTACCTAACGCATCCCATGTCATGATTGAATTGGCTGCAAGGCCTCTGAACCACTGCAATGCTTTTCCCTTAAGTGACGTAGCTAGCATCCTTAGCGTGACATTCTCTTATGTGATATTGTGTATTGAGCATAACGTGGCTACGTCACGGATGTGCTCGACTGGTGTAGTGTAATCTTCCCCGGTGAAGTATGGCAGACCTCTAAGGGATGCAACTAGAATATCATCGTGCTGAAGTATATTTAATGGAGTACCACCATTGAAGGGCGCGAACGGGTGCTACCTTGGTGCTGCCATTGGCGGTACTTGTGAGATTGGAACTGGTATACCTTGTGATAACACCAAGGAACTAAAAATGGGAGGTTTCGACTTCAATCTCGTGGGTGCCTCAAAAAGCCTCCTTGCTGTACTACCTATCCTTCATGATGGGGAAAACTCTCGATACTTGAAGGGTGCAAAACTTGATCTTGTCTGTATCATTCTCATGTGTGGGCTACACTAGCATGCAAAAATAGAACCAGAGTCGCCAGGTATATTGTAATAGCCTCAAGAAGGCTGGAAAATCTGCTGCATACACCAAACAGCAAACTGAAAATATTAAAAATTCTCTGAAAATAGCTTTCAGAGTCCCACCGGGCGTGCCAAAAATTGTTATCAATAGATTTGCACCCTGCTGAATGCAAGATTCAACAATCTACTGAAACATGGAAACCTCCTTCAGATGTGGGTGATCTGAGTGAAGAAGGAATCTCTAGAGTGAGATGGTTCTCTGAATGATAAATCCTATTCTAAATAACTTCTGGGGAAAATGATAGAAAGATGGACTCAAAACAAAACTTGAATCTAACTGGTATTTCAATTAAAGTTATGAAATTCAAACATTGACACTCACAACAACTTTTCTATCACAATGAATCTCACAATCCCACTGGAACATACTTCCATCAGTATTTTGCATGAAGATTCCTAAATGAAATACAACAGGCAACCTGAAACTATGCAATTATGAAACACAACTTACAACAGCAAGACATAAAAGGATTCTGATTTGAACCAAAAAAACATCAAATTGCTATTATAAAAATGAGACAGAAATGAGAAGGAGAATGTTGCTGCTTTATTAAAACTGAAAGAGTGAATAATTTTGAACTGAGTACAAAAGGGTTCACAAGCTCAAAAATTTGTATGAGTAGGAACTGAAATCTGAACTGAGGAGAGAAAAAGACTTAGTCTTTTCAAAGACATAACTCTCAAGAAACCCTAATCTGAGTTCAAAAAGAAGCTCAAGGAAAAAAGATTCAAACTGTCTCAAAAACTATATAAAAGCAGAAAAAAGCATACTGCTTTTAGGATCAAAACTGTCAAGCCTCTAAAAATAGGTTGAATCTGCTTTAAAAGCCAAAAAAACACCTTATCTCTCCAAGATAAGACTCAAATTCAACCAAAAGAAGAAGTCAACAATAATCTGCTCAAAATAGCAAGAAATCATAAAAATTTTTATAAAAGATTGCTTTACAATTCTGCTTTATAGGATTGCAGATTTTACAATTTGTCTTTTTTTGCAATTAAAGATTATAAAATCTTTTGCAAAAAAGAAAACATCTTATTTCTCCATTACAATGCTTTGATTTTCTCAAAAAATCATAAAAATATTAATACATATCATTATCTTCAATTGATTTCTCTAAAATCAATCAAAATAAAAACCCTAAGACATGATATTATCCTAACCCTAAGTCATAAGATATTCATTATTCAAACTTTAATTGACTTTCTTCAAATCAATTAAAAAAAAATACTTAAGGTAAGACATCCTTCATTCTCCTCGAAGGCACTATCAATCACCATTCTCCTTAAGTCCTCCTTTCAATAACAAATAAGGCTAAACCCTAGGAAGACAACTCCATCATTCCTCTAAGCTTGACTTAGGCATATAAATTTTCGGCCACCAATATTAGCTTTAGATTTTAATAAATCATAATGCAGAATAACCTAATTCAAAATTCCCATGTTCTTTTAACAAACATGAATATTCTAGATGATTAAAACATAAGCTTGAATTAGGGTTTGAACAAAACAAGGTCAAACCCTAAAATGATTCATTTTCAATTATCACTTTGGAAAAAATGGTCTCTGGCTGAAAGGAGCACCGCCACCATGATTGAGTCTCGGTCTGAGCTTGTGCACTCGAGAATCTTCATCTTCTTCCTCAGATAATTAAGTCTTTGACTGGTAAGCTTAGTTTTTTTTCTTATTTGTGGCTCTTAGTCCATTTTTGAAGAATAAGAAAGGCCATTAAGGTCGTGGCCTGTTCATGTTTATCTCTGACCTCTCTTTACACTCTTGTGCTTTGATCTTTACCGGTCGACCTGTATGAGCTTGAACTCAAGATTTTGTATGGAAAACCTCACAAGGGAACTCTCTCGAGGGTTTTGTTTTACTTGTTGTCCACACAAGGTGAGCTTATTGTTTGTCTTTTAAGACTTCAGCTGCGACTGAGACAATATCTAATGCATTTGTTTTTTACTTCTGTGCTTCTCTGAAAGAGCTCAAATACTTGAGCTTGGTCTCTTGGTGTCTTCCTCCAGCTGCCATGGTGAAAGCTCTAGAATTTTGAACCTTATGTGAATGTTCTGGCCGCGGCTAGGGTGCTCTCCCACAGATATGAACTAGTGAGTTATGCTTAAAGCATATACTCTCCCCTCTTCAAAAAGCTCGACCACCTTCACTTGAGATTCTATGGCCATGTACAAGCCGCCACATATGTATCATAGAAAACATAATTTTAGAGGTTTTGGGCTCGACCCAAAACAAGAAATTCACCCTCTTGTATATTTAAGGACATACCCACATATGGGTATCATGAGAATTTGAATAAAATTGTATTTTCCTTATTCTGAAACTCACCCACCAAAGGAAATTCACATTTTATTTTCTTGTTGTCTCATACAAAAACCAGACATGGGTTATCACTACAATTGTATTTTCTGTATTTAAAGACAAAACCCCAACGTGGGTACTCTATATATTCATTTTTTATCTCCCTGGCATTCTGCACTCTTAAAATTTCATCATAAGGGTATTGAAATTTATGAAAAGAATGAATCTCTGTTGCATCACTGCTGAAAACCATCACATGGCTATGACTGTATAGAACCCTATTTTGTTGTTCTGACAAAACACCTAGCTGGAAATAATGAAAAAATGATCATTCACTTGAAACCCCAACGTGGGTACTTGTTGTTTGTTGTATCATTTTCCTTCAGAAATAAAAACTCCTGTGAGAGTAACAAAATCTGTGTATTTATTTGTATTTAGTTTATGGGCTCGACCCATTATAACTGATGCTTTACTCTAATATTCTGTTTGAAAAGAAAACTCACATGGGTAAGCTAGAAATATATATGTTTGTCTTTAATATTCTCATGAAAATTTGCTCAACCACCATTGTTTCTTTTGCACTTTTAGTTGCAAAACTTAGACTTGGCATTTGTTACTAAAACTGGGTTCGACCCCTCTCTTATTTCTACATTTTCAATAATTGTGTAAAAACTGAGCCTCTTTTAGCATTTGAGTTTTCTCAACATTCAACAATTAAGTGTTTAGAAACCTAGAAAATCTATATCATTCCATTACACAGGTATACTGCCATATGATAAAACTGAAAGCTTATTTAAAACCCTCTTATATCTGCACTTTCAGTATGCCTTGTTAAGCTATTTCCATGTTCCCATACTTGCCTCTTTGTGAATAAAGTACATTAGAAAATATTAATGATGAAAACCCTCCATAAGTCCTTGAAATGCTGGAAATGCTTCTGTTGTTTGCATTAATTGAATAATGACTTCATGTTGTTTCCTTTTTGCACACAAAATTTACTTTTGACTGAATTTGTAAACAACTAGTATCCCAACTCTGTTTTGACTTCATGCAAAAATTTCAATTAAAGTCTTGTAGTTCTGAAGACTGCACCTTACTTGATTACCTCATTGCACTTTGAGTGCATGATTAACACTTCAGAGAGACCTTCTGTTTTAAAAAAAAAACTGTGATCATTTCTTGTCATTCTGGAACAATCATTTTCTCATTATAACTCATAATGTTATATTTTCCTTACCAGTCAAACTGGAACTGACTGTTCATTACCATTTGAATGCAATATTTGTTCTCTCACGCTCTTGGGCTTCGACCTGGCACTCTTCATGCATTTTTATGTTCCTCTTAATAAACTGTTATGTAAATTTGTTTTCTCTTAAGATGAAAATTGAAACAAAACTCCTCATTAAAGCATAATGTATGCCTGTTCAGTATCCTTGGCTGTGAAAAGAACACTGATGAACTAAACCTTGCATGACATATATGACCATGACGAAAAAATAACATAGAACATGAACTATGCAGCAATTTTTGACATAATGGTACTCAGTTGAATTAATTGAGCAAGTTAAACTCACCGTTCACCTGTAGCTTTCAGAAAATATCCAACTGATTGTTATGAATGCATAGTTGGTTTAGTAGCTCGACAAATAATTATGCTTAACTCTTTCAGTTGTATATCACTTCTTTTGATGAATATATGATGATGTAATCTTTAAATCATCCCACTTGTAATGAATAAGGGCAGCATGTCGAGCTCTACCCTTGTGGGAGCCCGTTTTTCTCCACATGCTTGGCCTTCGACTAATGATCAGCTTCGTGACTTTACCTATACTTGCACAAAGAAACAAACAATGTTAGCATAAAAATAGAATATGATGATCATGTTGATGTTTTCTTTCAGCTCATTTCTTCTATACTTCTTTGATTGATTCAGTGTATGATTAATAATAGGTTGCACTATTGTTGGTGACTCATATAGGTTTCTTCATAATCGGAGCCACTGACACCCCCCTCTTTTCCCTTACAGATCGATGAAACTCGAGAAGACAAAGGTGCACCATTCATCATCGACCATCGGCTAAAACATGCAATGATGATTATGTCATTTACTTATGTGATTTTTCTTTTGCATCTTCAATAGTGTAGTGTACTATTAATGGTGAATTGTGACAGTCACATCCATTGCTTGTGTGGATATTTTATTTCATCTTTATGCTTTTCATTTGAAAATAAAATGCATTTCAATGTAATGTTGTAATATCATTCTGATTCTTGTAATCAAATGAAACTATGTAAATATGAATCTCTCCATGAAATGAACAAAAGCATTTAAAATGCTCTGTTATTTATATGCTCAATTTTTTACTTCATTTAATTCTAGAATATCTGAATAGCACTTTGAAATTCTGATTCTTCCTTGAAATGCACCACTGTCACTTAATGAATAATGATAAAAATGCAAAACAACACTCAAACATAATCTGCAATTTCACCTCATGATATAATAATGTTCAGCCAGCTCCGCCAATCGAGCTATGGAAAAAAATTGGTAACAATAACACTAGAAACAATCTGTAACCAAGACAAACACCTTCAACATCCCTCCCATTACCTAACCCTATCTTGCTTGGTCCCTCTCGTTCTCCTTTACATAATGAAAGGGAGTATAATATTGTTGAAAAACTTAAGAACACTCCTGCTAAGATATCATTATGAGACCTTATTCAAGCTTCCCCTCATCATCATAACATGATTCAAAGTGCCTTACAACAAGTTCCCACCCCTCCTAATGTGCAATAAAATGAAGTAGCAGCCCAAATTCAAGCTATAACACCAAAAAACTTGGACATTACTTTCCATCAAGATGAGTTACCTCCATTAGAAGTGCAAAACCAAAATGAAGCTTTCATGGTAATAGCTATATATAATAAGACTGGGATAAAGCGAACCCTTGTTAACAATGGATAAGCCCTTAAGGTGTGTAGCATAAAAAATTTGGACAAGATTGGAGCAGAAAAAAGCCAAATACAACCTACCTCTTTATCTATTAGTGGGTTTGATTTAACGTGGGAAAACCTCTGCTTGGTGTAATCACATTACCTATTACAGTCGGGAAGGCCACATTACAAACCTCAATCTATTTTATGTCTCACTATATTTCATACAACCTCCTTTTAGGAAGACCATGGATTCATGAGATGCATGTGGTGCCTTCTACCCTTCATCATAAAATAAATTATGTCTACAACAACAAAGTGTACACACTCGACACCAATCATGAGCCTTATAGTGTTTCACAACTTGAAAAAGACAAGGAAAAACCTTTGAAAACATTGACACCAACCACAAAAGTGGAACCCGTGCAAGAGGAAGACAAAGAGAATCATATTGAAAAAGTCACGAAGTTATTGGAAGATGATTAGGGTTCCTTAGATTTCACAGCAACATTCATGGGAGAATATAAGATCATAAAAAAAGATTCTAAAAAGGGAAAAGAAAAAGCAGTAATGTCAACACAAAATTTGGAAGACCCTTCGAAAGCATCCACCTCAACCACTTTAGAAGAAGAAGAAAATTACACAACAAACTTTAATGAAGCTGATTATGAGCAACCACCGAATCCAAAAGAAATGAAAAATATTTATGAAAAAGGTTATGAACTTATGAAACAACTTGGGTATAGTGGAAAACTATGTGGTGCTAGAGAACAAGATATTTGTTTCCCTATAGAGCCTAACACACAAGAAAATACTCGTGGTCTTGATTATTTTCCCCCAAAAGAAACAAACAAGCCTTCACTCAATATTAACACTCTTACCAAGGATTCTTCTAAGCCAGCTTTAACATTAGTGCATCCTGAATTGATATAAACTAGTGGTATTGATTATTGTCCTTTGAAATAAATGACAGAAATAGAGAAATCTTTGCTTAATATAAATTTCATCACATAAAACATTAATGATTTGAATTCGATAGATTATGCACCTTCCTTTAAGGAAGAGTACAAAATGTCACAATCTAAAGAGTCTTGTGTAAGTATGACATAAAACATTAATGATTTGAATTCAGTAGATTCTACACCTTCCTTTAAGGAAGAGTACAAAATCTCACAATCTAAAGAGTCTTGTGTAAGTATGACATCATGTACTAAGCAAGAGATATCTTTGTCACAAAATAAATGAATGTCTTCTATTGATCAAGAGAGTATCTTGTCGAGTTTCCTTAAAGATCGTTTGATATCCCTCCCTCCAAGAACATGAAAGAAATTTTACTACAAGAGTTCATTTTGTGTATATGATAGAGTTTATGGTCATTCTACTAATGAATGAAATACTTTGAGTAGTTGAATTCAATGTATCTTAAGGATTGTGGTGCCCTTCCTTGTGTTGAAGCACCTAGATCCTCTAATTGATACTAATTTTTATGTTTTTCATCAATCACCTTAGCTCATCCTTGTCTTGCACTAAGTGGGGCCAAGGGGGTTAGGAAGCCTTGTCCTTGTATGGCACTTGTTGTTGTCTCTTTTGGCTAGTGGACCGCCTTCCATGTATATATAAGAGCAATCTTGGGATGTGGAATACATGCCATAAGTTGGATCGCATGTGACATACTTATTCATGATGTGGTTTCATTTGAGAACATATGACTTGGAATAGCGCTTTCTGAATAAGCTCTCATGTCTTCTTTTACTTTAAAGCAATTTCTCACAACAATGGTGTTAGCAACCTCTTTAAAGTGGGGGACATACATTGACACTTATGTTTCACTGTGTGATTTTTCTTTCTTCTTGTGATGTGCCATTTTCTTGGTGGTGTCATTGGGTTTGATTTCCTCCAAGAGCATGATATTTATTTGACTTTTCCTCTCTTGGAGACATTAGGCACAATGTTCCCTAAGAAGAGACCTTACGTGAACTAAGAAAAATCCCTTTAAACATACCTTATGCTATGTTGCAATTACAATGACTATCATATGGCCACCTTGCATAACACACTTTTCTTGCCTGTAGAGCCATCTTGTTTTTTCATGAGTGCCAAGCATATAAAGTTTTTCTTGCCTCATGAATCATGTTGTTTGTGTTGTGTGGTGCCTTATCAAATTTATCAAGAGGTATAGCTTTGGTATGGTTAGTATGATGAGAAGCCTAAACGTGGGCATGAATTTCTCATTGTATGGTGAGAAGTCGACACAGAGGCATGACTTTCTCACTAAGCCACCCCTTTTGGATACTCACCCAATGGATAGCCTAAAGTTCCATTGCCTCAGAGTGAGCGTGTATTTTGGACAAACAACTTAGATATGATCCACATTGTGTTGGAAAAATGGTTGAGGCTTGATCCACCCTCTTTATTTGGTTTTTATTTTTTCTTTCTCTTTTCTTTCTTTAGGTCTTTGAATTGTATATTTGTGTATTGGTAAGTGCATGGATCTATGACACAAAAAAAGCTCTTAAGATGCCACTTGTTTTTTGAAATCATCAAAATTTGATTTGCACAAGAAAATGAAGATAGTTATGCTCAAAATTTCAAGATGCAACAAGAAAAAGAGTTGAAGTGCTCCGAGTCTAATTCCTAAGCTACTAATTCTTTTTGAAATTAATGAAGATTAAGGGTCTAAAAAGGGGGGGGGGCCCAAAAAAAGTCCTATTTTTATAAAAAAAATAGCATAGTGTCTAAGCCACCCCCCCTTTTTGATTAAATTTATTTAGAATTTCAAAAATTCGAATAGTGAGAAATTAGCTAACACCATATAGTTTATCCCCATTCTTTCGGCTAATTTTTTTAATAAATATATAATATTTTATGAATTTTCAAAGTGGACACATCCTAAAAAGCTAAAATTTGAGCATGCTCCCCCCTAATTTTTTTTAAAACTTATTGATTTTTTTTTTCATCACGCTTAGAATGGAGTTTAGTTTTAAAAAATGTAATTTTTTTCACGATTCGATGAATGAGTAAAAGTCTATCCTAAAACTAGCACATGTTGGTTTTGACAAAAGCAGAGGCAAT